>ML790290.1:33445-93811 GCA_009831015.1 Picea engelmannii | reverse complement strand
GTGTTTTTTTCCTTAAAAAATATTAAATAAAAAATGTGTTTTTTACTAGAAAAAAATATGTTCAAGTTTTTTTTCTCAATTTATGTATTTTTAATGTAAATTTAAAAAATAAAATAAAAAACTTAATTAATAAATAAAATATCACTTTTCAATTTATGAGAAAATTTGAAGTTCTTTCTTCATGACAGTATAAGTGATTGGGGCCATTGTTTCAATTAAATCATAATTTTAACTCCAAAAATATAAAGGGTGCTACTGGTAACATCACTTTTCAATTTGAGGGTCAATTTTCTGCAATGGAATTGATTGTCAAGATTGTGATTTCAAACAAGCCGCAATTTTAGTTACCCTGCAAAAAGGGGGTGCTACCAATAGCACCAGTTTTTCAAACGGGAGTTGATTTTGGTGATTTTGACACAAAAAAATGGGTTTTTGAACGAGATGTCTCGTTTTGAGGTCACAGTTCTCGTTAAGTCAGTAACTATGTTGGAACTGAAGTTTAATCTAGCTAATGGTGGTGTAGATATGTGGAAACCCTCAAATTTTTTAAGGTCTAAAAGGGGTCGAAAGTGGAGTTGTGAGGAGGAAATCTCAAATAAGGGAAAATGGTGTGTTTGTAAGAAGGTAAGTCTAGTCCATGTGGTTTTGGGGGAGGACATTCAATTGCATTAGGTAGTGGGATTAGCAACACAAGCACTGGTTAGTTGGTGTTGAAATAGAAGAATGTGCAACAAAACTCTAACGGATTGAATCAAGTGAAATTGAGATATGGTGTTGGGATATTTTTATGAATGTAGTCAATGTGCCAAAGGTAATGGGGAGGATTAGATCTTAGGTCTCAACTCCATTGTTGCTAAAGTAATAGTCTCCATGTTTTGATGTGAAGCTAGAAAAATCCTTTGTTATTCTTGTATGGGTGAAATTGCCTAGTTTTACCCTTAGATACTATTCCTAGGAAGTTTTTAAGGAGATTGAGAACATCGTCAACACTTTCGTGGATGTTGATATGAGTTTCAAGGAGACTAGTATTATGACCATTGGAATAATTTTAGTGGGTCTATATACAAGAAAGGGTTTAGTAGAGGAGATGACAATTCAACATGGTCCAAATCTCTTATTGTCAACTTTGGATTACTCTAGCATCTCATTTAGGTGATTCACATGTCATAACTATGGTCACTCGGTGGCAGATTCTGGTTTGTAATTTAGAAAAAAAAAAAAAGGTATTGATTAAATAAGGGTAAGGTGTTAGCGATAGAGGGGTTTCTCTTGATCAAGAGGTTAGGTTTGGTCATGCTCCTTCAATGGAAGAGATTGCGAATAAATATGTGAATGTCCACGGTACTATCGAAAATCAAGGGATGCATGAGCCAAGTTTTGAGGATCATTTGGTTAAATATTCAATTCTAGGAGACTTTGATCAAGGTGTGGTGCAATTATCCTCCACTTTGGCTAATCATATTCTTGAATCTCCCTCTGTCTTGTCTAGTCATAAGGATAGTGATAGTGGTGCTAATGTTTTGGGTAGTGTTTTGAGAATGGTGTCCTCCTCAAGCCTGAGTATAACTATGGAAGGCCAGAAAGAGGACAACATATTTTCTACTTGTTGAAGGGGTGAATGTAGGGAATATTTTCCTTACTCCCAGTTGCCTATCTCATTAGAGGGTATCAGGTATATGGAAAATTATTGTTCTTCCATAAGAAGGGAAGAGTCTTCCAAAAAACCTACAAGATATTACCTACGATCTAGGAAAAAGGGTCATATGCAAGAGGATCAAGGTCTAGTGAGGGGTTTGGGGACTTTAACCTCACCAATGAAAATGGTCTCAAAAAAATGGTAGGAAATCTTCCATTTTTATGGCATTAGAAATGGAAAAAAAAGGAAGTTATGGTTGGAAAAAAAATGTCTTTTGGACGGGATTCTTAGAGAAATGAACACCCCTCTGAAGTGTGCATCACCAAAATTATGAATCTAAATGTAAGAGGTCTGGGTCAATCCTCTAAGAAATTGGGCCTATGTAGATTAGTTGATGTGCAAAATGTGTATATTTTTCTGCTTCAGGAGTCAATGTTGATGGAATAAAATTGGTTTCTAAGTTGGAAAGGATGTTTGGGGATTGGGATTTTGTTCTATCAACTCCTTAGGTCCTTCTATGGTTTTAATATTAGCATGGTGAAAAGGGGCTTTTAGTTGTACTAACACTTTGTCTTTTGTCTCAGGTCTCAGGAATGTGATCCTCACTCAAGAAAATGGGGAAGAGATCATTGTTCTCAATATATATTGTCCATATTTTGATATTGTGGAATTTGGGATAAAATCTTAGAAAAGAGTTGTATGCAGCAAACAGTGCTCATTGTGGGTGTAGACTTGAATTTCTCCTTGGTTAGTTTTGAGATTTGGGGTGAAGCTACAAATGTTAATGTTTTCATTAATTATTTCAAAATGAAATTTGATGAGATGTGTCTGTATGACATTGAGCTTGTTCAAATACATCCTACTTGGAGGAATATCTGCATAGGGATGGATAGGATTACAAAATATCTAGATTTTTTTTTTGTTAGTGATGCTCTTGTCTTGGACTCTCAAAGGATTATGCAGTGCATGGACATGGGAGAGAATAATATCATTTGCTTGTTTTTCTCTAGAAATAGCAAAGGCTACAAAAAAAAACCTGAGTCATTTTAAGTTCAACTCGATCTAGCTATGATGTGAAGAATATATCAAGTTGGTCAAGGAGGCCTGGAATAGATTCAATTATTCCTCATGAATTAGTTGTGTTGTAGTTTCTAAAAAAATTAAGGAAGATCAAGCAGATTTTGAGAGTGGGCTCATAATAAAAGGTTAAAGGATGAGAAAATGTTGGTGAATGTTGAAGCTTGGTTGGAAGAGTTGTATTTATTAGATATGGATGGATTCCTTGATGAAGGTTTTAAAAAGGAGGTAAAGGATTTGGAACAAAAGAGTAGGAAGTTGTTGGATGATGGGCTCAAGAGTTGGGCTTTATGGTTAGAGCATGAAGATAATAATACAAAACAAATCCATAAATATGCCAACAATTGGAAAAATGTACGTACAACTTGGTAGATGCCAAAGTTGGATGGATTGATGGCCTCATCCTTCAAGGACATTGTGCAATTGGGGGTTGATCATTTCAAGGGTGTATACAAGGAAGAGAGTCAGGTAACAATAACAGAGGTTGTTCAAATGTCTTATTTTTTTTTCTAGATTTGTTGATGATGAAGAGAATCAAATCCTTTTATAAGAAAACTAAAAGGATGAGTTACAATTGGTTATGCATATTTTTCAAAAATATAAGAGCCATGGGGCTAGATGGGTGGCCCACAAAAATTTTCTTGGGTTTCTATGAGTTAATGGAGGTAGATTTATTGAGAGTGTTGAATGAATCCGTACTTTCCAGCAAAATATTAGCAGCTCTTAACACTAATTTCATAACTTTGATTCTAAAGGAAAATAATCTTGAGTCATTTGTGTTATCACTCCAGGAAACTCTCCTAGGTTGTATCTCAGAGATGCCTGGTAACTTAACTATTTTTTATAATTATTTTCTCAATAATGCGTGTGGGATTGGATCAAGATGAATATCTAAATCACTCGATTGGATCTTCAAGACAGTCTAGTTATATTCACACAGTACAAGGCCTTCAAGAGCTATTATCATATAGGTTTGTAGATCAAATAGATAAGAAACCAATCAATTAACCAGAACATACATAAACCATATATATGATGGGTCAACAAACTAGCAATGGATTCTTATGATTCCTGTTTAATAATCAAAGGTAAGATGGCAGTCCCCATAGGACATTTAAACAAAGACAAAGAAATGATTTCAACTCATAAGCATAGAAAAGAAATGAAAAGAGAGTCTGACAATAAAAATGAAAGAAGCTTGTAGGTTGAATATATTAAAGAAAATGTCTTAATCACAATAACAGTAGAGTCTAGAACTCAAAGTCGAACCCTTTGTTCATCAAATGTTCTGGGCTTTATATCCTTTACAAACGGTTTCAAAATCCTATAATACTAGATTGAATTTTGCCTAAAATAGAAAGTCAATAATTGGCCCAAGAAAATAGGCAAAGATCCTATAAAATAGGTCAATTCCTATCCTTGGATGATCTTTATGTCCTTAATATTCTTTGGCAGGTGTAGTGAGCCTTCTGAGGCTGCTAGATTTTATGTGATATGAGAGAAGTCAAAAAATGACACCTGCTGACAATCAAACATCTTTATATCCCTGAAAATAGCTAACCGGTTTTGATCTTTCTGCCTTGTAGAGCATCTCCAAAATCAAAACAAACTCTTGATAAGGATGTCATTAATTATTGTTTATCGATTGGAACCATTCCTGAGGCTTTTAGACAAGGAAAACTTGGATCTGTGCAAAAATATTAACTTTTTTCCCTATCAGTGCTTTCGGTAGCTAGAATGGACAGAATTCGGACCAATTAGCTACCGAAATCTCTACTTTCGGTGGCTAATGAACAATCGAAATGTTCACCTAAGCCACTGAAAGGTTTGTTTTAGTGAAATTATCAAAATTTCAAAATACCTTTTGTCTTAGCTCAAAAACACTATATGGATGATCTTTTAAGGCTTCTGCATCTTTCTCAAAGACTGTAGGATTGTTGGTTGCCTCTGGTTCATTGCACTAAACTTCTACCTCTGCTAGGGTTTCAAGAGTAGCATGTGTTTGAGACTAGAGTTTTGAAGACATAGCTTTCAACCTTAAAGCCCTAACCTTTTTCTTCAAACCCTGAGCTACTCTCCATAAGTTGTTGTAATCTTTAACAATCTTCTCCTTCTTTTTCTTTTCCTTTATGCTTTCATGTGCTATCTCTCCTCCTCCTCTTTCCACTTCTGGGAGTAGAAGACTTCTTGGAATGAGGACTCTTTTTTCCCTTTGGCTGTATATCAGTCTGAAAATCATTCCAGAACAAGAAGTAATTCCACTCTTTGCTTCTTCTCTGCAAAAATTCACAAACCAAGAGTTTAATTAGACCATGGTGGGATAGTATACCTACAACTTTATTGGGCTTGGCCTTGACCTGATGAGCCATCTTAGATAAGCTTCTGTGGAGAAAATAGGGCAGATTGAGTGGGTTTCTACCAGTAAAATGATTCATGAGTTTGAAATGGTAAATCGTCACCCTACTATATATACCTTCACAAGTTATATAGACCATAATGGATTTTAGTAATTGTTTCCATTTCTCTTCCAAGAAAGACACAGGAATGTCTTTCTTCCATATCAAATCCTTGTGTTCTGGTTTCAAGTAAGACCTGAATTCAACATTCTTTGTGACAGTGGTTTTAAACCATTTTTCTCCAGTCCTGGGAAGCTCTGTCACCTCGGCTATGAGGACTTCATCAACCTCAAATTCATCTAGACCAATGATTGCTTTCCTTCCATCGAAATTCAGGGCAAAGGATTTTGCCACCTGTTGATGAGAGCTCTGTAATTTTTTACAAAAATTATAGATGCGTCCCTGAAAAGTTGGCATACCTCTGGGTGCGATTCAAAGTAACTGATATTGTCAAGCTCTTTCCTCAGAGTTGATCCTCCTTTCTTCATATGTTGCAATGCTCCTGTACACTTGCAATTTGAAAATCGGATTTTGGGGGAAAGTTACACAGCGTAGACTTAGGGAGATTTGGCACGGCTGTGACAGGGATGAGAAAAACGAGGCGAGCATCAGATCATGGCACTGATTACAAGGGATGTGAAAGAGAATCTTGTGATTTGAAACAATCATGGTTGATGACTGTAATGATGAAAGGTATGTAACCATGTAGTTTGATGAAACAGTGATCCAAAAAGATTCGCTACAGCATGCAGATATCATCTCCCGGTCTTAAACGGTTTCTTCTCCTGTATTTTCGGCGGCTAATTGCAATTATAAAACTTCAAAACCGACGTTTTAAACGTGTGAAAGGACGTGTTGACTCCTCTCCCAATCCTACAATTTTGGTGGCTAAAATAGCCTTGAATTTCTTTGTTTAAGCTGCCAAAAGCTAAGGCTTTCGGTAGCTAAGAAGCACTTTCGAAGAAGCGCCTAAGCCACCGAAACCTGATATTTGACTTAAATCAAATAAAAACTAAAACAAATGTTTATCTAACTTTATTACATGCATAAAGCTCTCAAAAATGAGCTTTAAAAAATTAAAAATGTATTTTTAGAAAGACATCCTATCACCTAAAATGAAATAACTCGATTGATTTATTTGAGAAGATAACAATTTGATCAGTACATGCCCATTTCCTTGTGCAATTTCATTTATAAAATTGTTTCAAAAGTAATTTTTATGAGAGTAAAGAGGTTATTATTTGAAACAATATCCAATGAACAATTTGGGTTTCTATCTAGGAGGAAAATATGTCATGAGGCTATTGGAGTATACCAAAAGGGGATTCAATCCATTAAAACAAAAAAGATGTCTTCGTTGATTATAAAGCTTGACCTCTAAAAGGATTACAATAGGGTAAGATTGACCTTTCAATGTGCAATTTGTAAAGTAGGTCATGAGTAGTTTAACCTCGATGTCCTTTACTTTTTTAGCTAATGGTTTAGTTTCATCCTTCTTTTGGACTAGTAGAGAGGTCAATTAGGGATGCCCATTGTCCTCCATCTTGTTTCTTGTAGTGATTGACGGCCTTAGTAGATTTCTCATTGTTATAACCCTAAATTTCTCCATACATGCATGCATGGCATTTGACCCTCTTACTTGCTATTTTTTCCAAGCCATCACTGAGTTTCTCTTCTTAAAAACTCATTTTTTGAAGATGTACGCGCCCTGCACCATTACTTCCCGCGTACACACACCTGCTTCACCACTACATCCCATGTACGTATGCTAGTTGCACCATTACAGCACACATATACTTGAAAAATTTGCAAAAAATAAAAAGTTGCAAGGAATTCGTTGAGATTACGGCCTATTGGGTAGTTTCCCAACTAATCCACCGCCGATAGCTCGTCACCCAACCGAAAAACCATACTTTTGTCATATAAAAGGAGGTGTTGGGGTCTCATTTCTAAGCTAAGCTAAAGAATAGTGAAACTATGCACGTTTCACATCCCCTCCTTGCCCCAAGTATTTGCAGCCTTGTTGTGAGAATTGCATCAGAATTCCCCATTTTTCCCTTTTTCCTCCATCATAAGCCCATTCCATTTCCAAGAAGAAGGTTGAGAGGAGAAAGATGTGTGGAGGTGCACTTGGAGATTGGTGAAGAGGAGCTCAGACCAGGTTTGTGGAGTAGTCGTCGACCTTGTTGTAAGTGAACATTGTGATATCAATAAAAGAAATACTTTTCATGTCCCGAAATATGATGTGTCAAATGTTTGCATTTGATTTATATTTTATTCTAACATCTAAACCATGATTTATATATGAAATGCATGTTTGTAGTTTCCTATTTATCTATTTGTGAATGCAGTCCATCCTTGGGAGAAGGTTTGCAATCAGCGGAGCTATCAAGCGCGAGAGGATCAACACCGGACACAGAGTAAAAGGTACCGTTACCTGATCTTTTTCACTTTGTCTTTCATGAATTAGTCTGGGATACGTTTGGGGTAGTTAGAAAAGTAGGAGACTTTTACATGGTCATTGATCTACCTACATTGTAAACCCTAATGTAGCCATAGGGGGGTTTTCCCACTCTAGCAGAACTGGCGACCATACTAGAGAAGCCTCTAGGGTTTTAGGGGATTTTTTGGGTGTTTGATTAGTTTTATACCTTTTGAGTTTATTTTTGAGTATGTTGAGTCTTTAAGGGATTCTAGTCACCTGTTGTTGCTATACCAGTTCTCCCTGCCCTGTTAGTCAGTCTGTCTGTTTTCTTTTTTCAAGAAATACAAAGGTGTACGCGGCCTCCTATGGGTCAGCACGCATACATACACACCCTGCTTTATAGACAGCCAATGTACATACGCAGGATGCTTAACCATCAGTAGCGTGCATGTGTCAAGAATTTTTTTCTTTAAGAAGACGCAGTCATTATCTTCCCTAATTGAAGTTTTACTTCTCGGGGTTTCTTGATTAAGTACAGTGTCTCTGTTTTTACAGTCGAAGCCTGGGTTGGATGTCAGTTTGCCTATCTTTTTAAATATTTCTTGTGTTTAATTTCGAAAGGGTTTTAGCCGAGTCTTTGAGTTGTTGATCAGCCTGTTTGGTGTCTTTAGTGACTCCCTACGATCCACAGTGGGCCAGAGGTCAGTCTTCAGTCTTGTCTTGTTTTTCACTTTTTCCCCTTTTGCCTGCTTTAAAGAAAAAGAAAAAGAATTTATTTCAAGTTTCTTGTTTGAAGCATAAAAACAAGTATAGAAAAAGACTTCATTTATTAGTTTGGTTAAGTAGTTAGGTTAGTTATTTTGCTTGTTAGGAAAAAAAATTATTTTCTTAAGTTCTTAACTGATTGCTTAGAAAATTAAGCAGCTCATAGTCGAGCAAAATTTCATTTTAGGTTTTCCTTTAAAAGATCTTAGAAAAAGCGTAGTTATGAAAACTTTGTTAAAGAGTTAGTTGCAAATATTTATTGTCAACTAGAAGTAATTTTGATTTCAGTTTCGTTTATTTCTCCTTCTTCGTCTCCCATACACATCACTAGTTTCACTATTGTTTCCTTGAGTTAAAACAATCCATTTAAAATAAACACTAATTAAAATCAACTAGACTTTATGTTTGTAGGTTTAATCAACTAGTTTAGGCTAGAGCCTTGAATTAGGTTGGAGAGGAAACTCTTCAAGTCTTATAAACAAACATTGGAGTTAGAGCTAGGGAGTGTAAAAATTCTAGTAAACGTGAAAGTTATCCGAGACCCCCCTCTAACACAAGGGATAAACACGAGGTCGCGTGTGGAAAGGTAGCAGAGATAACCCCTCCAAATTTGGACCAAGCGTAGTGGGGAATGCATATTGAGGACATGTCGTGGGATACTATCGGTTGCATTTTCCTACGGAGCTTCATGGACCCTGAATCCGTTTAGGATCCTAAGTTGTCTTCCGGACCACTTTCTTTCGATACCCTTAGTAGGTTTCAGGCTTGTTACCCTTCTCATTACAGTCCACCAGACTGTCGATTGTACCCTCATGGTGACTGTTTGTGAGCTGGAAACTTAGTTTCCTTTATTCTAGGGACTTACACAGGTGATTGCGAGGGTATACCGTGGTACCTAGGGCAGATGTTGGGCCACTCTTTGCAGAGTATACCCGGAGGGTCCTTCCGTGTTCAAGTTTCACTTGCACCGGTAAGTTTCTCTAGTGTTGGTTGGCATAAATGTTCTTCCAACTAGATAGTGGTTTGCTTGCTTTATCTTGTAGGAACTTTTCTAGTGTGTGTTTGTTTTCAAACGTTAGTAAAATCCTTACTGTGTCGTTGATCTTCTCACAAAGTGGAATATCAAGAGCTTCGTTGGTCGCGAAGGCTTCAGGGCCTGTTGTTGGTTACTTTGGAGCCAGCACTGCCACCGTTATGACGAATACTTGACCAACAAGAGTCATTTGAAGTGACAAGGTTGTAGGAAACTGTGCACGAGCCAGCACCGAGAGGAGAACACTCTAATCCATAGGAACCTACTATTTTTTACCTTGAAGCCGAAGCTCTCAGGCCAACCAACACTCTGATCACTGACTTGTCAGCGCCACTCTTGATACAAGTTGTCCCTCCAAGGGTAGCGCATCACAAGCGTCAGATAGTCTTGCAAGAAACTATGGAAGCAAATGTTGCTACTTCGTCAGGGAGTCCTCACACTCCCTCAATGGTTTCCACCACACGGGGCATTCAGCCTCCTAACCCACCTTCATCGGTCCGGACCACCATGGTCTCGACCACCTATACTTTGGGCAACGGTTTGATTCCATTTATGGAGGCGACCACTGCTTCGTTCTCATAGAGTGCGAAGGATCCTCCGTTTTCATACGGGATGCTCGGCTTCGATACAAACTTTTTCCTCACCTACTCCACCCTACAGACCATGGGTCTGGGGGCAGGGAGTTCAAATTCTCCTTTGCAAGGGTCCATGGGGGGCACCTCATCCCCCTATACCACTATCTCTTACGGTGGAGGTCATATACCTCCTTCATCCCCCTCGCTCAGCGGTGCTCCCCAGCAACGCGTCGGGACAAACATGAACTATAGCTTGTTTAGAGCAGGAAGTCTAGGACCTTCTTCCTACACCACGCCAGTGGGTTCAATTTCGTTCTCTTTGTTTGGTGTGTTTGGTAATAACACTTTCTCATCAGTTGTTGTCTCGGTTGGGGGCAACCCTCATTTTGGACAATAGAATCCTGCGCAAGGTACTATTCCTACACAAGGGGAAAACACAGGAATCGTCTCCTCACAAGGACTTTGGAATCCGTGGTAGGGAGCAATTCCCTCGTCGCGGATGTCAACTAGGGGAAACCCCTTCCATGCTCAATGGAACCATGGGCAAGGCTCAGTACCTATGCTCGTCGGATTGGCAGGGGGCAACCCTTTCTAGAATCTTCAGAACACCACGCAGGGAGAAATCCTCGCCCATCCCTCAACGTCCAATTACAGGAATCATTCGTTGATGTGCCAACAAACGCAGTATCTATACGTTGGACAAGGCCATGTTATTTACCAGAACCCTGGTCAGCAACCCAACTTTTCCTGGAAACCTGGTGCCAGTCAAACTCCATGCTCCTTACTTCCTGCACATAGTCAACAGCCCAAGCTACCATTTCTCGAAACGTTACATTTTCCATACTTGTAAAGGTTGTTAAACTACCCAATTTGTCATGATCCGTGTTGGCCTCCCATGCCGACTAAGTTTCCCACGGACATTTTGAAGTTCAAAGGTAAGCCTGGCAAAGATCCAGGTGATCACGTGACCACTTTCCACCTATGGTGCTCATCGAACTTGTTGCGAGACGACTATGTACAGTTGCGTCTGTTTCAACGCACTCTTACTTTAGCGATTTGGCAATGGTTTTTCTAAACCATTTCCAACTACCTGTGAGATACGATGTCAACACCGAATTTTTGGCCAACTTTGAGCAAAAGAAGGCCGATCATATCTCGGATCACATCTGAGAATGGCGGCGTTAGAAGAGTTTGATAAAAGTACAGGTCCCATCGGCTTTCCTGCTGGAGTGGTTCCTTAGTCTTTGGTACCTCAGTTATCCAAGGACGTTGCAACATCGAGAGTGTTTTCAGAGGAGGAGGCGATAATGAGAGCACAACAGCTTGAACTGATATACTTTCAGTCTAGTTTACTCTATGATATTTTTCCAGATGCGCCACGGTCCATCCTTTACAAGGCCAGACACAAGTCTGGACCACATGTCGATGGTATAGTTGGTCAGCACAAGAAAATCCCATTGATGAGTTGTCAAATCAATTGCAACAATTGTCGATACAGCAAACAACGAATAACCAGACCTTCGATTTGGCTGCTCCCCCTACCCAAATGTCAGACATACATAGTGTGCAGTCGACGAACCCGAAGGCCAACTAGCAGCCTGACGGAAAGAAAAAACAGCGAAAAAAGAAGGGTAAGTGGGATAATAAACCCACCAACAATGTTTGCAGGGGAAACACAGAGAAGAGAAATTCTAAGTATCTGTGTAACCTTTGCACAGAAGACCATCCGACTCACTTGTGCCCTCGTCTTGCAGAGATCCAAAATTTATTGGCACAGCAGCAGCCTATTGTGTTAATGAACCCATTTTCACATGGGAAAAATATGACTCAAGCCTCTTCGAGCATGGATGGGGGCAGTTAGGGACCCCCTCTGTCTTCTAGTAATCCCTCGGTCGTGAACGTTTATATGATGAAAGGTGACGCTTACATAGAAAATTGGGCACACAATTACGGAATGCCAGAAACTATTGAAAAGGGTAAGGAAGTTGTAAACCCATCTATTCCTCTCCATATTGAGAAGGCAATGGGCGAAACAATGACATGCATCTCGAAATGGGCGTTCAATAAAGCTCCACATAATCTGAATGCGAGGACCACCCAGAATTAATCTGTGGTGGAGGATTTGTCACAAACCCCTTGCGCGATGTATGCTTTGGAGGTCCTCAAGAGATGCCCTTCGCAGAGAAAATATCTGTTGTCTGCTTTGGGATCTGCTGAGACCTGTAATCCATGAACAATCATGCTTGATACAACTAACATGAAACCTTGTCTCCCTTACCACGTTGTGTTTCAGATAGTAGTGGCTCACCCCACGAAATATTTTACTCGGAATTTTTCCACACAGTGGTTAATAAGGGCGGCTCGACTTGCATGATGTCATTGGCATGTTGGAAGGCCATTGGCCAACCCATTTTTTCTCTGTCACCTACTCTGCTTACTGCTTTCGACGATCATTCTTTCAGACCACATGGAATCATTCCTTATTTCCCCATGCAGTTAGGAGGGAAGACCGTGTGCGTCGAAGTTGAAGTGATCGATACACCTCTCAAGTACAACCTATTGTTAGGTAGGAGTTGGATCTATGCAATGCATGCAGTGGTTGCCACGGTTTTTTGGATCTTTTTGTTTCCACATGAGAATTGAAACGTAACCATTGACTAGTTTTCCTTCTCCAAGCCTGACCCTTCATTTGGTGCATCCACGGTCTCGATGATTGATAACCCTCAGCCCAGCATCATCAATGTAGGGGTTGGTTTGTGCCCACCTTTGATGGGTACTTTCGATTACCCGCCTCCCTCTGGCGATGTCAAGATGATATCGGTTGTCCCCAACCAGCCTAGGGATAAAATTATTCAAGTGTCGTCGTTTCGTACGACTTACTTTAATGATTTGTGGACTCTTCCTTCCCCATCGGCTTTGATGGAAGGCACAGGGCATCCCGGCATGGCCATGCCCTTGTCCGTGGAATAATTTGTGTACATTATTGTCAAGCAAGCTTCGTCTGACCCCGATCTGACTCCTGCACAGGAGTTAGATCCAATTCTCAAGCCTATTTGGGCTCAAGGTTCCCTCTCCACTACCAATTCTTTAAACTTGGTCTTACCCTCTGATGAGGCAATCTTAGAGGCATTGACTGGTTCGGACGGACCTTGGGATGATCTCCATCACAAATCTTGTTTCCTCCCAAAGTTAAGAAAAATAGAGGTAGGCAAATTCATGTTGACTATGATTGGAGATAGGTATTGTCCTATTAATCCTCTAGCTACGCATGCAGTTTATGCCAAAGATAATATGGAAACTATCATTGAAACGATACCTATTGACATCTCCAGAACCCCTAGCATCATGGAGAATGTTTTCATCGGAGCAGACTACTCCCTCGAGGAGATTCGGGTCTATACAGATTTATTTAAGAAATTTCGTGACGTTTTTGCCTAGTCTTATGAGGAAATGATAGGCATTGATCCAAGAATCATCGAACATGAGATAATGACTTATCTTGACACCAAGCCGGTCCGACAGAAGCTTCGTTCGGTGAATCCTCAGAAAGTGGCAGTTATTAAGGCTGAAGTAGAGAAACTGCTCAAAGTTGGTTTCATCTACTTCGTTCAGTTGACTCAATGGGTGCCAAATCTCATGTCGGTCAACAAAAAGCAGGGTACGATTCGCGTGTGTATGGACTTCTATGATTTGAACAAGGCATGTCCAAAGGATAATTTCCCCACCCCATTCATTGACCATATTGTCAATGAATGCACAGGTTGTGAGGTATTTTCATTCATGGATGGTTTTTCGGGATATAACCATATTTAGATAAATCTCGAAGACCAACATAAAACAGTTTTTATTTGTCCATGGGGCACATTTGCTTATCGTAAAATGCCTTTTGGCCTGAAGAATGTTGGAGCCACTTTTTAGCGAGCCATGTCTTTCGCTTTCCACAACCTTAGACATATAGGCGAGGCTTATCTCGATGATTTAGCATCACGATATCGTAAGAGAGATGATCATCCTACACACCTTCGACTAATCTTTGAGCAATGTCTCTATTATCGAATTCGCTTGAATCCTAACAAGTGCAGTTTTTGTGTGACGTCGGGTCGTCTTCTAGGTTTCATAGTTTCAACAACATGGATCATGGTCGATCCTCTAAAGGTTGAGGCAATAGTTCAGTTGCCTCCCCTGTGCACAGTCCCTCAGATTCAAAGCTTACAAGGAAAAGTAAACTTTCTCCAACGTTTTATCACAAACTATGTTGAGATCACTAAAGGGTTCATGTGTTTATTGAAGAAGGGAGACCCTTTTTGTTGGGATGAAGCTGCTCAGTGCTCTTTTGAAGCATTGAAATGCGCCCTCACGTCTGCCCCTCTACTATGGCCTCCCAATTATAATAAACATTTCTTATTGTACTTGGTCGCCATAGAGTCAACCATCGGTATGGTCTTGGTTCAAGAGGATGATCTGCTCGAAGAGAATGTGATTTATTATCTGAGACGAGGCCTGGTTGGACCGGAACTCAACTACTCCCATGTTGAGAATCTTGCATTGGCAATAGTGCATGATGTCCAGCGGTTCCGTCATTATATTATGCTTCGTAAGACCATCGTCGTTGTCGTTGTGAATCTTTTCCAATACGTGTTGACACGATGCTTCATCGGTGGAAAGATCAGTAGATGGATTGTTATCCTCCAGGACTTTGACTTGGATTTTGTTTCCGTGAAATCCAAAAATTCATTGGTCTTTACGGGACTTATTTCGGAACTTTCGATCGAATCAGGTGATGTTACGCCAGAAGAATTGTCAATTAAAGGAGATCTTTTTCTGATTTCATCTTCAGACCTCTGATATGGAGATATACTAGTTTATCTCCATACTTTGAAGTGCCCCACCTTTGCTTCTCACGATGAGCGTTGACGTATATGCCATCAGGCACGAAACTATCTCATACTCGATGACACTTTGTATCGTCAAGGTCTAGATTGCATCCTCCATCGGTGCCTCATTCATGAAGAAGCGGAACTCGTTCTTAACGACTGCCACATTGGAGCATGTGGTGGTCATTTGTCTAGGTTGGAAACAACCCAAAAGATTCTACGAGCCGGTTACTTTTGGCCGATGTTAATCAAGGATTGTGTTGAATCAGTCAAGAAGTGCCACCCGGGTCAGATCTTCTCTCAGAAGATGAGGGCACACCCTGCTCCCATGTTTC
Organism: Picea engelmannii; assembly: GCA_009831015.1. Lineage (NCBI taxonomy): Eukaryota > Viridiplantae > Streptophyta > Pinopsida > Pinales > Pinaceae > Picea > Picea engelmannii. Next base: position 78,695 of record ML790290.1, on the reverse strand, counting down.
CTGTCATTACTATTGGTCCCTTCACTAAGTGGGGGATTGATTTTACTACATTCCACCCGACTTCAACTATGGGGCATCGTTATATCATCATAGTGGTAGACTACTTCACAAAGTGGGTCGAGGCTATGCCAACATTTAATAATGATGACGAGACAAAAGCTCTCTTTATTTTTAACCAGATAATAGCAAGGTTCGGCATCCCGAAGGAGATTGCCACTGACCATGGCAGTCACTTTCAGAACAGAATGATGTCTGAGTCAACATAAAATCTTGGGTTAAGGCAAGAGTATTCATCACCCTACTACCCACAAGCGAATGGTCAGGTGGAAGCTATGAATAAGTCCCTCAAGACTATTCTGCAGCGAACGATCAATTATGCCAACTCAAATTGGCATTTAATGTTGTACTCTGCATTATGGGCCTACCGAACGTTTGTAAATACTGCCACCAGTTTCTCACCTTTTCAAATCGTTTACGGGTTGGAAGCAGTCTTTCCAATAGAGTGTCAGATCCCATCTCTAAAGTTGGCAGTAGAGTTATTTCCAGACACTTCACCACTTGAGGAACACCTATTATATCTCGAGCAACTCGATGAGCAACGTCGTGATGTAGCCTTGGCCAACGAGGCTCACAAGCAACGAGTCAAGTGTCAGTATGATCGATTTGTTCCTCCTCGGGTTTTCTCCGAAGACAACCTTGTCCTAGTCTACGACCAAGATAAGGATCCCCTCGGGGCAGGCAAGTTCAAACCCATGTGGTTCGAACCTTTCATTGTGAAAGAGGTCTTAAAGAATGGTGCTTATTTTCTGGTTGACTTTGAGGGAAATGCTTTGGCGAAGCCTAGAAATGGTCTATACCTCAAGAAGTATTACTCATAGATTGGTCGCATGGGTGACTTCTTGTACATATGTATAGTTCTTATATAGTTACTTTTTGTCTTTTTGTTTTATGGATGTGTCATTATTTATGTTGTCTTTTTCACTGTGGAAAATGTCAAGTGAATCAGAGGTGTTCGTTGGGTTCGTGGATGGCGCTAGCCGACACACTCGGAGGCTTGCTTCCGCAACTTGGGTGGTTTTCACGCCTCAAGGCCAATTTCTATCTTTCAGAGGTATCTGTCTAGGTGACGCCACAAACAATGTCGTTGAGTACACCACAGTGATAGAGTTGTTTCATGATGTTTTGTCGCATGGTATCTATCACCTCTGGGTCTACTTAGATGCACAGCTGGTTGTGTCCCGGTTAAATGGGGTTTACTGCGTTTATGATCCTACTTTACACCGACGATTCATTAGGGTACGTCTCTTAGAATGTTTCTTTGATTACATTACGTATATACATGTTCCTAGGAGATTAAATCAAATGATAGATACTTAGCTAATCAAGTATTAGATTGGCATATTGCACACACATAAAAAGAAGCACAGACATACACATGTACATACATTTGTAAAAATGTGATCCATAAGACATAAAAGATGTAAATACATACATATATATATATATATATATATATATANTCAGAGTACATCGGTGGGCACAAACACCTCAAAAATATGTATCTGGTATACATCACAGGGCTTATTCCCTCAAAAATATACAAAATAGTGCCCTCGGCACATAAGAGGTCCATCCTATCTAAGCACGGGGCCTGTTATCCCTGTCATAGTGAATGATGGTGTTTTCCAAACATCGGAAGAGTTGGACCCAGGTCCATGCCACCCCAAATACGTGAAGCTGCATCAATGGTCGAATATCCTCAATCTCTGCCATGGGAATTGCACGAGTGAGCGTGGTGAGGTTCTGCTCCACCGGTCTCAAAACTCTCTCAGCCTCTCCAGCTAGAGGTCCCCCTATTGTTGTTGCTTGTCCAATGGCTACTGCTGGTACTACCTCTGGTCGAGGAGGTCGCCTGGTCCTCGAGAATTCTTTCAGACGCATTGGTCCCACATCTGTACATAACAGATACATAGTTGTCAGATACTTTGGTACACATAAAAAATGATATATATAAAAAATAAATTAAAAATTAAATAACTTTAAAAACAAATGTACCTATCTCTCCTCGCTCCTCTCCAGGAGGTATGGGCATCTATGGATCCCTGAAAAAGTTGATTCTAGCGTATGGGTAGTCCTCTATCACTAGAATCTATCATTCCCACGAGTCAAAAAGTTTATCATCAAAGGCCTCTATGGTCCTTTCTCCACCCTGTCGCAACAGCAATGCTACCCACCTACACATTGTTGGGAAGGAGGCCACATGCCCCTGTACTGTCTCTTGTGGACTCATGTTGGGTACCCTCTCAAAGAAGAACGAGCACAAAATGTTACCAAACCTTAAGTTTTTGTTACTCCTCCTTCGGCACTCTATGATTTGTCTCTTCATGAAGTCAAGCATGGTCGTACTCCAGTCGAATACTCGTGTGTTTAGGCACTGCATTGCATAATACATGTGCGTCTGGGAGGCATGATGTAAGGTTGTGGATCCAGTGATCTACCCAATAATCAAAACTATCACCTTTAGTGATAGGTTGGTGATCTTGTGAATTGGCACATGAGACCCTACTTTCTCAGTGTCGGCCTCGCAATGCATTCCGATTAGTTCAGCGACGTTGTAAGGCCCGAGGGGAAATGCACGCAAATTGATTGGTTCCCCTCTCCTCGAGAGGCTAGTCAAGAAGTAAATTCCCTCAGTCGTTGGACTCAATGACTACCCCTCGAGCATAAACGCCTCTGTGTAAGGGTTTCAATAATCCACCAAGGCATTCATCACCTGGGTTGTGCCATCGTGAATGGACATCGATAGAACTTCCATAACCCGCATTGTTTCAATGTGGTGATAGCAGCAGGGTCCTCATCAACCAAGATATCAATATCCTCATGCTCCCTCTCTCTCCAGTGGACATACATCTTGTTACATGACAAGTTCAAGGGGGGAGTTAGCTCTTGCATATTCATTTTTTCTATGTTATTGAGGGTGTAAGCGGGTTGTATTGGACACAGTCGCGTATGCACGCGAGCAGATTGTTTTCTTCCCGCAGGCATACGCGGGTTGTCCTTAGACATCCCGGTACATGTAGGGCTGCCCTTTTTTAGGAGGGCGTGCCCCCAAAAAAACTAAAAGAAATTCATAAATGATGAATGGAAATACAAGAGGGATGAGTTTATACTTACTTGGTCTGAACAGAAGTTCGTTTCGTCCTCTGAAGCTCCCAGAATCAACTCTTTTAGCAAAGGGGTCTTTTTCGTTTTTTGGTTAATTCTCAATTTGCAATGATGAAAATGAGTTGTCAACTTCTATTTATAGACTTTTTTGGCCCTTTTTGCCACTTTTTGAACCCTTTTGTCATTTTTTCTGGCTTGAAAATCATTTTGTGGTTCTTGAGTTTCTTATTGGATGTTACGACGCACTTTGATTTTAGGTTTGGTAACTTTTTAGGAGATGGGTTACTTTTAAAGGTCCTTTGGTAAAAGTCGGTTTTCCAACTTTTTGCATATAAGTTAGGATTCCACCTCCACTTTCTGCATCTCGTTGTCTTTTCATCTTTGCCATAGGATCGATCCCACTGAACTGCGACACAAAACCATCATTGTTGATTTATAAGTGTCGTAATTAGGTGGTAGAGCCTACCTTTACATGGATGCCCTAGGTAGATCCTTGTTGCATTTTGGTGTCCATGTCGTCACTAATGAATTTAGGCTCGGGAGTCCTTGTTAGTCTTGTCCTGATTACAAGATTGAGCCTCATACGTCTAATGTGTCATCACTCTTGGCCTCACCCTCGGGACTCCCAAAAATGAGCATACCTTGTTGACTTTCAAACTCGCTTTGAAATCCGAAAGCAACATCCGATGAGACTACATTTATGCCTTTCAATCTTGTTTGGCTTAACTGAGAAAAGTAACCTCTTGGAGTCTTCTTTAAGTCCTTTTCAGACTCTCTAAACATGAAAATATTGCTGAGAGATCTTGTTGTCCTTCACGCTCGCCAAACTAAAATTTGAAGGCACGTTTGTTAGGCGGCAGTTTACCCCTTTTTCGGTCTGGATGGTCAATTTTATGAACAAAGGTATACTCTAAGAATTTTGGTTCACTAGAAGAGTACTCTTAGGTATAATTTTAACCCTTTTTCGAGCTTGAGGGACTAAACTTACGAAAAAGGAACCCCCATGGAGTCCATAGTTAAGCTCTTTTCAGACTCCCTAAAATTGAAAAGATCGTCGAGTGACCTTGTTCCTTCACACTCGTTAAATTCGTCTAGAAGAACATACCATACGAAGTCCATAGTTAAGCTCTTTACAGACTCCTTAAAATTGAAAATATTTTCGAGTGACCTTGTTCCTTCACACTCGTTAAATTGGTCTAGAAGAACAACCCATGTGAGTCCATAGTTAAGCTCTTTTTAGACTCCTTAAAATTGAAAAGATTATCGAGTGATCTTGTCTGTGTCACACTCGTTAAAATCGTTCTGAATAGACGTCTTTTTGGTGCTAGTTTATCCCTTTTTCGTACCGACTAGACTATTTTCGAAATAGGTACCCCAATGGAGTTTTCTTTCACATTTTTTCAAACTCTCTAAACGTGAAAAAAACACCGAGCTTACCTTCTTTGGGCTCGTGAAAAATACATTGAAGGGAGTTTCATCGTGTCATGTTAATCGCATTTGCATCTCTACGTATTTGGCCTAATTTCGTCTCCATTTTGCTCTCAATTGAACCTTTGAAGCGTGCCTTATACACAAGCCTTGTAGTACTTTGCCTTTGCGACCTGACACCTTGACCCATGGAGGAATTTTCCCCGAGTGTCCTTTTCCTGCACATGTATCCTTGCTCTGAGCATTAGTGTGTTCATCTCTCTTGGAACTAGTATGCTTGTGACACTCGTTTTTCCTTTGTAACGTAGCATTCTTTTATTCTTTTTCAAGCTCTTTAAAAATATTGAAAAAGACAAAAAATTAAAAAAAATACCCCAAAAAGAGGATGGGAAATATATATTCTTTCTTGGCAGCACAATGAGTCACCCTTGGACAAAGCACATCCTTTCCTTTGTTTGTCAAGCATTGAGATTTAATATGACCTTAGGAAGTTGTTCTCGCTACATAGAGTTGTGTCCTCCTCTGTTTGGTTATTCTTCCAAACACATGGAGAGTTTGTGTTGCCTCCTGCATCGTGAACTTATATCAATGTCATGCTACTTGAGTCTGATCATCTTTCGTGGTCTTATCCAAGGGAATTTTTACCCAGCCTGAGTCGGCCTTTCTGCATTTTGTCTCTTGACCTCATGTTCGGCCATCCCAAAATTCCAATCAAGTCCTTGTTCGAAATCAATGAAGTTCTCTTCCTGATCATCGAGATCCTCTTGTCTGTTTCCGACGAGCCATCGAAGACCTATGGGTAGTGAATTTTTACACTCGCATTACACTCCTACCTGATTTTTTAATATCTTGAAGTCATTTCTTGATCTTTGAAGGCCTCATCTCCAGCCATCAGGCGTCATTTGCTTCTTGAATATGGATACTATACATGCATATCTTTGATTTTGAGATGTAGATCCGTCATGTATTGCTCGCGACTACACTTTATATAGTTATATGACATGGATCTGCAGTGTATTTGATTGGCAGCCATGATTTATTTCATCCTCAGCATGGGTATGCCTGCCTCGGAGAGACGATTTTTATTTTTGCAGATGGCACCTTCCGAACTCTGGTCCCGGGCTCACTCGCTTCATGCATTGGTGAAGATTTTGTAATGTATTTCGGCCATCATATTCTCTTATGACCTCACACATTAGGGGGAATCTGTTATAACCCTAAATTTCTCCATACATGCATACCTGGCATTTGGCCCTCTTACTTGCTAATTTTGCCAAGCCATCACTGAGTTGATCTTCTTAAAAACTCTTTTTTTGAAGATGTACGTGCCATGCACCATTACTTCCCACATAAACATGCCTTTTGCACCACTACAGCCCGCATATGTATGCTACTTGCACCATTACAGCCCGCGTATACTTGCAAAAGTTGCAAAAATTAAAAATTTGCAAGGAATTCATTGAGATTACGGGCTATTGGGTAGTTTCCCAACTAATCCACTGCCTATAGCTCATCACCCAACCGAATAACCATCCTTTTGTCATATAAAAGGAGGTTTTGGGGTCTCATTCCTAAGCTAAGAATAAGAATAGTGAAACTCTTCATGTTTCACATCCCCTCCTTGCCCCAAGTATTTGCAGCCTTGTTGTGAGAATTGCATCAGAATTCCCAATTTTGCCATTTTTCCTCCATCATAAACCCATTCCATTTCCAAGAAGAAGGTTGAGAGGAGAAATATACGTAGAGGTGCACTTGGATCTTGGTGAAGAGGATCTCGGACCAAGTTCGTGGAGCAGTCGTCGACCTTGTTGTAAGTGAACATTGTGATATCAATAAAAGAAATACTTTTCTTGTCCCGAAATATGATGTGTCAAATGTTTGCATTTGATTTATGTTTTATTCTAATATCTAACCCATGATTTATATATGAAATGCATGTTTGCAGTTTCTTATTTATCTTTTTGTGAATGCAGGCCAGCCTTGGGAGGAGGTTTGCAGTTAGTGGAGCTATCAAGTGCGAGAGGATCGACACCGGATGCGAAGTAAAAGGTACAATTGCCTAATCCTTTTCACTTTGTCTTTCATGTATGAGTATGGGATACGTTTGGGGTAGTTAGAAAAGTAGGATACTTTTACACGGTCATTGATTTGCCTACATTGTAAACCCTGGTGTAGCCATAGGGGGGGTTTCCCACTCTATCACTCATAGTGGGAAAAAGGAATGCTCATTTAAAAGGGATTGATATTGGAGGTAATATCTAGTTATATCATCTTCTATTTGTGGATAATAGTTTACTCTTTTGCAATGGATCTAGGAGGGATGATTTGAAACTAAAGGAAATCCTCAATTTCTATTGCTATGTTGATTAATATTCATAATTCTACAATCACATTTCATGGGATAGAGGATGAGGAGGTTCATTTTCTCTAATATGTATTTCCATTCTAGTAGGTTGATATATAGAATGGACTTTAGTATTTAGGTTTTTTTATCAAGCCCAATGCTTATGGAAAAAGATTGGTTTTGGCTCACAACAAAAGTGAATAAAATGCTCTATGTATGGTGCAACCATTGGCTCCCCGTGGTGGTAGGTTGGTTCTTGTAAAATCTATTATTGAGGATATTCTTGTATTTTGGATGTCTTTGGATCTTATTCCCAAAGGAATTCTTGAAATAATTAGATAATTGATCTTTCATTTCCTATGGTATAGGAACATGGAGAGAAGAGGTTTAGCACGATTTAGATGGCATCAATTTTCTTTACCAAAGGATCAAGAGGAATGGGGTATCAAGAATATCCACCTATTTAGTAAAACATTGGCTGCAAAGTGTGTATGGAGGTTGATTGAAGGTAAGGGTTTATGGTACATAATTATTCGTAAAAAAATATAATATGCTTGCATCGATGTAAGAATGGATTAGGAACCCAGTCAAAAGTGGCATAATGCCTCCATCATTTGGAAAACAATGGTGATAGCTTCTCCTTTAATTAGAGAAGGTCTTGTATGGAAAGTATGGAAAGGGTCAAGGCTTCAAATCCATATGTTGGTTATGGAGATGGTTTTGAATTTCTAGAAGGTATGATTGAAAAATTGCACAGGGATGGATATTTCTTTCTCGGTCAAATAAAGCTTATAGAACTTACTACCATTTAGAGGAAAGAGTGGAAAGATGTAAAGATGATGGATGTTGTGGATGAAAAATTTGATCAGTGGAAAATATATATTTCTTCTTTGCGAAGAATTCATGTAAGAATTAAATATGAGCAGGATGAATTGCTCCAGGGCCTAAACATAGTCAATGGATACTATACTCCAAAAGTAGGGTATCAATCTTTGAATGTGCCAGTGGGGGAGGTGTAGGTAATGTAGTGGTGGAAAATTATATTGAAGCTTAAGTGCCCATTAAAAACACATATATTTATGTGGTTGGCCCTTAGAAACAAGGTCCTTACATGGGACATATTTCCAAAAAGGGAATGAATGGTCCAGGTTGGTGTTTTACGAGTAACGTATATGTTGAGAGAATTGATCACCTATCATGACTTGTCCTTATTCTATTCAAGTCTAGAATGAGTTGGATAGATGCACAGGGAAAAGAGGGAGATGGAGTATTGTTTCTATTGAGGAAGGAATGTATAAATGGTGTAGGGGCCTATTAGTTAAAATGATAATAGATTTATGATTATTATTTGCTTGGGGTATTTGGTTTGCACCTAATGATTTGATATTTGAATATAGGTGTGTTCCTCTTAATAAATTTGTTTCTCAAAGTACGGTTATTCTAGAATGATTCTCTTAATTAAAAAGGGATAAAATTGCTAGGGAAATTCAAGAGGAGTATATAAATAAAGTGGTGCATGGGGTTACTTTGATAGTGCAAATCAGGGGGGTACTTTGATGGTGCTCTTTACCTTTATAGTGATAACTCATTGAAACTTAAAGTAGGTTTGGAAAGAGGCTCAACTAATCTAGTTGAGCTAATGGCATTAAAATTGTTACTTACATTGACAGTAGAAAAGGGTGCTCACAACATTCAAATGTTTGGGGACTCTCAAGTTGTTATAAACTGCATGAACGGGTATTATCATTTGGAAATTTATATTTTAAGGCTGATATATAATGATATGATACTAGAATGCTCTGCCTTTAACAACATCTATTTTTCAATGAACATAAGTATTGGTCGATGACAATGATTCTAACAGGAGCACAACCGAAATGAAAAGGAGACCAAGACAACTGACCAGAAATATGATCCAATTGATTTGCAGGGTGTCAATAGATAGCATAGGGATAGGAGTTCCTTCGCCAAGCCACTGGAATACCATCGTTGCAATCCACCGTAGAGAATTATGAACTATCCATAGACAGGATGAATTCTGAGAAACTAACCCAATAGATAGACTTACTATTGAAATATTTTTAATTGTACCATGTACTTCAATTAAATCACGCCTCTCTAATATTTCCTCCAAACATTGAGAAAACTAAAGTGGAGAATGTGGTTCTCCACCTGACCACTAGGTGCCCGATTTTACATTTCCCCAGGGGAATTCAATAACATTCCATAAACAGGTCGAGGCTTGGAAATTTTGGCCAATTGACAGAACTTTGGATTCTGGCTTCTTGAAAATAACCAACATTGGCATTCTCCCATCCTTAATAGGACCTCGAAAGTCAAGTATCCATGAACTCAGGCTGTTGAAGATATCCCCATGCACCAGAGGTCCTAACAGAGTTATCGTGGCCTGTACTATCTGATTCTCCACACTTCTTTTCATGATTGCAACCTTTTCATCCATCATCAAATCTATTATCGCTTGATTTGGCCTGAGGATGTGAAGTACATAATGCAGTGAAGTTCCACGAGGATAAGAACACATAACCTGACCACTTATCTCCGAGGACGGGACCGATGTCAAGCCCGACCTACACATCCCCACAAGCCAAGAGAAGGTGGAAGTATTGTCACTCCTTTCTCGATTATAGTTATCCCCTCTTTGCATGATATTTCCATGTGTCACCCTTTGTCCTTTGTGGGCCCATCTGGCCCAATTTTTTAGTGGGGTCTTTTCCATTAGGGAGGGGCTACAAAGGAGACCCACCCTTGAACTCTCAAATATCTAGGGGCAATGTTGATTCCCTGATTAGCCATCATTTCTGCTTCTCAATTGTTTCCTCTCAATATATGAAAGAAATGAACTTGAATGGAGGTCAAGAGTATCTTTGATCGGTCAATAATTCTCTTAAGTTTGGCATCTTTAGGATTGATTGCCAGAACAAAAAAAAGGATGATGTTTTTTGAATCACCCACTATTGTTATATGCTTCAGTTGTTGTTCCCGTGCTAAAAAAATACCTTGATAAATCGCATAGGCTTTGGCCATATTGTTTGAATTCTTGCCCAAGTTCTAGGAGAAGTCTAGAAATTGATTTCCTCTCGGGCTATACAGCACCCCTCCTGCATCTGCCTCCCCTAGAAAGAAACAAGGATGTTAATGCTTTATCAGAATCTAGTTTACTTATGGTAGCAGTAAGGTGACACATTCAAGAATCAAAGGTTGGCCACATACCTTAATATTTCCATGCTCCTTTTTAGTAATGTATGTGATCGAAGTAAGACATTTTTAATCATGACAAAATTGGATATGTGTTTTTGGTTGGTCCTAACTATTTTTTCTTGGACTATTTTAGGGTTGGTTTTGGAAAGGTAAAAGTGATGGTTATGTTTCAAGACAAAAGGTAGTGATGGAGAACAAAATTTTGTGTTTTCTATCTATTTTTTTCAGTTACATTTTTTGGAATATTTATGTGGACTATACATATGCATATAAGAATGTAATTTTGCTTATATAATGAAATTATGGAGAAAAAAAATTAGGAAAAAAGTTATCAAATTAAACAACAACAAATTAAATGTCAAAATAATCTTTTAAAGTATTATATATCAATTAATAATAGAAATAATAAATAAGATATTGAATAAATTTATCTAATAATATTTCAATAGAAAATCCAAAATATCAACTATATAAGAGCATTTTGTGAAACAATACCAAGAACCTCAAATTGTTAATTGTACTTTTTAGGTGTCTAATTTATTATTTGATTTAAATTTCGGTGGATATCTATTGCAGTAGTTCATTTAATTGTTAATTTGCTATGCAATTGGATATCTAATTTGCTATCCAATTTAATATTCAAATTGCTATCCAAATGGGTTTAATTTGGTATCCACTATAATGCAAATCAGAAACTAAATTGGACACCGAGTACAATCATCAATTTGAGATTCTTGATATCGGGTCACAAAATGGTCTCATATAGCTGAAATTTTATATTTATTTTGATATATCATTACTCTTTTTCCACTGGTGTAATGCTTGTTTCAATGAACGATGGAAATTTAAACTTATCCTTCTCTACAATTTCAATTAGACATTGAAGAGCTTGTTTGTCTTTCAACAAATTGATTCCCTGGTCTCACTTAAAGTTTGAGGATAGTCAATCAATAATTATTTATAACAAGAAAGTACTTTATTATTACTTCCCTTCCCTTCCCTTCCCTTCCCCGAAAAAAAAATAATTAATCTTAACTTTTTACCAAAAAAAAAAAAAAGACCTCTTTATTAACTTGCACTTTATAAAGCATCCCTTTATTATTCTATACTACAATAATTATGTATTCAACAAATAAAGATAGTGTGTTATGATTAACCATTAACCACATCTAAATAGTTCACATCAAGTATTACATCTCCAAACTTATCTGCAAACAAGTAAGTGTATTATTCAAGGAATGTCCATTTTAATACTCTATTATGCTAACTAAAATATAAAGCATCAATAGCCCCATGGATTGCATAAATAAATAAACGTTCTAAAGTATATTTAAAACATTGTAACAATACCATTACCATTATAAATAGTAAATAGTTCTGACATCTTGAAGTCATTGAATAACAAGGTCTTCATATATTATTTCTTCAGAGTAAGCATTAAGGATCACCGAAACACCTATATATATAATTTAATTTTTAGAAATTAAATCAACCAATATTGAAAAGAAAATTAAAAATATTTGTCAAACTTTTATCTGTGCAACTCCATGTTCTTTTCAATAAGTAGTGGTCAAGATCAACATATTCTATAACATAATTAATAAAAAAATTATAGTTGTTCTTAGCCTTAAACTTTGTGAGGACATTAACTTTCCAAAAGAAAAGAACTTTCAACTTCAGTTTCTATGAGATAGTAAGGGACAAATCAATGAAATTTATTTACTTTGGCATTGTCTAGTTGTTCTATGAAATGGTTTTTTTCATCGAAATCTGGTAATATAAATTTCTAGAATTACTATTTTTTGTTGTTCAAAATTCATTTCTGAATGTAGAAATGGATTCAGCATGTTGAAAAACCTCTAAAACACTTGGATTATACGGAAATAATCACTCAAATCTACGAAATTAATAATTTATCACCAGATTTCGAGCAAATATCCCCAGAAAAATCTCTTATTTCATAAAACTTTTAATTTACAACATTTACTTTTTCCAAAATTTAGAAATATGAAAAAATAAAAATAAAAACATGAATTGAGATGAGATAAACTAAAGTCTAAATTTATAAAGGAAAAATTTTAATGATTTTCAAGTGTTCATCTATACCATTCTAATCATAGAAAAAGTAAACATTACAACACTTTTCTTAAATGTACAAATAAAATTCATCCATGCATACATGGAAAATATTATATACCATAGCATTAATATTTATGTATCTGTGTAGGCATACATGGAAAATATTATATACCATAGCATTAATATTTATATATCGGTGTAGTGTATGTATATACAGATAATATATAAATACTACTGTAACCTATCAGCAAAATGACATGTTCACAATCCCCTACAATAGTATGCACAACAACCATACAGAGAAAATGGAAAGTTAATTATAAATTGAGAGTCGCAAGTTTAAACTTCTAATTTGGTTTGTAAAATGCATTATCAATACCAATAAATATAGGATGTAGGATGAAGTGCAAGCAATGGTCTATTATAATTTGCTTAATGATATCCTCAATGTTTTTTCATTTTCTTCTCATTGTCAAAGACTTTGAGAAATGTATTATATTCCAAATTACAATTTGTGCTTCACTTTTCCATCCTATAGTTAATTTGATGTCATACCAATTGTTTTCGTGTCAATGAATTTTAGACAAATTTTTAAAAATATTCAATTTCTAGATCCTTATTATATGGTTTATGAGAATTGACAAGAATTTGAGAAATGTATTATATTCCAAATTACAATTTTGTAGTTCACTTTGTACACCACAATGTTCCATGTTGTAATGTCATACCAATTTTTTCGTGTCAATGAATTTAAAACAACTTTTTAAAAATATTCAATTTCTAGATCCTTATTATATGGTTTGTGAGAATATTTTCTAGTAAACATAGATATGTAAGGCCTTTGTTTTGATGAGTCCTACATTGCTCGTAAAGCTTACCAAGATATTATTCATTTTCTCAATAAAATATGGATATTCTTTAGGAATCAAGGAGAGGCATTTTTACAAGTGTATTGGTCTTGTGAAATCAACTACTTTATAATGGAGCCTTGCTAAAAATTGACATCTATGGCTTTGTGCTTTAAGAATATCTCTCTTGGGATATGCTACATGTGTATGGGCTATAAACCCTAATCTATGTTTAAGCATGTAGGTCACAAAATATTCATAAAATATTCTTGGATTTTCTACATCACAAAAACACTACTTAAATATTTTCATGTAAATTACACAATAGAGTTAACATTATGCATCCATGTTATTGTTACATTTTGTAATTTATTATACTATATTTTTTTTTTAACTATAATTAGAAGATATTATACTAAAAGAGTTGTAGCAAAGCTATTGGCAGGCATACAAAAAGAGTACTTGATGGGGTAATTTAAACAAAACTTGCAACTTTCACAAACTACATATGAACGTTTGCAATTGGTTATGATTGATACATCCCAGTTATCAACGCAAGCATGTTGCTTTAAAAAGACACCCAAAATACAAACAACTTGTAGGGTCCTTGTTTTGATGTTTTTGGTACAATCTATATGATCTTGTTTTGACTATTTACCCTGCCATCTACCCATCCTAGTAATCATAATGTCATATATTTTGTCATTTTGTCTTCAAAGTACACTTTTTACTCAAAGGTAATTATCCCAAACTACATATGAAATTTTGCAGTTGGTTATGATTGATACATCTCAGTTATCAACGCAAGCATGCTGCTTAAAAAAGACACCCAAAATACAAACAACTTGTAGGGTCCCTGTTTTGATGTTTTTGGTACAATCTATAGGATCTTGTTATACCTTTTGAGTTCGATTTGGCATTAGAACTGAAAAAACTTTGTATTAAGATACCCTTGCTGCAAGAAATAAAGGACATACCCATTTAAACTAAAGCAGATAGAGACTTAAGCATTAAAAATCCAGGTAGACGAAAAAAGGACCCCCCAACCATCCAAGGTCTAGGGAAATTGGCAAGCCTCATGTCCATTGAAGTCACTGTAGAAAAGTATGTGGACCCTGCGAATCATGTAGTCATGGTTCTTATCAATAAGACTCCCATTTCAAACACCCTAATCGACTTGGGTGCAGCCATAAATGTAATGGCATCAGAAACATTGATTCAACTGGGACTTCATAATCTCCTCCCTACATCCATTGTATTTGAATTGGCTAATAAATCCAAACTCAAGCCAGAGGGTATTTTATAGGATGTGGTTATCTCGTTGGACTTGTGAGAGTACCCAACATACTTCTATGTCATATAACTCAAATCTAATATGGATGGGCACCCCTTAATTCTCGAAATACTATGGCTGGACACAGGTGATGTTTTCATTGCTTGTAGGTTTGGGAATATGACAATTACATGTGGCACCAAGACCAAAACAATTACCCTATACCCCCATGCTAGACTAGCAACTAAACTTGAATGCACACAATGGATTGACGAAGACAACAATGATGAATTTGTTCAACATGCTCTGACTATTGCACAAGCCATGAGATTTAAGGAAAATATTGATGAGAAACTGATTAATCGCCACATTACTAATCTAGATCTCATGCAGTATTTTGGGGGGCAGTCATCATCTCACACTTAATTCTCCATTGATGGTCTTTTTGAACAAAATTTTCAAGAGAATTGCACTGAAGAGGAACTATCCTCTACCTTTTCATCGGTATTTCCAGTACATTCAATTTATGAATATGGTTATCAAATTGTTGAAATTTTTCCTGAAAAAACATTAAACATAAAGTATGGCTTAAGCAGTACATAAGAAGGAAAATTAATCCAGGTTTTAAGAAACTTTTCGGATACCTTTGCATAGGAATATATTGATATGAAGGGAATTCACCCTGACACGTGCATCCATCACATCTGTATTCAGAAAGATGTCACTTATCTTAGACAGCCACAAAGAAGAATGAATCCATCCTTGAGGGAAATAGTGAAGGTCGAACTATAGAAACTCTTGAATGTTGGATTCATTTATCTCATTTCGGATAGCCTGTGGGTGTCACCATTAGTGATCATTCCTAAAAATAACATGAAATGGTGGCTATGCATAGACTATAGGGAGTTAAAGAAGGCCACCCTAAAGGATCATTTTCCCCTACCTTTTATTGACCAGGTTTTGGACACACTAGATAGGAGAAAATACTTTTATTTTCTAGATGGATTCAATGGATACAAGTAGATTCAAATTGCCCTGAAAGACCAAGACAAGACAACTTTTACATGTCCTTGGGGTACTTACGCTTACAAGGTACTGCCCTTTGGGTTATGCAATGCACCAACCACATTTTAACAAGTGATACTTGGTATTTTTTATGATTTGTTACATGGTTGTATGAAAATATATATGGATGATTTTACTGTGACAAGTGATTATTTTGATGAAGATTTAATTAATCTTGAAAAAGTTTTGAAAAGATGTAGAGAGACAAATCTTGCATTAAGCAACGAGAAATGTTCTATGATAATGAGTGGAGGAACTATATTAGGTCACCATGTATTTGTTGTAGGAATAAAGGTAGATCCAACCAAGATAGAAGTAATTGTCAAAATGGAGTATGAAGCTTCCTAGGACATGTAGGCTACTACTAATGATTTGTGGAAAATTTTACTAAGATAACCCTGCCCTTATTCAAATTTCTTGCAAAAGATACCAAATTTTGTTAGAATGTTGAATGTCAACATGCCTTTGATATACTCAAGGAAAATCTCTCCTCAGCCCTAGTATTGAGAGGACCAAATTGGAGCCTCCCATTCCACATCTCGATCGATGTGTCAGATTCAGCTATAGGAGTTGTATTAGGTCAAAAGGAATATCTCTTAACTTATGTTATTTATTTTATAAGAAAGAATATAGCTCTAGATGAATTAAATTACATTGTGACTAAAAAAGAGTTCCTTGCAGTAGTTTATGCAATTAATAAATTCAGGCATTACATCACATGGTATGAAATCTTTATTCATATTGACCACTCTGTTGTTGGGTACTTGATAAACAAACCCATTACGAATGGAAGGATCACCACATGGCTACCACTGCTATAGGAATTTGACATCACCATCATGGATAGGTGTTGGGAAGGTGTTATATTATTTGCATNGTGTGGGGGGGGGGGGTTGCGTCAGATTTGACAACTGCATCTGACGATCCCATTTTTAGCGGTTTTCTAAATTAATCCTGGATTAAGGGATTAGGGTTTTTGGTAGCTGCAAAATACCTAAAACATTGTGTATATTGTATTGTGAATAGTGAAATGAGTACAATGAATAGTTGATAGATGTGGCACCAAGGAACGTTGGTTTTATCCCGGTTAAGGGTTTCCATTGTAAATATCTGTGTACTATGTGTATGAGTCATTGATTAATTTCTATTTTTCTTAAGAATTTGTATGCATTGCTTTACTTCACAGGTTTAAAACTTACATGTGGTATCAGAGCACATTTTTGGTTCCAGGGGGACGCCTTTGTTGTTGAGGGTTTGGCTTAGCATTGATCGATCAAGTTTATCTTGGGTCTATGATAAACCTGGGTTCAGTGGGAGCATTGCAGTGGTTATTCGTGTGTTGAAAGAGAATGGCAAGTAGTTCTAGAAGTGTAGTATGGGGAAGATGTTGAGGTGTTAGTGTTATGAAGTGTTAGTGTTATGTTAGATAATGCTACATTAAAATTAAATTAAATCCCCCTCAACTAAAAATAAAATAAAGTCGACTCGATTAAAAAAAATAGAATAACAATACTAAAAATAAAGTCATCTCAACTAAAGAAAAACAATTACATGCACCGTGTAAAAGTTGACATGAAATGAAATAATAATATAAAAAATTACACCTTAAGAAATTGGATCTCTCTCAATACTTGATAGAACCAGGTTTACGATGGATCTACGATGGTTTAATATTGAAAATAGTGTTAACCACAAACTCCCTGTCATTTCAAAATAAGCTAACACTAAATTGCATTTTTTAGATAGAAATTTTAGATTTAGAATTTTGACAAGCAACAAGAACAAAATTCAGAAGCAAAATTACCAAAGATTATGAAGATTTACAAATTGATCATTTTCTAATTATTATGAGTAAAAAAATTAACTAACAATAAAGATCGATGGTTACAATTATAGAATAAAAGTGCACATGCTTCTCTTTAGAAAACACAGAAGTGTATAGGAAAACACTTTTATCAAATCATTTGGTTGTTCTTGGGTTGTTATTGAGCACTCTTGTGTTGTTGTGAAATAAAGTTTTGTACTACTATTATGAACCACCAGTGTTCATGTTGCAGGTGAGAGTATGTATTGGATGTGGATGTGGATGTTGCAATGGAGTAATGGAAGCCCCACTTATTTTAAAATAATGTCTTGTCTCTTTTGCTTGGTTGATTGGTATGTCATTTGCTCCATTTTCTTTTTGTTAGAATAGCTATGTTTCATGTTATAAGTATGCATGTGATATTGTAAAAGTGTAAAAATCGCTACGATTGTGTCTTTGCTCCTTCCTTTCTTTATTATGCTTATTCAACCCTCCTAGTATGGTTATGGGGGGAGAATCCTTCTCTACCCCCCTCTTTTGAGGTTGTCGCTTCCATCCATAAATAGTCCAAATCTAAGAATTACTCATCTATATTTGTTAAAAAATATTATAAATTCCTTGTTGTAAGTTTTCCTCTGGCTGCCTCCTATCTCAAGGCACCAACATTAGTTGAACAAGTTTTCATTAGGTAGTTTACAGATCTTTGGACATCCCCAAGATCTATGGAGCTATGGATCTAAAAAAATAGGAAGGTGTTGATTAAAGGTAATTTGTCTTGTCATTTTTTTAGTTTAGGGTTTTATGTTTTTTTGTCTAAAAACAAGCAGGACAAGACTTAATCTTTTGAAATGGGGCCTATTTCATGGGGATGAGGGGTGTGTATATCAATAGGTGGACACTTAACTTCAACCGAGAGGTAGATGTACCCACATTGGTACCCGTCTAGGTTCGTCCACCTTATTTACCTTTGCACTATTAAAGTGATGATGCTTTGGCATCTATAGGTAACTCCCTACAAAAGTACATAGAAATATCTAAGCCAAAGGAAAGAATGTTCGCTTGTAGCAGGATCTATGTGGAAGTGAACCTTAATAAAGGACTTTTAGAGGCCATCGATTTATCTTTGGATAATTGGACTCATACCTAAAATATAGACTACAAACGACTCCCTTTCAAGTGCAATATTTTCCATGAATATGGTCATTTCGCCAAGGACTGCAAGCATGCAACACTAGTTCGGGCTCCTCTCAAAAATGATGCTCAATAGAAACAAGTCAAAAAAAGCTTGCAGGAATAATCCTTGGTCCCTTCTCTTCCAATGTCGCCTCTAATTATGTAGTTCCTTCTTCTAACGAATATGTTGGGTTGTCTCAGCTCGATTTTGACCCTCGACCCTCCTCTTCTAGTGAAATTCATTCTCATAACCCTATCCTTTCCTCAACCCCATCTCTCTTCCCGTATTTTCTAAGTATTGAACCTAACTTTCCATCTCAACACCTTGTTGCTCCTATGAAAAAGGACCATCTCCCTAAGAAGGCTATTCAGCCTTCAAGTGGTGTGGTTACTTGAAAAAAAATCTCAACAACAATTAAGTGATGATGATGAAGATCTAGAAGAGGAGCACCTACCAAATAAATAAAGAAGGAAACCAACTAAAGAAAAAAGAGAAGAAATAGCAACGAAGGAAAAATAAATTGGGTCTTTAGGTGTCTATTGAAAGTTCTTTCGGTACAGGTCTCAAATTCCTTTCTATCAAAAGTCTAGGAATTTAGAATTCATTAGATTGTCATGGAGCCAACTCCACCCCCTCAATAGTTAAATAATGGAAGTTGTCTCCTATAATTATAAGGGCTTAGGTAGTCGATTGAAGATTGAAGCACTAAACCTTCTAATCATAATTGAAAAACTTGCAATCCTTCTCATCTGACAGACCAAGATGGAGGAAAAAGAAATTCAATAATTTGGTAGCAAGTAGTGGAAGGTTAGTATGGAATTGAAATAAGTGCTTAAGGGGCATCTAGGGGTCTTTGTACATTGTGGAACTCAAGCATGTTTGAGGTAGCACTACATCAAACTACTCAACACTAGATCATGGTTTCTCTAGTTCATAAATATTCAAGAAAATAGATCTAGTTATTCAATGTGTATGCATCGATCCATTATGGGGAGACAACTCTTTTTTGATGATCTTTAACAGAAATGAAAGAGCTTGGCCATTACAAGTTTGATATTGTTGTTGGCAACTTGAATTTGGTATTGAATAACAAGGGAAAAGGGGGTGGTAGTATAGTAAAGGATCCATTTAGGGAAAGAATGGAGGATATGATATTAGACTAGGCTCCAATGGACATAGTACCCAAGAAGTGGAGATTCACTTCATCCAATTAGCATGTCGAATCATGCCATATTAAAGAAATGCTAGACAGATTCCTAATCCACAGTGAATTATTGTTAGAAAATCTTTTAATATTGTCTCATATAATTTCTCATGGGGTCTCTGATCATAAACCTTGATCTTTAGTTTTTTAGGCTCAAGATAATATTGGACCCATCCCATTTCGATTCAACCCCCTATGGCTACATAATTTGAAATTTTTTTATATGATCAAGGACGTTTTGAGTACTACAGTTCGAGGATCTCCTTCTTTCATATTGGAGTTAAAACTTTGTATCTCTTATCCCCAATTCCCAGAGATAACTAAGGATATGATGTCTTGGGGCCCTCGGGTTACAAACATGGAGTACCAATAGACAGCGTGACCATTAGTGTCCACTTGCACAGACAGAGACCCACCTCACAACCATAGTTCCAAGTTCATCATGAACGTATCCACCACATCAGTTGGCTTCTGGAAGACAATGGGTCTTGCTCCATGCGGTACAAGTCAGGTATTATGGTGAGTGACATTTCAATACTTGAGGCATTTGAGTTTGTTGCATTTTAAACTGTTTTTTATTATGTAATGTTTTCTTGGACATTATGTTCTTTTCCCTATTTCACCTTGGTGGTTGAAATTGTGCCCTAGTAAGTGGGTCACCCTTGGGGATAAGTTTGCTACTGGGAGGTCCTATTGACTATTCATCGTTCCATTCCCAATAATACTTGTCATTTTTTACACTTCATCCCCTAATATCCTTACCTTTTTGGATTTTCGAATGTACTAACCCAAGAAGGGGTTGTCCCTCATTTCATGGGAAGAAGGGACTGAAGGCACATAGGCTTGTAGCTGGAAAAAGATAAAATCCAATCATGAACCTTCTATATGCTCGCCCAATGATCTCTTGGACAATGAAATGTCTCTCATAAGAAACAGATGGGACCTGTGAAAAATAACTAATACAAAATTCCAACCAAGGAAGATTCTGTGTGGGCATTGTTTTTCATGCTTAGGTAGAAGCCCCACACATTGTTTCCAACTTGGGGAAGTATGATGTGACCAGGGTAGAGTCAAGTTGGGCATTGTTTTTCATGCATAGGTAGAATCCCCACCTTGGCTTCAACCTGGAAACATCTTAAAAGGATAAAAGGCAATAAATGCGCTTGGAAAATGATTGCATTGAAAACAATGGTGCAACACACCCTCTACAAAGGCACCCATAAATGAGACACTACGATCCTTTGTATGTCATGAACCCGATGCCTAAGAGTCTTGCCCCCATCCATGTCACTTCATCCACATGACTTAGAGAAAGGTCATCTTAGGAAACACTCCTAAACTTGAGGTACAATTCACCCAATAGGTCGCTTTGTCAACCCTCCCATACCTAAACTTGGCAAATTGCATAGGGTCTTTGAGCACTTGTATATTTTGATGCGGTAGTTTGGATGTACATGATTAAATGGATATTTTATTGATTTTATTTACTTATCATGATGCATTTGACTTGAGATCCTTGGAGGGCGTATTCATTGTCTTTGCAGGACCTAGTTGGTGAACAGTTTTGGAAGAACAAGCCTAGCTTGGGCTTCCTTGGGGCTTGAAGCTCACAAGTTGGATACTAGGCCCCACATGCCGAATGATTATGATTGCCTTTGGAGACCCGATATGACAACATGGAAGACCTAACCCAACCTATTAATAACCCAATGAATTACTCTTTGCACCAAAACGCCATGCAAAGAGGTCTTGGTGTCACCTAGGGTTGAGGTTGTGGTGGTAGAGTTGCTACACATTGACACTTGGAACGATTTGGTGGGAGATGACTTGAGGAGGCTATAATGCATAAGAGGAAGGCTCTAGAAGCCCGAATGACCTCAACCTTGTACTCCAACTACTTTCTCAAGAAGTTAAGACGTCACCCTTAGAGGGATGACATCACTTTAGGGTTTTTGTTGTGCAATTTTTAAATTTAAATTTGTTTTTTGCTTGTAAAGGGGAGAAGTAAGGGTTGTTGACCCCTTACTTTGTGGTTTACCCTAAACTAAGTGGAAAAACTTTTTTAGAAGGATTTTGTATAAATAGAGATCATTTCTATCTCATTTTTTCATAGCTCTCCCATTGTGAGAAGACTACTTTGTTGAAATGTGTGCCCTCTTTGGGAAATTTAATCTCTCTTTCTTGTGCAAATGTATTATGGTGAATTCTCTTGGTGATTTTTCTGGAGCTAAGGTGGTGCGCACCTCTTGGAGGTGTTCTCTCTTTCTTATGAATGGTCTTTGCTTTGTGAACTAGGGTTTTATCTTGTATCTCTTTTGAAATTGGTAAGGAAAATATGTAATTGTTAGTTCTTCTTGCTTGTTTCATCATTGTTATTGGTTGAAACCATAGGAGGAGTATAAGTGCATACACCCTCCATTAAGCTTCATCTCATTTACTATTTGATAAGTCATTTATTGTTAGGTTGCTAGGAGGAGTACAAGGATGTATACCCTCCTAGATTTACCTAAGTTTGATTTGTAAGCCCTGGGGAGTAAGAGGGTTTACACCCCCGGGGATATTTTGGATCTAAATCTTAATTCCAAAACTCCATGTTGAGGAAAAGATATGGAATGATCTTACTCAAGCATTTTCAGATTATGCTTGGCTAAAGAAAAATAGATGGGAATATCACCATATGTTTATAGCCAATAAAAATAACATCCTAACTCACAAGTATTAGTTACAAGTGTTTAGGCTAGTCTTTTATCAATAAAAAGATTGTTGGAATTTTACTTTTTATGTAATTTTCTGAACATATCAGTTGTTGAAATAAATGTAAAGATAGAAGTAAAGTCACCAAGATGATAACAGAGACAGATGAGACATAAAGCAATCCTTTATTTCATTCAAGTTCACCAAAGAGTCATTTTCTTTACAAAATATCATGCAGAAATTTAGGACCAAAGTCAAACTTAGACATCCCCAATGGAACATACAAAAGGACCTCTGACAGAAAACCAAAACTGAACTATAAAAGTTGGATCAGCATGCCACAGATTGTTTCCCACTCAACTCTACACAATATCCTTTGTCAGTCATGAAAACTAATTCACAAACAGACAAGTCTACACAAACTATAAAAGATAGATCAACACCTCTAAAAAACAAGTGTCTGAATGATGTGATTCAGCCCTGAATATTGTTGTCTACAATAAGACCCTACTATCATAAAAGAGAAATAGTCTTGTGATGAATAATGAATGAATGAAAAATGAACTATCTCAACATAAACTCAAAGAGCAAACCTTAGTATGCTTCTACTTCTATCTCCTATGTTCCTCCCTTTCCTTCTCCTTTTAAACAATTAGAATTGGTTGAAGTAGTTGAACCAATTCATTAGTTAAGTTAATTAAAAGACTCAACCAACTTTTACTTAGGGGGAAAAGTAATAATCATAATAAGGGTTATAAATAAATAATAACTAGTATGTGGGACCCCTTGTGACTCCCTTTAACTCATAACAATCATAACATAACTAGTTAGTTAAGCAAAACACACCTCCTTGTGACTTCCATCAACATATTCACAATTGATAATTTAGCTCATGATTTTTGAAATTATTCTCAAAAACTATTACTCATATATCCAAAAATAAAACATATTGTCCCAAAATTCCTGAAGTCAACTGTCATCAACAATAGATAAAATAAAAACTCAAAAGCCCTATTTCCCACTCTGCAATGCAATATTTCCTTGATTGTTGTTGTCACCCTTCGATTTTCCTGAATTTGCCTTTGGTTGCGCAGAGCCTTTAGACCTAATCTCCCTGATCACATGAGAACAATCATCCCTCAAATGCATCCGGAAAGACACAGATTTGCCAGAGCCATTGGAAGGTGAGGAAGGGGCAGCAGTGGCTTTTCCTTTGTCAAGGGCATGGTGTGCCTCAGTTTTCAATCTCTTGCTAGCATGGGAGGATTGCACTGGTGAGTGGGGAGCGGCTTGGACAATCTGGTTATTAGGTGGAGGAGTAGGCAAGGACAAGTTGGGCCAGCCACGATGTTGGGAGACTGTCGAGTGGACAATCTTTTGTCATCCATCATTTTTAGGAACCTCGGGTTGCAACGAGACGTGAGGGGGCACAGGGATACCAGGGGCTTGTGGATCTTGGAAAGGAGGCCTTTCAGGCCTAGGTTGAACTACTCCCTACCCAATCCAATTGAAAAAACTGACCTAAAACAATTGGTCAAGCTCTTGTGAATCAACATCAAAATGTATGGAGAACCTAGGCCTTCTTGGGCCTCTGTTCCAATTACCTCTCCCTCTATTCCCTCGGCCATGACTACCTCGGCTAAAAAAACTCATTACTGCATGCATGATTGATTAGCAAATAGTATTTTAAATAACCATACATGACAACTCTTAAAAATATGAAATATATTTGGCTCGGCAATGTATCAGACTCATGCAATCCAATCCATACAAATTGTTTTACTATCCATCAGTGAGCAAGGGGTGAATAAAGGGTCCTGGGATATGTGAGGCGTTTGTATTGAGCGAAACATGATATGATGAGGGGGGGGGATACAATTATTACTCAAAGACAACAATAGTAGACTGTAAATCAAGGAAAACATCATTGTAGTTCAACCAAGACACTGCTACTGTCAATTGTTTCACACAGAGTTTTTCTTAACTATAATCAATTTTGGAAGAGGGAGTGAAAATGAAAGTAGGAAAATGATGGGGTTGTAATTAGCGAAAATTGGATTAATGATGGGGAATGAGAGCAATTATTATTCACAAAATTAATCAAGTAATCCATATAACCATTCTATTAAAAGGAGATACATCAACCAGACGATCATCGTGACCAAATAACTATTTTTGTGTATTTAGCTAGTTCATTGTTCACAATCAAATGTCCACACAGTGTCATCACAAGACAGTATGCATTTTACACAATCTGTAAGGGAGTTTTTTTCCTTTCATTTATCCAATTTGAATCTTATAACAATTCTCAATGTATAATAGTAACCATTTCCACTCTTTAACCATCATAATCAATCACTGCCCACACATTACGTCAATCAACAAATACACTCAAAAGTCGTGTTTCAAAAATAACAATGAAGTCATATTGTTATTGCAATCGGGCCTTCCATTTAAAATGTGATGATATTCATTAAATATATGTAGTGGATGGCCAAATAATCCAGATTAAAATTGCAAAAACTTTGACTCGCCATTTAAACAGACAGACAACGACCATCACTCCAACTCATGCTATGTTGTAGAAAACTCCAAAAAAATCAACGCAAGTGTAATTTTGTGACTGTGCAAGACCAATTTCCTTCGACAAAATAATCAAAAAGTTGGGCTACCCATCCATTTCAATGAGGCATCAATAGCAGGCTCGATTTACATACATTTAACAAATTGCAACAGGCCATGTTCAAAACTCTGTGACTATCCCTGAATTCGCAACCCCAAAAATATCCATAGCATACACAGTGGGCAGCCATACCATAACACCATGATGCAACATTCCCATTTGATAAAAAATTTAAAAAAACACACAGTCACAGTATCATTTACTAAACCTCATCGTGCTGACTTAACAATAAACACAAGGAGATAGCAACAGAATTGCATAAATCAATCAAACTACAATCCAACCATACTGAGTAAACTCAGGCTCATTTGTGGCGACGCAGTTGGATAACATGCTTATACAGTAAATGGAATTGTCATAAACACCTCGATTTGCAATGATCATCGTGCAATTAGAACACACAGTCACAGTAAACATTGAGTCATGCTATAGGAATGCCACTCATACCAATGTATTAAGTGCGAAAACAGTGTCAGGTTACCCATTCAATAAACATAAGGAGGCAACAATTTGAATTAACAGTTCATTCTAATTAACCATGTCGAGCTTATATAGCCAATAATAACAATTGCAGTGACTAGATGCTAAACCAACACCACTTTCATACAATCCACTTTGGTCGAGCCGGTTAATTGCTTCTGTCAACAATACATAAAAACAAATAGTAAACCCGGCAGGCAACAACGATCTTCTCTATCAACCCTCAGATTCAGGAGTTAAGGGTTTTCCCCGTGGCCAACACAAAGAGACTGAGGTTGATTCTTTTCAATGGCAAAAACCTCTGGGAACAACGATGTACACATAGAGAACGACACAATTTACTTTGTGTCCAGGGTGACAAATCCCATGACAGGAGAGATATGAGCAGAGGAGCCGCTCCATTTGGGCTTTGTAATGACTTAGCACACACAGGGTATAAACCTCGTAGTTCTCTCAATGCTGATAAGAACTAACAACGTTGATAAGAAGCAGATCCAAGAAGAAGAAACATAAACTACTGCACGACCAATAAAAGCATGAACAACCCAATGCCCAAAATAATGCATAGTGTGACCAAGCATCCCAAACCCATTAAACCCCATAAAAGTCGAGACTGGGTATGGTAATATAAAATGCGTGAAGACAACCAGTCACTCCAGACCAAACAAAAACCCTTCAACTAAACCAGCAAGGATGTCAAAGATCCCTTATGGCTACTAACACATCAAGGTGACCAATAACGTTGTAACTTCAAACATTTTTGCAAAGAAAACCATCAACACTTCATCCCAAAATCACAATTTCACACTGTTGCCATACTCAAGGAGAACACAACCCAATACATCCGAGAAAATATCCATTTCATAACCAGAGCATAATCATGGATGGAAAAAAAAAAAGACATACCTGTAATCAAACACCTTAAAACGCAAGTTGGTCGAGCGATTCCTCTCTACTAGGAAGTCGGAGCATAACCACAACAACAAAATTGAACAATAGCCCGATTAGGGTGACGGCCAATGAAGGAGTAAGAGTAATGTGCAGTAAATGCACGTCACCTCCATTCACAATGCATTAATTCCTTAGTACATGCCAGCGAGATTTCCATCAACACAATTAATCAAACCATGTATTGAAACCATCACCCATTAAAACCAATAGCGTGGCCATATCACATTTCTAACTTATGCCATAACATAATTCTACCAATTTCCATATAATTCAACAATTTGTATAACCATTAGCATCTATTACCTTGTCAAATGCCCCACCAACATTCTATCCATCCAAATATACCATATGCATATTAACCATATAACTCAATCAAATCTCATAACTATTACTTCCTAGATAGGATTTAACCATAATCATTTAAATCTTTCATGCTTGTAGTATAGCAGCTAGCATAGTTCAAATTCTTCCCTTTGCATTTGTTGCATTGTTTTCACTGCTTTTTTCAACTGCCTTTTATGTACTGTTACTAACATGTCTATCGTGCAGGTGTTTCAGGAGCACGTAGCAGTGGTGTTAATGAATAGCATAGGTCGTAGTAACATAAAGAACCAATACTTCATAAGCCCAAACCATAGCCAATAAAAACAAGATCTCATCAACCATGTATGTCGTGTCAAACATCATCACAACGTCAAATATGAACAGATCTGATCTCCAATCTACAAGGGGGTCCCACCTACTAGTATTGTTTAGCTTTTATAGTAATAGGCTTTAGCAACACTTTGAGAGCAAAAATTCGTTACGATTTTAATCGTCAACAAATTGGCAACTCCACAGGAAAATTTGTTTTTGACAAATTTAGAACTCAGAACTCATGGTTTCGCAAACCGAGAACATCAGGCATAGAAGACATAACCAGGAAGATTATGCAACAAGGGAAAGTGAGGGGATTCAATGGAAAGATGACCGGGAATTTGGGAATAATTCATGGAAAGTGATAAGTATGAGGGGTTTTACCACCGTATGCATAATCATTCAACCGAAATCTGCTCTTAACTTCAAGGAGAAATTTTTATTTTTTTTAGACTTGCTCTTAAGATCTCAATGGATGGATAAATGGTAAGAAGAAGCGGGAGATAACCAATTCTTTATAAGACCACAGTGGAAATATATAACAATTTCAAGGGTCCTTCAAAGGAGACATCATAGCAGTTGTGTAAGCTTGATTGTTATCAACTAACAATGCTTTGTAGGAGTGTCACTGTGGCAGAATTGATCCAAAATCCTATCTTGACCAAATCAACTAAAACATGATAGGAAACAAAATCATGACAGAAGTAAAAAAATGCAGAAATTAAAACAGCAACAAGAAGAGAAAAAAAATGAAGAAAACAACAAGAAAAGTCTTAAGAGGTTCTTATTTAATGAAAGCACAAATGTTCTCATTGTTAGGGAGGGTCTACCAAGATTCTACCTTTCCAGGGATATAGGAACGATATAGAGATTGAAAAGAACAATCAGGCCTGTGAGGCAAAAGTTTCTGATTAGGAGAGGTTGCAAAGGTAGCTAAACGATCAGCCTTTGAATTCAACTCCCTCTTAATATGAGTGATGTTGAAGGATAGAAGGTTCGAGACAAGAGCCCAAACATTTTGGGAGTATCATTCCATCATCTTGTTGCTAGGAGAGCATATCTTACCTATCAAGTTCACAATAAGCTCAGAATTTCCAAAAACTGAAAGGTGACCACAACCAAGATTAAGGGAATTTTCAATGCCTAATAATAAATCTTTGAATTCAGCGACATCATTTGAACCAACAAACTCTAACCTGTAGGACGGATTATGGATTTTTCCTGCAAGAGAAACCAAGATAATGCCAACCCCATTACCTTCATTAGAGCATGAACCATCAAAGTGAATATCCCACATATCATCATCTAAATCGATTCGTTCCAAAGGAATATTTTCCTCCTCGACAAAGATGGAATACACTCCTAGGTCTTCTTCAATATAGTTTACACTAGATTGTGGAACATTCTCTATATAGGGTGAAATCCTTCACTCTCTAAGGACTATAATGTTCTTACCATTCCTAGGAACGGGTAAATGTGTCTCGTCGAGTGAGAGGTATCCACCTGTTAAGACTTGCCAATCTCTCCCCAAGATAATTGATTAAATTCTTACCTGCATATCAATCACCTGAATGTTGAGGGTTGTCCTTATATCAGGATGAGTGCATAAAACCAAGGTTACATCCTTAATCTCACCTATGGTTGTTTGTTGTAGACTATTATAGGATAGAATTGCTTCTGGAGTTTTCATTTGTACAAGACAATACTAGCTCTTCCATAATAATATTCAACATCACACTTGGGCTAGAACCACCATCGATGAGGCAACAATGGGAAATCTTATCCATGATCTTTACAGAAATATAAAAAGGGGGATTTTTTACAGGGTATCTAAAGTTATGTACACCTACTTTATTTATACAAAAATCCTCTTTGCTTACCTCTTCGGAAAGATAGGCTTCAATGGTAGTTTTTCCTTCCATGAATTGTTTCAGATGCATCTATTGTTCAAGGATGGCAACCATGTCTAGAAGGGTTGCATCTGCTTTGATGTTGGCCAACTGATTCAAGATATTATATTTGGAAGAGGAGAGAGGGGGAATGATTCCTTGACTCTCAGGAACTTTAGGAGCCTGGGGAGTAGTAGTAGGTGAGGATGAGCTCAGGGTAGAAGAACTGCGGAGAGAATCAAATTTTCCCTTGGGAGCATAGGTTTTGTTCCTAGTGTTGATGACCATGACATCTTCTAGCTCTGCAAAATCTAGGTCAACGATAGTAGCTTCTGGTATTTTACCAAATATCTTATCTCTAGCACTCTTCTTTACCTCACATGTGGTTTCCTCGTGGTGTTCCTCACAAAAGTTACACCAACTCCGAGGCAGGATAGCTTTAGGCTGAAAATTGTTTTCAACTGGATTTCTAAAGGGGGGTGCAGAAGAGGATGAAGCTCCAGGGGTGAGAGGGAGACAGTACCCTTTCGCTCAAACAATATCATACGATTGTTCATATCTTGTACTAGTTATAAGAGAGAAGACATGTATGTCTGTCTAACCGATTCTCCCTGGGGAAAACTAGTTCTTTGAAGTTGTTCTTCGTACTTTGAACAAGCATGCAAAGCAGAACCGATATTATCAATGGATTTTTGTTCAAGCCTATGAGGGTAGGGGGAAGGCAATGCATTGTAATAATGCATGAAAGTGGCTTGGTTCTGAGAGCAGATAAGTTCAGGGATTTGATTGTATAACTTGGTGAAACGTAATTTGAAAGACTTGATGGTCTCACCATCCTTATAAGTGACATTATTGTATTCCCTTAACTTCTCGGCGGGGATTTTATATTTCCCATAAGTGGATCAGTACCAATAGATTAACTCCTCCCAAGTAGACAGAATCTTAAGAGGAAGGTCAAAGAAGTCGGCTGCAGCCTTTCCTTCCAAGGAATTGACAAATAAGCGCATGCAAGTATCATTGGCGATGCCCCCTATGTTATGACAAGCATTGGAAAATGCCACCAGGTGTTTGTTTGTACTAACAGTGTTATTTCCTGAAAACTTAGGCAAGTGCTCTTTAAACTTCAGAAGTGGACGAGTAGCAGGTGCTAGGTTAAGAGGAGAGGACGCATGCCACTATGTGGTTGTGGCATCTTCTTCGAATTGAAAAAGCCCATACTTTTTAATGAATTTGGTGGGGTTTGTAGTGGATTGGATAGGGATATGGTGGCTATATAACCTACCAATCATTGATGATGATGAAGATTGAGAAGATGGAGCACTTCCAGTGCCACCAAAGCCACCACTAGATGCGATCATGTGGGTGATAGATGAGGGAGAGAAAGATGAGTTGGATGAATCAGATAAAGTTCTCCTTAGAGCACTTTTGGGCAGACAACACAACATTCCTTCTTCCTATTTTAGCAATAGGATTGATTTCAGGTGACAAGCCTCTTCTTCTTCTAGAAGCACGAGAGTCTAAGGACATGAGAGAAAGGCCAAAACTTTGAAGAAACAAAAGGGTCACTATTGATTTCTAGGTTGTCTACGTCTAGCTTCTAATTGTTCTTGAGCACTAATATCTCATTCAATTGCTGCCCAAGAACGGTTAAGCTCAGCACGAGTGTTGGTGGTGTCTAAGATGGTATTAAACATATTCAAAGCAATGTTTGTTTGATCTTGAAGGTTGGGCTCAATATTGGGTTTCCTTGCAACAAGAACAGTCATTAAAAAAAATAGTCAAAGAATCAATATCAGAAAAAGAAAGATGTATCGATGAAAATCGAGTATAAAAATTAAACAAAGAGATATCGAAGATCTCCCCAGTTTGGTCGCCAAATAAATGTTGAGGGGAAGATATGGAATGATCTTACTCAAGCATTTTCAGATTCTGCTTGGCTAAAGAAAAATAGATGGGAATATCACCCTATGTTTATAGCCAACAAAAATAACATCCTAACTCACAAGTATTAGTTACAAGTGTTTAGGCTAGTCTTTTATCAACAAAAAACTTGCTGGAATTTTACTTTTTATGTAATTTTCTGAACATATCAATTGTTGAAATAAATGTAAAGATAGAAGTAAAGTCACCAAGATGATAATCGAGACAGATGAGACATAAAGCATCCTTTATTTCATTCAAGTTCACCAAAGAGTCATTTTCTTTACAAAATCTCATGCAAAAATTTTGGACCAAAGTCAAACTTAGACATCCTCGATGGAACATACAAAAGGACCTCTGACAGAAAACCAAAACTAAACTCTAAAAGATGGATCAGCTTGCCACAGATTGTTTCCCACTCGACTCTGCACAATAGTCTTTGTCAGTCATGAAAACTAATTCACAAACGGACAAGTCTACACAGACTATCAAAGATAGATCAACACCTCTGAAAAACAAGTGTCTGAATGATGTGATTCAGCCCTAAATATTGTTGTCTACAATAAGACCCTGCTATCATAAAAGATAATTAGGCTTGTGATGAATAATGAATGACTTAAAACTGAACTATCTCAACATAAACTCAAAGAGCAAACCTTAGTATGTTTATGCTTCTATCTCCTTTGTTCCTCCCTTTCCTTTTTCTTTTAAACAATTAGAATTGGTTGAAGTAGTTGAACCAACTCATTAGTTAAGTTAATTAAAAGACTCAACCAACTTTTACTTAGGGGGGGAAGTAATAATCATAATAAGGGTTATAAATAAACAATAACTAGTAGGTGGGACCCCTTGTGACTCCCTTTAGCTCATAACAATCATAACATAACTAGTTAGTTAAGTAAAACACACCTCCTTGTGACTTCCATCAACATATTCACATTTGATAATTTAGCTCATGATTTTTGAAATTCTTCTCAAAAAATATTACTCATATATCCAAAAATAAAACATGTTGTCCCAAAATTCTTGAAGTCAACTGTCATCAACAATAGATAAAATAAAAACTCAAAATCCATATTTCCCACTTTGCGATGCAATCTTTCCTTGATTACTGTTGTCACCCTTCGATTTTCCTGAATTTGCCTTTGGCTGCGCAAAGCCTTTAGGCCTAATCCCGTTGATCACGTGGGAACAATCGTCCCTCAAATGCATTCGGAAAAACACGAATTTGTCAGAGCCATTGGAGGGTGAGGAAGGGGTAGCAGTGGCTTTTCCTTTGTCAAGGGCATGTTGTGCCTCAGTTTTCAATCTCTTGCTAGCATGGGAGGATTGCATCGGTGAGTGGGGAGCGTCTTGGACAATCTGGTTATTAGGTGGAGGAGCAGGCAAGGACAAGTTGGGCCAGCCACGATGTTGGGAGACTATGGGGTGGACAATCTCTTGCCATCCATCATTTTCAGGAACCTTGGGTTGCAATGAGACGTGAGGGGGAACATGGATACCAAGGGATAGCGGAACTTGGAAAGGAGGTCTTTCAAGCCTAGGTTGGACTGCTCCCTCAACATCAAAATGTATGGAGAACCTGGGCCTTCTTGGGCCTCTGTTCCAATTACCTCTCCCTCTGCTCCCTCGGCCATGGCTACCTCGGCTGAAAAAACTCATTCATGCATGCATGATTGATTAGCAGATAGTCTTTTAAATAACCATACATGAAAACTCTTACAAATATGAAATATATTTGGATCAGGAATGTATCAGACTCATGCAATCCAATCCATACAAATTGTTTTACTGTCCTTCAGTGAGCAGGGGGTGAATAAAGGGTCTTGGGATATGTGAGGGGTTTTTATTGAGAAAAACATGATATGATGACGGGGGGGAGAATACGATTACTACTCAAAGACAATAATAGTCAATTGTAAATCAAGGAAAACATCGTTGTAGTCCAACAAAGACATTGTTACTGTCAACTGTTTCACACAGAGTTTTTCTTAACTATAATCAATTTTGGAACATGGAGTGAAAAATGAATGTGGGAAAATGATGGGGTTGTAATTAGTGAAAAGTGGATTAATGATGGGGAATAAGAGTGGTTAATGTTCACAAAATTAATCAAGTAATCCATATAGCCATTATGTTAAAGGAGATACGTCAACCAGACGATCATCGTGACCAAATAACATTTTTTGTGTATTTAGCTAGTTAATTGTTCACAATAAAATGTCCGCACAGTGTCATCACAAGACAATATGCATTTTACACAATCTGTAAGGGATTTTTTTTCCTTTCATTTATCCAATTTGAATCTTATAACAATTCTCAATGTATAATACTAACCATTTCCACTCTCTTAACCATCAGAATCAATCAATGACCACACATTACTTCAATCAACAAATACACTCAAAAGTTGTGTTTCAAAAATAACAATGAAGTCATACTATTACTGCAATCGGGCCTGTCATTTAAAATGTGATGATATTCATTAAACATATGTAGTGGATGGCCAAATAATTCAAATTATAATTTCAAAAACTTTGACTCGCCATTTAAACAGACAAGCAACGACCATCACTCCAACTCATGCTTTGTTGTAGAAAAATCCAAACAAATCAATGCAAGTGTAATTCTGTGACTGTGCAAGCCCAATTTCCTTTGACTCAAAATAATAAAAAATTTGGGCTATCCATCCATTTCAACGAGGCATCAATAGCAGGCCCGATTTACAAACATTGAACAAATTGCAACAGGCCATGTTCAAAACTCTGTGACTATCCCTGAATTCACAACCCCAAAAATATCCATAACATACACAATGGGCAGCCATACCATAACACCACGATGCAACATTCCCATTTGATAATTTTTTTTAAAAAACACACAACCGCAATATCATTTACTTAACCTCATTCTGTTGACTTAACAATCAACACAAGGAAATAGAAACAGAATTGCAAAAATCAATCAAACTGCAATCCAACCATACTGAGTAAACTCGGGCTCATCCCTGACAACACAATTGGATAACATACTTATGCAGTGAATGGAGTTGTCATAAACACCCTGATTTGCAATGATCATCATGCCATTAGAACACGCAGTCACAGTAAACATTGAGTCATGCTATAGGAATGCCACTCATACCAATGTATTAACCGCGAAAACAGTGCCAGGTTACCCATTCAATAAACACAAGGAGGCAACAATTTGAATTAAGAGTTCATTCTAATTAACCATTCTAAGCTTATACACTCAATAATAACAATTGCAGTGACTAGATGCTAAACCAACACCACTGTCATACAATCCACTTTGGTCGAGAGGGTTAATTACTTTTGTCAACAATACATAACAACCAATAGTAAACCCGACATGCAACAATGGTCTTCTCTGTCAACCCTCAGACTCGGGAGTTAAGGGTTTGCCTCATGGCCAACACAAAGAGACTGAGGTCAATTCTTAACCTCTGAGACCAACGGTGTACACACAACGAACGACACAATTTACTTCGTGTCCAGGGTGACGAATCCCATGACAGGAGAGCTATGAGCAAAGGATCTAGGCTCCATTTGGGATTTGTAATGACTTAGCACACACAGGGTATAACCCTCGTGATTATCTCAACCAACCAACTAACAACACTAATAAGAAGCAGAGCTTAGAAGAAGAAACATAACCTACTACACGACCAATAAAAGCATGAACAACCCAATGCCCAAAATAATGCACAGTGTAACCAGGCATCTCAAACCCATTAAACCCCATAAAAGCCGAGACTGGGTATGGTAATATAAAATGCGTGAAGACAACCAGTCACTCCAGACCAAACGAAAACCCTTCAACTAAACCAGCAAGGATGTCAGAGATCCCTTATGGCTACTAACACATCAGGGTGACCAATAACATTGTAACTTCAAACATTTTTGCAGAGAAAACCATCAACACTTCATCCCAAAATCACAATTTCACACATTTTCCATACTCAAGGAGAACACAAACCAATACATTCGAGCCAACATCCATTTCATAACCAGAGCAGAATCATGGATGGAAAAAAAATACATACATGTAATCAAACACCTTAAAACGTGAGTTGGCCAAGCGGTTCCTCTCTGCTAGGAAGTTGGAGCATAACCACGGCAATAAAATTGAACAATAGCCCGATTAGGGTGGCAGCCAGTGAAGGATTAAGGGTGGCGTGCAATAAATGCATGTCGTCTCCATTCACAGTGCCTTAATTCCTTAGTACATGCCAACGAGCTTTCCATCAACACAATTAATCAAACCATGTATTGAAACCATCACCCATTAAAACCAATAGTGTGGCCATATCACATTTCTAACTTATGCCATAAAAAATTCAACCAATTTCCATATAATTCAACAATTTGTATAACCATTAGCATCTATTACCTTGTCAAATTCGCCACCAACATTCTATCCATCCAAATATACCATATGCATATTAACAATATAACTCAATCAAATCGCATAACTATTACTTCCTAGCTAGGATTTAACCATAATCATTTAACTCTTTCATGAATGTAGAATAGCATCTAGCATAGTTCAAATTATTCCCTTTGCATTTGTTGCATTGTTTTTATTTCTTTTCTCAACTGCCTTTTATGTACTATTACTAACATGTTTGTCGTGCAGGTGTTTTAGGAACATGTAGCAGTCGTGTCAATGAATAGCATAGGCCATAGTAACATAAAGAACCAATACTTCATAAGCCCAAACCATAGCCAATAAAAACAAGATCTCATCAACCATGTAAGCTGTGTCAAACTTCATCACAACGTCAAATATGAACAAATCTGATCTCCAATCTACAAGGGGGTCCCACCTACTAGTATTATTTAGCTTTTATAGTAATAGGCTTTAGCAACACTTTGCGGGCAAAAATTCGTTGCGATTTTAATCGTCAACAATCCATTTAACCAATATTTTGAAGGAACTAATCTGAAATTTGCATTGGGTAACGTGATTTTACGAGATTTTCAAATTGTTTGTAGTGCAATCAAAATTACATGATATTGGCTTGTTTTTTCCCCTAGTGCATCCTCTTATGCCAATTAACTCTTATTGTTGTTATAAATTTAACCTACAGCCATTAGGTCTGCAACAAAACACCTCACAACTTTCAAATTTACTTGCATTTCAACCGTCAAAATTTGCTAAGAGTTTGCCAACAAAATCTACTCATCCTAGCACATATTTTGGGTGAATTCTTTACAAGTTTTGGTGGCTTATTTTTCTCTTGTAACAACTTGTTTTCTACAAAAAAAAATGGCTGCAATTATATCTCTGCAATACTTGTCTATAGCAGCCTTAATTTTTTGCTAAAGTCTAATGCTTTTGTACCTGAGTTATACTAGTACTTGCTAGCTTTTCTCTCACATCATTTACTTGACTTTAGCATCTTGTTTAGCAGCTCTAATAATCGTTTCTTTGTTGATATCTATCTTTGTTGACTTCTGCAAATAGGGACATTAATCTTAACTTGCTTTTCCACTTAACATATATCTTGTATACTTGGTGTTTCTTGTGTCTCGGGTAGGTACAATCACTTTTCGCAGGTACTCAAACTTCTAGGAAACTATTGACCACAAACAAGACCCATTTCCAAGATAATTTCCATTTAGAAACTTTACCTATAGGGGCATCCATTTGCAAGTATCACTTTCCATCTCATTCCCCCTAGGGTCACCCAGGATTCCCCCCTTGAGGTGACCACTTCACCTCTAAAGTGACAGGAATACCTATGCTAGGTGACAATGGGTAGGTATTCTCCTAGTTGTCACCATCTTGTGGTTTGGTTTGGGATTTTCCCAACCTACAACCTGTGCGATAACAATATGGTTAAATATGAACTAAAAGGCTTGGGAAACAACCACATATAAACTGTCCACAATGGAAAAAAAAATAAGTGCATGATCGACTGAGCAGTCTACAAGTTAAAATGGAAGTGGAAGAAGTCACACAATAAAGTATCAATGAGGAAAGGAAATTATCTATCATTATACATCATTTTAATAAAATAGAAAATGAATACTGGTTTTCAGAGTCAAGAAGCTTGTGGTTGCATTTTGGGGATAAGAACACTTCTTTTTTTTCCCAAGCAAACAAAATCTAGATTTCTAAAAAAAAAGAGTTAAATAAATAGTTAAGGGATTGATAAGGTATATATGGAAGATATGTTACAAGGGATTCCTCAACAAGTATCAATGAAAAACAAGATAGAGCTTGGAAAAGAAATAATAGAACCAAAGGTGGTTGATGTAATATGGGGACTGGCGCTCAACAAAGTTCCAAGGCTTGATGAATTTAGTATTCATTTTTTCATAGCCTATTGGGGTATCATTAAATTCAACCTATGTTTCATGCTCAATTGGAACAAGAATAAGGACAAAATTATAGGAAGAAGGAATTCATCTTTTACAACCCATATTCCAAAAGAGAATCGACCCATGTCCTTTTTCAGGTTCAAACACATCTCCTTCTATAATACAACCTATAGGATCCTAAAAAATATCCTAGCAAATTGTATCAAAAAGGATTATGCTAGGTCTTATCTCAAACAATGATGAGGGTTTCATGCAAAAGAGGCAAATAATAGACAATATCTTGTTGGTTCAAGAGATCATCCACTCGAGCAAATGTAGAGGATAAAAATGAATGATTCTTAAAATTGATATGGCTAATTCTTTTGATAAGGTTTGCCATGTCTTTTTGTTTGATGTATTATGTGGGTTTAGATTTAAAGAGCACGTTATTTTTTGGATCAAATCTTGCATTTGGAAGCCCCTGGATATATCCTTTAATCAATGGTAGTCCTGCACCATTATTCCAAAACAAAAGAGTCATTTTGACAAGGTTGTCCCCTTTCGCCTCTTATAATATCCCAATGGTAAAAATTCTAAGTCAAACATTGTAACAAGAAAGGAGAGTAGGCAATCTTCAATGGATTCCTATAGTCAAGGGAGTTGAAGAAATTAATCAATCATAGTTTTCTCACGATACTCTGCTCATGGGAGGAGCTTCAAACATAATTGTGGAGAGGTTCAAAAATATTTTGGATCAGTTTTTAAATGCTTTTATGGGGGAAGGTGAACAATAATAAGAGTCCCATTTATGGCTAGAACTATTCTCCTCACATAATGTAATCTATTTCTAGAATATTAAACTTCCCATGTGTTTTAATTTGGACCAATTTCAAATACTTGGGAAGGTCCATCTCTTTGGGCTACCTTAAAGATTTGGATAGGATGCATGTTGTTCAAAAAATTAAAAACACAATGTAGCAATGGGGGTCTCAATTGCTCAATCCAACAGAAGGGTCACTTTAAGAATGGTTGTTCTCTAATATCTACCTATTTATCACAACTCAACAATGTTGGCTTTAGTAGGAATAATGCAACAAATAGGAAAGGGAATTTGTAAAAAAAATTGGTAAGGAGGAAAGACAATTACAAATAAATTCCATTTGATTAATTCGAATATTGTCCAGGTGCATGAAGAAAATGGAGGATTCAACATCAACGATCCCTAGTTAATGAATTTAGCTTTGGGAGAAAAAATTCTTCGCAGGTTCATTTTAGGAGAATTAGAAGTAAAAATTATTTCCATACAAGGAGAGTTAGATTCCTATAACAACATACTTTGGAAGACAAAGGCTCATTGATACAAAGAATATGTAAATTAATTACTCATATCATAATAAATCATCTCTCATGGATCCCTTGAAATGGAAAATCAATCAAAACCTGGGAATACGAAATTGTTGGAAAGCCTCATGTATCTTCTTATGGGGAGTTATCAAGCATTAGGGAGTGGATATTGGAGCGTGGAAGTCTCACTCTTTTTGAGTTATATAGTTGGGATCTTTGACCAGGGAATTGGAAGGGATGGAAAGATCTCTCAATATTATGAAGTATGTCTCCTCTTTGTTCTCTCTCCTTCAAGGGTTAGCCCATTTATGCCTATCTCTTCAAGACAATAGGGGTTGGGGGTTCTAAAGGAGAATTTTATTTTGTTAAGGAGGGTTATGCCCTTTAGATGAATGATCTCCCTCATCCATCCAATTCAGTCCTATGGAATTTTTTGGAAAGGAGATGGCATGTCGAAAGTAAACATCTTTTGTTGGACAATGGTACAAGAAAAATTGTTAACCACAAAAAATATCAAAAAAAGGGGCATTCAAAGTCCATCTTGATGCCCATTATGTTTATAAGATAAGGAATCTTAAAGACATTTATTCCTAGAATATAATTTCACATTTCATACATGGCAACTCTCCTTCATCGAATTGGGACATCCCATAGTTCATCCCACAAGATGGAAATATATGGTTATAACATGGTATCATACATATCCCGACACCTTCCAAAATAAGTCTATTCTTAATCAGGTTTGGATAGCAATACCCAAGTTCTTGTCTTGGAAACTATGGTTGGAAAGAAACAATAGATTTTTTTTTTATCAAGAGTGAATCTCTCCAAGGTAGGTTGCAACTCAAGCCGTAGACCTTGTTTAAGAAGCCATTATTTCTAAAGGATTCAAAGGGAATTTTATTGTAGTTCTAGAAGTAGATGAGATAATATGGTTGAGAGACATTGATCCAGATTCAGATCCAGGAGCTTAATGGGGCTCAAAAAGGCCTAAAAATCAATGCTCTCATAATGGCTTCAAAATGGAGGTGTATGTAGGCCTCGTCGATACGAACCCAACGCAACTTGAACGGGCTCAAACTGACATCATATGCTCCTAATATCGCATTCTATTCGTTTTCCCAAATAGGTAAAAAGCCAATGTTGACGTCATGCTAACATCATCATGTTGACTTAGCATTGAGACACGTGGTAGCACAGCAGCAGGCTAACTGGGCAAATAACAATGAACCAACCATATGTTGACAAGTGGCACATTCTCGAAAAATTAAATGGTGCCACGTGGCCTAGGCATGGGCTGCCACGTGGCACCCTATCATTTGATGGTTGGCTAAAAATTTTGGAACTCATGGGATTCGACCCCATGACCTGTTCATAGAAGAAATGACTTAGGGGCAAGGAAAATTACCAATGCCCTGGTGGAGGGGACTTGTTTATACAATCCCACATTAGGATCCAGGAGCTTGATGGGGCTCAGAAAGGCCTACAAATCAATGTTCTCGGAATGGCTTCAAAACGAACGTGTGCGTAGGCCTCGTCGATATGAACTCAACACAACTTATACGAGCTCAAACAGATGGCGTATGCTCCTGATATCGCGTTCTGTTCGTTTTCCCAAACAGGCAAAAAGTTAATGCTGATGTCAGCATGACGTCATTACGCTGAGGTAGAATTGAGACATGTGGCAGCACAGTAGCAGGCTGACTGAGCAGATGATAGTGAACCAATCAGATGTTGATAAGTGGAACATTCTCGACAAATTAAACGGTGCCACGTGGTCGAGGGATGGGCTACCACGTGGCACCCTATCATTTGATGGTTGGCTAAAATTTTTGCAACTCATTGGATTTGACACCATGACCTGTTGGTAGAGGAAATGACTTAGGGGCAAGGCAAATTACCAATGCACTAGTGGAGGAGACTTGTTTATACAATCCCAAATTAATATATATAAAGTGTTCACATGGTAGATCAAAGGCAGAAGGGGGATGGGGCCTAGGCCCATCCCGTGGACTTACATTCCATACAACCACGGCTTTAGACTTGGGGGCGTTCCATTTTAGTTTAACCAAAGGTGCGAGGGTTATTTCTTAGGACTCGGGCTATTCCATATGCTCTAGGGCGGTGACCACAATTTTGGGCGCACCATACAACCACGGTCCTATTTTTTCATACCACATGACCATGTATGCGGGCTAAGGGCCAGCACTCGACCAAAGGGAGAGGGGCGAGGGTGAGGCAACGAACTCTCGACCAACGGGAGAGGAAACGTTAAGTTGGCTCTAAAGACCCAAGGAGGGAGAGGAAACGTAGCCCTTAGGGGCTAGCGCTTGGCCACATTGTACGCATGTGACCCTATTCTAGTGCACGCGCCCAAGGCCTTTGGGATATTTTTGAATTTTGTTGCATAAAGTGGGTTTTTACCATATTTTCGTGGATTTTATTTGATTAATTCAGCTGTTGTTGGAGGATTTTGCCATTTTTAGGGGATATTGGGCCCTTTTTTAGGCCAAATATTCATATCTATTTAAACTAGGCCTTCTTAAGGCCATGGGAGGAGATTCAAAGCAGGTTTATTCTGAAGATTTGCCAATCCCAAGTCATTTTTATACATGGAATTTGTTGAGGAGCGCACCTTTGCGGGCCATTTCTAGGAGCTCCGGTCATCCGATTTGAGTGTCGTTTCTTCTGTTGGGTTTTAGATATCTAGGAGAACAAGACCAGATTAGTTTTGTAACCTTTTGGAACTGTTGTGATGTACTTATTGATTTTTGAACAAAAATAATAAAACCTCACCCACTGAGGCAAAGGCCCGAAGACGTAGGCAAGATTACCGAACTTCGTTATCACATTGGTGTTATGGTTTGCTGCTATTTTATAATTCATTTCAGTTATATTCATGTTTATATGGATGCTATATTTCTTCTATAACTTCTTCCTCTTTCTTAAAGCTTCCTAATTGGTTAATAAATACATGCATAATATTTCAACCATAGTCGTGTAAAAGATCTTTTCGGATCAAGTGGTATCAGAACTAGTTGACATTTGGATTTGAGTTTTTCATGTTAACCAGGGAAAATCTACTTCGTGGTGAAGGCGAGCTTGTTGAATAGAATCCATTGATTGCATTGAGAAAGAGAACTTCTCACAGCGAGAAGATGGCATTAGAAGAGGGACTTTCTCAAGATGAGAAAGAGTTTCGAAAAACTTTCTTCGCCATGTTAGAGATGATGAAAGTTTTGTACGTGGATTACTTGGAACGGAGAAGACCAAATCTGGGTGAATCTTCAAAGGGAAAAAGTGAAGAAGGAGAGGATCCTCCTCAAATTCCTCCTTCACCTCCATCATCACCTCCTTCTTTTCCTTCTTCTTCAAGTTCAAGTTCTAAAAGCAATGCAAAGAAACATGTTCGTTAACATAAGAATGAAATGTCATTATTAAAACTTAATGTTAAATTTGAATTAACCATATATGATGGTGAAGTTAATGCAGAGAGACTTGACAATTGGGTCATACAGATGGATTTATATTGTAGTGTG
Source organism: Picea engelmannii (assembly GCA_009831015.1). Taxonomy (NCBI): domain Eukaryota; kingdom Viridiplantae; phylum Streptophyta; class Pinopsida; order Pinales; family Pinaceae; genus Picea; species Picea engelmannii. The sequence continues at coordinate 36,627 of ML790290.1, read as the reverse complement.
CAACAGATCAAGGATGAGGCCACACAAATCAAGTTGGCATCATTGAGACTCGCGGGCACAACACTCATCTGGTGGAAAAGCAAGTTGCAAAACCAAACGCAACAAGTGGGTAATATATTTCCATCATGGAAAAGTTTCATTTCTGCATTTAGGAAGCAATTGTTTCCTTTGTGTTATAAAGAAAAAGAATTAATTGAATGGCAATCTTTAAAACTAAGAAAAGGACAAACAGTGCAAGAATACACAGGTGGCTTTCGAAAAATGGAATTGATGTTAGATATTCCCTTACATACCCAAGAAACTCTTATGAAGTATATAGGAGGTTTACCTGCACATATTCAAAATATTGTATTCATGTTTGGACCAACTAATCTTGATGAGGTTTTTGTTCAAGCGACATACATTGAAGCAGGGAAAACAGTCATTGGAGTATCAGGGGAATCGTCTTCAAGGAAAGAGGACAAGAGGAAGTGGAATGGAGAAAAGGAAAATCCAGTGATGACAAAGGAAGAAAGGCCCTCTTACAAGCATTGCAAGAAAGAGGGGCATGATAAGGACCATTGTTGGCAGTTGCATCCCAAGAAGAGACCAAAGTGGTTCAAGGAAAATAAAGGGAGACAAGTAGTTGCAGCGACAACATGACCCACAAACTTGGGATCAGATTCAGGTGATGAATCAAAGGTCTCATTGGTTTGTATGACAAGTAAAATTGGTGAAGGAATTGATTCTAGAAGTAACTTGTTTTATATCAGGGTCATCATGTGACACACTGAGGTTGATACATTAATTGATAGTGGATCTCATTCTAACCTAATCTCAAAGGAATTGGTTAAGCAATTGGGGTTAAAAACACATATGCATCATAAGCCCTAAACACTTAAATGGATAAGCAACCATCGTCAAATGCACATAACCAAAGAATGCACATTAAAATTTTCTATTTCATCTAAGTATGTGGATGAGGTAACATGTGATTCTGTGCCACTAAGTGAATGTGGAATGGTCTTAGGTAGTCCATACTTATATGATCATAAAGCAATCTTCTATAGGACAAAGAATCAATATCAATTAACCAAAGCAGGTCAAGATTATGTGGTTCAGGCTTATCATGTAAAGGAAAATAAAAATCTTCAAACAAAGGAACAATTAAAGAAGGCATCTCAAGAAAACAACAAACCAATAATTGTTTCAAATCAAGTAATAGATCTTAAGCAAGAACAAGAAATGATTGTTCAATGGAAAATCAATCACAATTTGCTTCAATACAAGCTCATGTCATGCAAATATTACAAATATGTCAATACATTTGCAGTCATATTTTTTATGCTATCATTAGTAATGTTGTCTACATGGATGATAGTAGCTTCAGTAAGATGTGACAGAGTTAAAATGGCTAACAATATGTTGTCAGTTGTCATGATTGTGTTACAGTTGATCTTGATGAGACAGATGCACGGGACAGAGTTCAGAGACAAAGATCAAGCCAAGTGGCCTATCCCGAGCATGTTGACTGGTCAGTAACCTTTTGGGGACCAAAAGGTCCTTTAGTGGGGAGGTGTGATCCAGATTCAGATCTAGGAGCTTGATGGGGCTCAAAAAGGCCTAAAAATCAATATTATCATAATGGCTTCAAAACGGACGTGTGTGTAGGCCTCATCGATACAAACCCAACGCAACTTTAACAGGCTCAAATAGACATTGTATGCTCCTGATATCACGTTCTATTCGTTTTCGTAAATAGGCAAAAAGTCAATGATGACGTCAGCATAACATCATGCTAACGTAGCATTGAGACATGTGGCAGCACAACAGCAAGCTGACTGGGCAGATGAAAGTAAACCAATCAGATGTTGACAAGTGGCACATTATCGACAAATTAAACAGTGCCATGTGGCCTAGGCATGGGCTACCACATGGCACCCTATAATTTGATGGTTGGCTAAAAAAATTGGAACTGATAGGATTCGACCCCATGACCTATCGATAGAGGAAATGACTTAGGGTCAAGGTGAATTACCAACGCACTGGTGGAGGGGAATTGTTTATACAATCCCACATTAATATATATAAAGTGTTCATATGGTAGATCGGAGGCAGAAGGGGGCTGGGGCCTAGCCCCAACCCGCGTACTTACGTTCCATACAACCATAACTTTAGACTCGGGGGCGCTCCATTACAGTTTAACCAAAGGCATGTGGGTTAATGCTTAGTACTCAGGCTATTCCATATGCTTCAGGGCGGTGACCACAGTTTTGGGCACACCATACGGGTGCGGTCCTATTGTTTCACACCACATGACCATGTATGTGGGCTAAGGGCCAACGCCCAGCCCTTAGGGGTTGGCGCTTGGAAACATTGTATGCATGTGACCCTATTCTAGCACGCGCGCCTAGGGCCTTTGGGATATTTTTGAATTTTGTTGCATAAAGTGGGTTTTTACCATATATTAGTGGATTTTATTTGATTAATTCAGCTGTTTTTGGAGGATTTTGCCCATTTTGGGGGGATAATAGGCCCTTTTTTAGGTCAGATCTTGGGAGGAAGTTGGGAGATGGTTACCAACTTCATATCTATTTAAACCAGGTCCTCTTGAGGTCATGGGAGGAGATTCAGAGTAGTTTTATGCTAAAGATTTGCCAAGCCCAAGCCATTTTTATACAGGGAAGTTGTTGAGGAGCGCACCTTTGCGGGCCATTTTTGGGAGCTTCGGTCATCCAATTTGAGTTTTGTTTCTTATGTTGGGTTTTAGATATCTGGGAGAATAAGACCAAATCCGTTTTGAAACCTTTTGGCACTGTTGTGATGTACTTATTGAGATTTTAAATTAAATAAGAAAACCTCACCCGTTGAGACAAAGGCCCAGAGACATAGGCGAGATTATCGAACTCCGTTATCACATTGGTGTTATGGTTTGTTGTTGTTTTATACTTCATTTCAGTTTTGTTCATGTTTATATGACTACTATATTTCTTCTATAAATTCTTCCTCTTTCTTAAAGCTTCCTAATTGGTTAATAAATACATGCATAATAACTCAACCATAGTCGTGTAAAAGATCTTTTCGGATCAGACATTATAGCTAGGGGAACCTTTCAGTACAATCCCATCTTTAGTAGAACTTTAACAACTCTCTCATGGAAAATTACAATGGAGGAGGATGAATTATATATATATATATATATA
>ML790290.1:4728-26906 GCA_009831015.1 Picea engelmannii | reverse complement strand
GTGAGGTGTACCCGTACCTGACCATGTGAAGCCCTTTTGTTATTCGTCCTTTGCCTCCTATTGATTATCCTTTCTTCTCTTCAATGGACAACCCCTGTACTTCTTTCTATTGACAAGACCGTGGTGTCGTACCTCCTCTTGTTGTGTGATCGGGATCTGCATTGTAACAAATGTTTAAGTGGTGGCCGATCGGATTCTGCCTGGATCCTATGTGCCCTTCATTTCTTTCTACACCTCCAGCCTCGATGTGGTCATCCGTACTTTGGTTGTCGTCATATTCCTTTGCCGCTAGTTGGATGCATTCTGTTAGGAACTAACCATTGGGGATGTTACTCCATGTGGAATCCAGTTCTGGTCCTTCCTTGTTGACCCTTTCATTAGCGATTATGTCCGCTAATCCATTTGTTGACCTTTGTACCCAACCCAACTCCACTGTGATCCCCGTATTTAAGTGCTCCTAAATTTTTTGCAGGGACTGAGCCAAGCGCCAGTGCCTCTAAATTTTGCCCACTCTGGTACCGTTTTGGAGTCTCCTGACTGTATTTATGACCAGAGTGGAATCTCCTTCCACTGTGGCATTGGTCATCCCTTCCCAGTGTAGAATTTTGTGGCCGATATCCAGGGCTCAAAATTCTGTGGAATTGTTGGTTGAGTTTCCCAGACTCCCAGTGTACAGTCGGATGATTCTTCCTTTACTATCCCTGATTACTCCTCCCATTCATGTTTGTTCTGGGTTACCTTTTGACGCCCCATTGAAATTAAGTTTGAGGGAGCCCTCTGGTGGTGGTTTCCAGTTGTGCTCACCTACTTGTAGTTGCAGTGGTTGTCTTACTTGAATGGGGTTGTGTCCATCTTTCAGTTGAAAGGCTTCTAGGATTCAAAGGACTTGGTCTGTGAGTTGCGCTCTTCCTGTTTGGAAGTTGCAACTCTGTATCGTTTCTCTTATCATGGAGATTATTGTTTCCTTGATCTTCCCTGTTGTCCATCTTTGATCCCCGAAGATGCGTCGGTTCCTTTCCTTCCATATTGCCCATATGATCATTCCCAGGATGAGGGTCCAACAGAGATTCACCTCTTCATTTTCAATGTAGTTCTCTTTCCAGATGTTGATAGTTGCGGATATATTGCCTCTGGTCCTATTGGACTATCTGAAGATGCATGCCGCCCAATCCCAGATTTATGTTGTGTAGGTGCATTGGTCAAGGAGATGGTTCGTTGTTTCCACCTTTGCTTCACATAGGTGACATCTGGAAGGACCTATGAATCCTCTTTTCCTTAGGTTTTCCCAAGTTAGGATTCGGTTGTGGAGTATTAGCCACTGGAAGATTTTTATTTTTGGCCAAGGGGGTTGTTCCAAAGCTTACCCCATTCGTGTGTTAGATATTCTTGGTCATGGTCCACGATATAGTGCCGGACTTATTTCAGATCGAATTCACCACCTTCTTTGTGTCCCCATCTCAACTGGTCACTTTCGTTTGTGACTGCAATTTTTCGTCTCCCCAATTCCTCCTCCAGCTCTTTTACTGTCATTGTAGTTTGGTCTCCATTATGTGGGGTGACAGTGTTCTAGATTCTCCATTTGTTGCGATCAGTTTCTTTTTTCCAGTACTGGTAGACTCGGGTTTTACCTTGCACTATCCACTCTTTTTGGAGTTCCTCCCAGTCTGGTTTCTCCATTCTAGGTTCTTATTGCCATGCGTCCTCCCAGAATCTGGTTGTTCTGCCATTTCTTACTTCCCAAAAGCTGCGTAACTGGACCCAGACCTTGTTGTGCCAAGCTAGGTTCCAGATGGCGGAACCTGCCCTGGTGCCTTTGAAGCAGATTCTATCTTGGTCGCAAATGTTCGAGGCATACTTTGCCTTCCATGGGTTGGCCCATGGCGTAGTAGTTTCTTTGACCCAACGCCACCAGAGTTTTGCCCCATATGCGTCATTGGTCACTTGCGGGTCGTGTAATCCTAGGCCTCCTTTTCCTTTTGGTTTGCAAACCTTCTCCCAAGCCACCAGTGCCCATTTTTTCCTTGTTTCCGCACCTCTCCACAGAAATTCCCTTTGTATGGTTCTTATTTTTTGTAATATCCCCTTGGGGGTTGGGAAAACTGACATCATAAAGGATGGAATTTCTTGCAAACCGACTTGGTCAATATTAGTCTTCCGACTAGGTTGAGGGATCTGTATGTCCAATTTTTTACCCTTTCTTGTAACATGTTTATTATTCCTTCCCAAGTTGACAAGTGGTACGCTTTGTCTGTCAGGGAAATTCCCAAGTATTTAGTTGGGAGTGCTTTGCGTTCAAAGCCCAAGATGTTGGCCAAATTTCTTTGGATTGCAAGGTTGGTATTAAAGAAAAAGATCATAGATTTAGAGTAGTTGATCTATGCCCCCGAAGCTTCCCCAAACTCTTCCAGGATTCGTCTGTAGGCTTTCGCTTGTCATGAAGTAAGGTGTCATCCACTAACTATTGGTGTGTGGAAGTAGGGCAATTTTCAAAGGGTTTGATACCTTTTATTTCCCCTGTTGCAGTTGCATTTTTTATACTGCGACTAAGACCTTCTATCATTAGAATGAATAGGAAAGGCGACAGCAGGTCTCCTTGTCTAATGCCTCTCATGGGCCAGAAACGTTTAGCAGGGGCTCCATTTACTAGTAGCGAGTAGCTTATTGTGGAAACTAGGCTGACTATCCAGCAAATCCAGTATTGGGTGAATTCGAAGGCTTCTAGGGTCTTGACCATATAGTGCCAGCTAATTTTGTCATAATCTTTTGCTAGGTCCGGTTGTATTATCATGCCCCCTCTCTTCTGAAGCTTCAAGGTGTGGATGAACTCATGGGCATGGATGATATTGTCCATTATTTGTCATCCTTCCACAAAGCATGCCTGGTCTTGCGAGACCAGTGTGGGTAGGAGTGGTTTCAATCTATTAGCTATAACCTTGGAGATTAACTTATAAACCACATTCCACAACGATATAGGTCTGAATCGATCTGGGGTTTTGGCTTCATTTTCTTTGGGGATAAGTGTAATCATTGTGGCATTTAGAGCTTTTAGAATGGAGGCTAACCTTCAAGAGTCTTCCACTACCCTATATACGTCGTATTTGACCACTTCCCAGCAGGCTTTAAAGAACTCCACTGTGAAACCATCCGGACCTGGGGATTTTCCATTGGGCATTTCCTGAAGTGCTTGGTAAAATTCATCCTCCGCAATGGGCTTGTTATCGCACAGTTTGTAGCTAGGAGAAATGGCTATAAGTTAGAAGGCCAAACTGGCATAACAGGAACCTATCCCACCCAATGTCACCACAATGGGATGGTTCTTTCTCTTTAGGGGGGGTGAGGCCCAGGGGAGGCGTCCCCGGTGACCTGTGGTTTTGAAGAGGCAAAAGGATAATAAGACCAAGATGAGGTTTTCCCCCTTCACAAGTCACCACCCAAATAGAAAGTCTCGGCTAAACAGGCAATAATAAAGTAAATCCGCAATGCAGAACACCTGCCTGGAACAAGACAACAGCAAACAAATATATGCAAGCTATATTTCAATGGGTTAGTACTTCGTAACACTATATGATAAATATATATAAGCAATTAGCAATAAATGTTGACGAAGTCAATGTTTATCAATAGCAAATGAAAAATATAACACTTCACCAATAAATATTGGAACGATGTGGCATTCAATGTAACCAATCAACACTTCATTTAATAAATGCTTTAAACCACCATTCAATTGCTCATAAAGTAAAACGTTGTTGCATTAAAGATGAAATATCCAATGATGACGTCAACAACTTAGGGTTAATAGGTTAGGGTTTGAAATTCAAAGAATTTAGAGAGTTGTTTGATCAAGTTTCACTTCAACATTGGAGGGATATAGATCAGTGCCTTAGGGTAAAATGGAGTAAAAAAATGAAGGACGCAAGGGTTGAAGGAGGAAGGATAAGGACTAGAGGGAAGAGTTTTGAAGTGTTGCTACGATAGGGCCTCATAATCAAAACCATAGGGGAGAGAGGCTCACTCCGGTGTTGTTATAGCAAGGCCTCGTGCTCTCTCCTCCTTCCTTAGGTTAATTTGGCAAAACGGTTAGCACAGATGAAGCACAAAATCAAGACAAGAAGGCTTAATGAGGGAGAGTGTTGCTACAACAAGGCTCCTTCATCAAACCCTAAAAGAAAAACGACCCTAAGTGTAGATAACCTAGGCCTGGGATGTCTTCTTCCTCTTGAATTCAAAATGGTACGACTAGAAAAGGAGAGGAAGAAAAATGAGTGTAGCTACGGCTAGGCTCTCTTCTTCTTCTTCAATGGCTGAAAGCTTCTCTATCAGTGGACATGAGACAAGGACCTACTTGCGTGCTTGTCACCTATAGTTTTGATTCAGCAAAAATCATAAACATATGCAAGAAATTAAACTACAACCATTCATTCAAGAAGTTTTGCAGAAAAATTCTTACAATTCATCAAGAAAAAACCATGCAAACCCTAGTTGTAACACCTTCCTGTTAGAAAAACAAGACCGTGGAGCAATAAAATAAAACAAATGAGGAAACAAAACACAGAAGATACACAATACAATAGAGACACAGATTTACGTGGTTCACCCAGTGTGGGCTATGTCCACCAGATAAATTGCCAGGTCCTTCCTTTATTATTATCCAGCATATGAAGGGATACAACCTACAACAAACATGTTGTAACTTCCCCTTCTTTCTCTCACAGTCTCCTATCTCAGAATACAATATCCGCCATCAACCATAGCCGCAATACATTTCCCTCATAAAAGAGGGTTGCCTTATAGGGAAAAAAACCCTAACATAATCTCTATCGTTAGATCTGCGACCTTATAATGAATGGTCCATATTTACAATAAAATTACAATATACATTTACAAGGCAATTTTTCCTTCGGGGGCTTCACCCCCGAACCCTCTCTGGGGGCCCGCTTTCCCCCAGACCGCGCAGAGGGGGTACCCCCCCTCTGCAATCCACCACGTGGAAGAGTGTACATACTTCTGGGGTGTAAATACTTCATGGGGTATAAACACGGCTGAAAGTAAAAGACCTATGAATCAAGAAGATAATTAGGCTCCACAACCAACACTTCCTTCAAGAGAATCACCATAGAATGCAAAAAAGTCTTCCTTCAACAAGTGTGCCTCACTTAAATAAGCCAAATACCCAAGATAGGGCGCAAATTTCAGACCTCCTTATAGAGTGAGTAAATTGTGATGAAACAATGAGAGTGAAAATCTCCCATTTATACAAAACCTTGACCTAATTTTACATTTTAGGACAGGTAAAAAGGCCGACAAGGCCAAAATATCAAATCATATTGTTTTACATTAAATTGTTAAGTCAACACCCTAAATCAAGATGAAAGGAGAGTAAAATATCCTCCAAGGGAGATGTTATCCCTTTTTAGGGCAGATGGGAAGTCCTGGAGCAAAACGTTAGCCCTCCCTGGGCTTCTCCAACCTCCCACACGTGCCACTGCTGCCTAGTCTGCCTGCCCCAAACGTCAATGATGTTGGGTGACATCATGGTCAAGGTGGTGACGTCCTAGGCCTCCAAAGGCCAACGTTCCACTAAGAAAGGGTCATCCCCCCTAGGTCAAGTTGTGTCGGAGTGCCTCTGGTGGAACGTTCTCTTCTTCTCCAGTGCAAAGCCTCTGATCCATTTTTGTCTTGTCTTTGCCCCCTGATGGGGTCTCAGCATCCATCTGGTGGCCTCTTCAACCCAATCGAGGTCCAAACTGATCATCTCCCCATGTGTACCGGTCCAAATGGTACCTGTCCGTCGAACATGGTCCTGCACATCAAAGGTTATGCCCTCCGTGGGCTCATCAGTCACAAGGATCATAGCAATGTCAATCATATTTCATCATCAATATTATTAAACATATGCATAAAATCCCTAACACACCAATTAATAGCTTAAAGACGTTACACAAGCCTGCAATACAAGTCTGGAGAAAAGGACAAGGCGTCATATTGGGCTAGTGTCCTCAGGAAAAGGAAAGTTCCTGGAAAGACCTCATCCAAGCCATGTAAGTGGGTGATGTGGTCAAGGGATGTCCAAGCATGTGGGTGCAGTGAAGGCGAAGTATGCAAAAGTGTTACCTGCGGGTGCCTTTGTAGAAGGCGAGCTGTACCTATCATGGATGCATTCTTTCCTTTATTATTTTATTCTTTTTTACTTTTTTTGTTCAAGAGCTAATCAGGGGACACTGCCTTGGCATGGTGACCAGAGCTGACAGTGTTACCCATAAGTACTTTTACAGAGATGAGAAGGTTGGCTCATGATGAGACCCCCTTTCCCTTGGCCATGCAACCAAGAGTCATTGCCCTGGCATGGTAACCAGCCGGTGGCAATGTCATACTGCTAGGTACCCATGGACCTAATAGGTTGGCTTGTGATGAGACCCCCTATCCTCTGACTAGGTCTTGTTTTATCATTTTTTCGGGAACCTCTTATTTCTTGTTGAGAAGCCTTTTATCGCTTTCTCGAGGATCCCTGGGTGAAGCATCTCGAGGTTTTATTCTTAGGCTTTTATCTCTTACCAGATTTCTTTTACCTTCTGGGCCTTTAGCCCCTTCTTCCCACGAGGTAAGGTGTAGTCCTAAAAATCGGTCAACCCAATGCCCGGACAAGGGGAGACGGATAAGTGAGCGGGAAGTAATATGAAGAAGTGGTGCTATGATGGGAACAGATGATGGATTTTCAGAAACCCCCCCAGTGGAAAACCAAAACCTACAGATACAGGCTTGCTAGGGCACCCTGTCAATCCCCCCAAACATGGTCAAGTGGGAAAATGTAAGATCCAAGTAGTCGCTAGAAATAAAAGGAATCAAATGCATACATTTAAAGGCTTTAACGATCAAATGTGACACATACCATGATACCTGGACTAATTACCTCATGAAGCAAGAACCTATTTTGATACAGGACCAAATTGATGGTGATGGATGTTGTTGCTGCTAACAAGATAAAGACGATGGAAGAAGAAAAGGTCGGTCGTCCAGGGCCATGCTCACGAAGTCAATGTTTATCAATAGCAAATGAAAAATATAACACTTCACCAAGAAATATTGGAACGATGTGGCATTCAATGTAACCAATCAACACTTCATTTAATAAATGCTTTAAACCACGATTCAATTGCTCATAAAGTAAAACGTTGTTGCATTAAAGATGAAATATCCAATGATGACATCAACAACTTAGGGTTAGTAGGTTAGGGTTTGAAATTCAAAGAATTTAGAGAGTTGTTTGATCAAGTTTCACTTCAACATTGGAGGGATTTAGATCAGTGCCTTAGGGTAAAATGAAGTCAAAAAATGAAGGACGCAAGGGTTGAAGGAGGAAGGCTAAGGACTAGAGGGAAGAGTTATGAAGTGATGTTATGGAAAGGCCTCAGAATCAAAACCCTAGGGGAGAGAGGCTCACTCTGGTGTTGTTATAGCAAGGCCTTGTGCTCTCTCCTCCTTCTTTAGGTTAATTTCGCAAAACAACTAGCTCAGATGAAGCACAAAATCAAGACAATAATGCTTAATGAGGGAGAGTGTTGCTACAACAAGGCTCTTTCATCAAACCCTAAAATAAAAACAACCCTAAGTGTAGATAACCTAGGCCTGGGACGTCTTCTTCCTCTTGAATTCAAAATGGTACGGCTAGCAAAGGAGAGGAAGAAAAAGGAGTGTAGCTACGGCTAGGCTCTCTTCTTCTTCTTTTTCAATGGCTGAAAGCTTCTCTATTAGGCGACATGAGACAAGGACCTACTTCTGTGCTTGTCACCTAGGGTTTTTATTCAACAAAATTCATAAACATATGCAAGAAATTAAACTACAACCATTCATTCAAGAAGTTTTGCAGAAAAATACTTACAATTCATCAAGAAATAACCATGCAAACTCTAGTTGTAACACCTTCCTTCAAGAGAAACACCATAGAATGCCAAAAAATCTTCCTTCAACAAGTGCGCCTCACTTAAGTCAGCCAAATACCCAAGATAGGGCACAAATTTCAGACCTCCTTATGGAGTGAGTAAGTTGTGATGAAAAAATGAGAGTGAAAATCTCCCATTTATACAAAACCTTGACCTAATTTTACGTTTTAGGTTAGGTAAAAAGACCAACAAGGCCAAAATATCAAATCATATTGTTTTACATTAAATTGTCAAGTTAAAACCCTAAATCAAGATGAAAGGAGAGTAAAATCCCCTCCAAGGGAGACGTTAGCCCTTTTTAGGGCAGATGGGGCATCCTGGAGCAAAACGTTAGCCCTTCCTGGGCTTCTCCAACCTGCCACACGTGCCACTATTGCCTAGTCTGCCTGCCCCAAATGTCCATGATGTTGGGTGATGTCATGGTCAAGGTGGTGACGTCCTAGGCCTCCAAATGCCAATGTTCCACTAAGAAAGGGTCATCCCCCCTAGGTCAAGCTATGTCGGGGTGCCTTTGGTGGAACGTTCTCTTCTTCTCCAGTGCAAAGCCCCTAATCCATCTGTGTCATGTCTCTTCCCCCTGATGGGGTCTCAACATCCATATGGTGGTCTCTTCATCCCCATGGAGGTCTTAATTGATCATCTCCCCAATATGTACCGATCTAAATGGTACCTATCCATCGAGCATGGTCCTGCACATCAAAGGATATGCCCTCCGTGGGCTCATCGGTGACAGGGATCATAGCAATGTCAATCACATTTCATCATCAATATTATTAAGCATATGCATAAAATCCCTAATGCATCAGTTAACATCTCAAAGACGTTACACCAGCCTGCAATACAAGTCTGGAGAAAAGGACAAGGCGTCCTATTGGGCTAGTGTCCACGGGAAAAGGAAAGTTCTCTGAAAGACCTCATCCAAGCCATGTCAGTGGGTGATGTGGTCAGGGGATGTCCAAGTATGTGGGTGCAGTGAAGGCGAAGGATGCAAAAGTGTTACATGTGGGTGCCTTTGTAGAAGGCGAGTTGTACCTATTATGGATGCATTCTTTCCAAGCCCATTCTTGCCTTTATTCTTTTTATTCTTTTTTGTTTTTTTTGTTCAAGAGCTAATCAGGGGACACTGCCTTGGCATGGTTACCAGAGTTGACAGTGTTACCCACAAGTACTTTCACAAAGATGAGAAGGTTGGCTCTTGATGAGACCCCCTTTCCCTTGGCCATGCAACCAAGATTCACTGCCCTGGCGTGGTAACCAGCTGGTAGCAATGTCATACTGCTAGGTACCCATGGACCTAATACGCTGGCCCGTGATGAGACCCCCTATGCTCTGACTAGGTCTTGTTTTACTATTTTTCCGGGAACCTCTTGTTTCTTGCTGAGAAGCTTTTTATCGCTTTCTCGAGGATCCCTGGGCGAAGCATCTCGAGGTTTTATTATTAGGCTTTTATCTCTTACCAGTTTTCTTTTACCTTCTGGACCTTTATCCCCTTCTTCCCACAAGGTAAGGTGTAGTCCTAAAAATAGGTCAACCCAATACTCGGACAAGGGGAAATGGACAAGTGAGCGGGAAGTAACATGAAGAAGTGGTGCTATGATGAGAGCAGATGATGGCTTTTCAGAAACCCCCCCAGTGGCAAACCAAAACCTACTGATACAGGCTTGCTAGGGCACCCTGTCAATCCCCCCAAACATGGTCAAGTGGGAAAATGTAAGGTCCAAGCAGTCATTAGAAATAAAAGGAATCAGATGCATACATTTAAAGGCTTTTGTGATCAAATGTGACACATACCATGATACATGGACTAATTACCTCATGAAGCAAGAACCTCTTTTGATACAGTACCAAACCGATGGTGATGGATGTTGTTGTTGCTGACAAGTTAAAGATGATGGAAGAATAAAAGGTGGGCCCTCCATGGCCATGCTCAGGTCAATCCTGCTCTTGGTACTCCATGTCTAGGACTTGTGGGCCTCAAGACATGATCTCTTAGTTATCCCTGAAAAGTGGGGATAACAGGGCTTGTTAAGGTTGTTATTTTGTTCTTCAGTGACCAGGCGAGGGATATGCTGGATTATTTTTTGTATGGCCTCCGTTCTGTCTTGGTTTGGTTCCTAGGATATCTCGTGGAAGTGGTTTACCAGAGTTGCTTTGATGTCCTTATGTGACTCTCTCTCTATTCCATCCTAGTCCCTAATCTTCAAGATTTTGTTTTGGGCTCTTTTGGCCATAGTTGTTCTATGAAAAAACTTGGTGTTTCGTTCTCCTTCCTTTAACAATCTGATCTAGGACTTTTGTCGCCAAAGAGTTTCTTCTTGCTGGCATCGCGCTTCCCATTCCTGGGTCATCTGGATCTCTTCCTTTTTCCACTCCTCTGTGTAGCCCTCTGAAATGCAGGTTTCCTGGAGCTTTTTCATTTTTTATTCAATGTTGTTCTTCTCTTGGTTTATATTCCCAAAAGTGTCCTTGTTCCATTCCTTGAGCCTATATTTGATGTATTTTAGTTTCTTATAGAGTTTGAACATTCTTGTCCCTTGTTCTAGCTGCTCCTCCTGCCACCACTGTTTGATTCTTTCCTTGAAAGTCGGATGTTCTACCCAGAATTTCTCGAATCTGAAGGGTCTGTTCTTTGGTGTGGTTTGGAAGCCTGCTTCCAGTTGCACTGGCCAGTGATTAGATCCCCCGAGGGAAGGATGTTGCAATCTAAGGTTAGCCTCTGCATGATGACCGACTATGACACTAGGAATCTGTCAAGCCTTTTTGCTACATGATGATGGTTCATCCTTTTATTGTTCCAAGTGAACTGGTCATTATTAGTTTTTAGATCTACGATCTTCATTGTGTTTATGAACTTTGAGAAAGCTTCTGCATCTCTATTGAATCTTCTTGTACCTCCTTTTTCTCCGCAAGTGACGTAATGATGTTGAAGTCCCCGGCTAGGATCCATTGGAGATTGTTTGATCGATTTTTAAGATCCTCTAGGTCGCTTATCATGCCTCTCCTTTCCTTTAACACCTGGGGCCCATACACATTAGTGCATAGAATCACCTCTGTGTTCCCAGTGAGTTGCATGCAGACCGTAAGGGTGTGCCTAGTCGCTTCACCTACTATTAGGTTTAGTACTTGTGGGTTCCATAGGGTGAGGATACCACCTGTCATTTGGTGGCCTCCAATAGCCACCATCTTGTACTTGCACCAATGTTGTTGATTGATTGCTTCCATTCTGTCTATATTGCATTTTGTCTCTTGAATAAAACATAGATCAGGTTGTTCTTGTTTGAGTCTATTTCTAAGGATTCTTTGCTTTCTTGGGTTGTTTCGGCCTCTTATGTTCCAAGTTATAATCTTCATTTAAACATGTGGGGGGGAGTTGGGGAAGAGTTTCTTGATCTTACCCGAGTTTATCAGTAGCGCTCTTAGCTCCTATAGGGCTACGTTATTTGATTTCCTGCCTTTTTTCCTTCACGTCTGCGTGGGTGAGAGTTGTGGTTGTCCCTCGCCGGGTTTGACTCCTAGGTGTCCAATCTCCCCATGTGTGTGTTTTAGGCCTCTAGATTTGTCTTCCTCCCTCATGAGGAACAGGTATTGGATGTGGTCAAGTTGCTCTGTTGGTACACTGTCTACTCCCTGTCTTTTCCATTGCTCAAGTATGTTTGTGAGATCTATCCCTTCCCTTTCCACAAGATCTCTGAGTTTAGGATCTTCTGTGCCTACTTCTCTTGGGTTCATTTCCGCATCTCTCTCTGCTTGGTGGTGTTGTCATCTCTGATTCCTCCATCCATCGAGGTTGCACAACTTCCATGTTCCTACTGGTTACTTGGTCGGTCGGTGGGCTCATTTGTTGTATGTTCCCTAACTTCCTGAGCTTTTGTCGTTTCCTTATCCTCTTCTACCCCTTTATTGGTTCTGTCCCATCCTTCTATTTTAATCTGGGCCTCTGGGTTATTTCCTGTTGGGGCTTTACTCTGCTTTTTGTTTGCTCTACTTCTGTGGTTTGCTTTTATAAACCCATCCTCATCCTGCTGTGGTTTGGGGTTTTTTGCTTCCTGTTTTTTATTGAGAGAGCATTCCCTGATCAGGTGACCATGTTCATGGCATCTTCTGCATCTGAAAGGGATCTGCTCATAATCGATGCTTTGGATCCATTCCTCATCTCTAAATTTGAGACTTATGGCTTCTGGGAGTGCTCCTGATACATCCATCTCTATACATATTCTTGCGTAAGATGTATATCTCCCTTTTAGGGTGGCTTCGACGGTCTTTATGTATTTCCGTAGTTTGTTTCCTATTGCCTCGAAAGTATATGGTAACCAATAGTCTAAAGGTAGGGAGTAGAATCTCAGCCAGACCGACACCTTTTTGAAAGTCTCTTTTTCTGGGGAGAAATTTTCCTTCCATGGTTGCATGTACAAACTTGTTAATGCATGGAAGTATGGCCCTCCCTCAAAGACTCTATCCTTGCCCTCCAGGTTTATAAAAACTACTGTGAAGAAGCCTTTCAAGCCTAGATGGAGCTCCACTTCCCCATTTGGCTTCCAGTGGTATTTGATCCAGTTGCACAACGTTCTTTCTGTGGGCCACAAGCCCATAAACTTGTAGATTAGCACATGTGCTTTCATCTGATCCCTATAGAGTTGCGTTTGTGGATCCTCCAGTATCACCTTGGGTATTATTGTTGTTTTGGGTTTGTACGGGTTGCGCCCTTCTGCCTGGTTGGTCTTCGTTGTGTCTTGTGTCTCACTCTGAGTTTCTCTGGCTTCTTCTTCCATGCACTTGTTTTTGCCCTGGTTTCTTTCCTGGCCTTTTGTTGGGTCTGAATCCGAGGTGCTTGTCGTTGGTGCCTTGAAAAATACACCCCTTAGCCCCTTCCCTTTGTCTACCACTACCTGTTTGTATGAGGGGGTACCCTTACACCCCCCTTTGGTGTTCATGTTGTGCTCTTCTATGGCCACGACTACTAAACCCTAGCTTGCAGTTGCTCCGCAAAAATCGGTCTCCACTGAACAATCAATATAAAGGTTAAAATAAAAAAAGCTATACCAGGTCTTTGATATGTCATAAGAACTGGAATAAAATGCACACTCTTCCTCAAAGTATCGACAACTACAAAAATAGAATCACGTCTCCTTGCCGTCAATGGAAATCCAACAATAAAATCCATCGATATGACTTCCCATTTCGATTCAGGAATCATATGTGGCTATAATAATCCCAATGGATGTCTATGTTCAACCTTCACTTGTTGACATTGAAGGCATCTCGCCATGTAATTAACTATATCAAATTTATTTCCCTTCCAAAAGAATACTGGTTTAAGATCTGCCTTCATTTTCGTGACTCCCGAATGGGCCATATACACTCCTCAATGAGCTTCGTTCAAAATAATTGTTTTCATTTCATCATTTGGGGGTAACCAATATATCTTAGTAGCCCGTTAATATCCAAAGAGTAACCCTCATATCTAGGTATCATCATGGTATCTTGTTCTAAATTTTTCTTTACTTATTTGTACCATTTGTCATCAATCTGTAATGCTAAAATCTTTTCTCGAAGGTTCACTTTTAGTGGTTTTTACTGAGAAAATGTGTGGTCTCCGACTCAATGCATCTGCTGCTCTGTGGATTGTCCTGTAATGTATGTGAATTCAAAATCATACTCACTTAAAAGTTTTAACCAACGTCTTTGTCGTGCGTTTAAGTCACTCTATGTAAAAATGTGTTGTAATCCATTATGACCAGTCTTCAATTTGAATTTTCATCCAATAAGGTAGTGTCTCCAAACTCGTAAGGCATAAACAATCACTAATAATTCCAAATCATGTGTTGCGTAATTCTCTTCATGAATTCATAGTTTCCTTGAAATATATGCGATAACTCGACCTTCCTGCATTAGTACTCCACCGAGTCCTTCCTTGGATTCGTCAGTGCATACTAAGAATTCCTTTTCCATATCAGGAACTTTCAATATCGGTGTTGTGGTTAATAATTATTTAAGCTTCTGAAATGCTTCTGCGCATTTCTCTTACCATACAAATTTTTTATCCTTCTTTTGCAATTTTGTAATTGGATTTGTTATTCTTGAAAAACCTTCGACAAAGCATCGATAGTAACCTACTAATCTCATAAAACTACATACTCCTTGCATGTTCGTCGATGTCAGCCATTCCATAATAGCCTCTAACTTCGTTGGATCCACAATGACACCTTCTCCAGAAATAATATGTCCCAAATAATGAATCTTTATCTGATAAAATGAACATTTCGACAACTTTTTGTACAACTTGTTTTCTCTTAAGCACTGCAAAACTAATCTCATATGTTCGTCGTGCTCCTCTTTTGTCTGAGAGTAAATTAATATATCATCAATAAATACATGTACGAACTTGTTCAAGTATTCGCAGAATACCCCATTCATTAAACTCATGAATACGCTAGGGGCATTTCTCAAACCAAACGATAATACAATAAATTTGTAATGTCCAAATCTTGTCTTAAACGTTGTTTTAGGAATGTCTTCCTCTTTGATTCGTAATTGATGATATCCTGACCTCAAATTAATCTTTGAAAATGCAGTTGCCCCCTTCATTTGATCAAATAAATCATCGATTCTTGGTAACGAGTATTCATTCTTAATCGTGGCCTTGTTTAATTGACGATAGTCAATCAAAGTCTCCACGATTTGTCCTTCTTTCTTACAAAAATTATTGGTGCACCCCACGGTGATACACTTGGATGTATAAGTCCCAAATCTAATAATTCCTTCAATTGCATATTTAACTCTTTCAGCTCAGGTGTTGAAATTCGATATGGCGTTCTTGCAATTGGTTATGTTCCAGGTTTTAAATCTATAGTAAATTCCAAGTCTCTTTTTGGCAGCACACCCAGTAGTTCCTTAGGAAAAACAACAACAAAATCCAATACTATCGGAAAGTCTTCCAATCTTTTTGTGTCACCCTTTTCGTTAAGTGATAAGATGGAATAAAGCTTACATCCCTTGCACATATTTTTCTTCAATTTAAAAGAAGTAATAAATCTTAGTGACACTCCTTGGTTTCTTCCTACAATTACTCTATTATGTTCCAAATCATCAATTAATCTTAATATTTTTGTCTTACAGTTAACTATCGCGTTGTGCAATTCTAACCAATCCAATCCAATCACGATGTCGTAGGATCCTAAGGTTGTGAAAAAGGAATACACAAGCGATGAATTCACCCAAATTAATATTACAATCCTTAACCTTTCTTCCAATTTTTTTCTTGGTTCCTGATGCCAATTCTATATATATAAACTCATCTTGTTCGACTGAGTTCACCTTAATTCTTTTGAGTGAAACACTAGAAATGAAAATCTCAGTAGCTCCTAGATCTATCAAAATACTAAACTGTTGATCTGTTATCATACCTGAAGTCTCGAGCACTATAGACTAATGCTCGATGTGGCGGTTATTCACGGTTGCATGAATCTTATGGGCCTTGCCCAAATCTCCTACTCTTGTTTTTCCTATTGATCCAGTAGCTCTCGCCTTCTCGATAAGACAATCTCTCTGATAGTGGGGTTCTCCACATGTCCAACATTCGTTCTTAGGGTCGATGCTTCTAGTTCCAGAGGAAGAATCTGCTGGTCTAGGGTTCTGAGGTCTTGATCTGTTCTGTGGAACATATCTATATTTTTATTGTTGTGGAGGACGATGTGGTTGTTGTTGTTGTGGTTCTCTATACAGAGTCCTATCATTGGTATCATGTCTACGCGGTGTAGAAAATACAGGTCCTATGGGTGTATCAATGTGCCCAAAAGTTTGTCTAACGGGTGTATGTTGTTGCGACGCTCTAAGTGGAGCCTATCATGTCTACCTGGAAGGAGTCATACCTTGACCCCCACTATTCAAATCTTCTTCAATGATAAAAGCTTTATGTATTGTATCGTGCAAAGTATGAGGCATCATAATCCTCACCTTAGCACGAATGTTATAGTTGAGACCAAAAACAAACTTATTCGCCTTTAACTTTTCAGTGTTTAGGTGTGGAGGATATCTAAACAACTCCATAAATCTAGCCTCATACTCAGGTACTTTATGACTACCATGTCCTAAAGCATTGAATTTGTTAGGATCACGCTCAATGAACTCATCAGATAGGTACCTCTCTTGGAATCGTTCCTCAAACAATTCCCAAGACACGTCTTCAATGTCCATATTCAGTTGTGGTAAGAGTGTCTTCCACCAAAGAAGCGCACTCCCTTTCACCTGAAATACCACCATACATACCTTCATGTTGGAGGTATAATCGAGCAATGAAAAACACATTGCCATATTCTCCAACCAAGCTTCGGTGGATAAACCGTCCGTGGAACCCCAAAACTTGAGAAATTTTACCTTCTCGAGTTCTCTACGAACACTACCACTAACTACAAGAGGGCGTTGCAAACTCTCATTGGGTGTAGATTCCTTTCCCTCATCACGATCAAGGTGATTTATCACTGCCTCTGAGATCCATTGAAAAGACCTCATCATACCCATGACATCACCCACCGCAACTTGCTCTTGCTCAGTAGTATGCTCTTCTCCCTATGGAGCAGATCCCTTAGGTGTAGATGTACTTGGAGAAGGCATACCTCTTCCTCTCGTACCCCGATGTCTACTCGTCCTCCATCCTCTAACCATGATACATGTCATAAAACAATTTCAATTTATATTAGTGATATATCTTAATTTAACAAATGCATTGGAAGTCGTAACGAGTCTGGTGTCGCATAGTGGAACCCTGCTCTAATACCATATGTAACAACCTCCTAAAACTGATCAACAAGGAGTAAGAAAAAACAATAAAGTAAACATTTTCTATAAAACTCAAAGGCTAACTTAACTTCTCAAGCAACTATGTTCAACATCATTATTCATTGGTTAGGTTAACACCCCGTTTACACAATTTACAAATCCAACTTATCAAAACTTCTTAAAAGTCTAACACTGAATTACAAAAGAAATCTATCCAGTGGTGCAAAAATTTGTCAATGTGTAAGCATCTATCTATGTGTCAATGTGCGCAAGTTATGGTATAAGCTCCATTAAATGTCAATCGTTCAACTTCCTTGTGCGGAAGGGAAATACATATTTTATATATAATCAAGACTTTTTTCCTTCAATCAAGAAATGTGTATGCCTATTTTTGAATTCTTAAAAGACTACAAGGCCATCCGTTCTTTAAATATAAATACAAATAAAAAATATATTAAACAAATTTTTTATACGACGAATATATCGAGAATAGAAGGTATTCATATTAATTTTTTTTTTTCAATTTGTAACGATCTCTTACCCTAAACATATTCGAGTGAGCGTATACAAAAATTATTGTGATAAGCAACTAGATCGAATTATTACTTATTGATATAATGGATTACATAAGCACATATATCAACAACATGAACACAAAATACAAGGAACTTGTTCCTTTAATATAACCATTCAATTTTTTTTTTAAATTAGTACACAATATTTTAATAACTTAAACAATACTTCAATTTAATATGACAAGGTTTATTAATTCTGGTAAAATAGAGAATTAAATGGATCGAAGCCCAAACTCCACACCCTATGTCGATAATAATAAGCACGTGTGTTCTAGAAGGCATCCATAACAAACCCAAAATCGACTCAATTGAAATTTAGAAACCAAATCTCTAAGTCAACAATTGCACAACAGAAGTCCAGTCACCACTTACACTAGCCATAGCCAAGTGGCCTTGTCTAGACTTTCATTTAGCCAGCACATCAGAAAGAATGGAAGACAACTTTTGAAGTCACATCAACCACAAGGAATCTCCTTGACTCATCAACCTGTAACCTAGATCTCGCAGCCTTCTGAAGAGCCCATGAGAGCCAAACTATGACCTACATCCCAATTTGAAATCATGTCTTTTAGATAATCCTTGCTCAGGTTCTGCTATAACCGTCACGAAGAAATCCTCACACATAGGAGTAGAGGGGTATGAACACAGTCGACAACATGGATAAACCTATCTCTTTTCTTTTTTAATTCTCTACAGAATGGGTACATTTCCAAGCTTTAAGCTCTGAGGCTATGAGATAAATGACTTTATTAAAATTGATTTCTTCTACAGAATGGGTACATTTCCAATCTTTAAACTCAAAGGTTATGAGAAAAATTCATGGATCTGTATTCCCATACCGAATACATAGATTTCCACTAATGCAACCTCGAGAGGTTTTCTTCTGGTAAAACTCCATAAACTAAACAAACCATAACAAAATTTTCCATCCGACATTAGAAGAGTAACTTAATATTTTGGGTTAAAGAACTCGATCAACGATATATTCAGAAGGCGATAAGTCATAGTAAGGTGAATAAACCATGACAGGGAAGATAATAACCATAGAACTTATGAAAAGGAAACGATCAAAGATAATTCACATACATATTTTAAATTTTACTATAGATATCTTAATTGTATCAATGAAATCTAAAATAAAATTGAGATTTTTGTTTCAACATAGCAATCATAAATATATTTTTATTTCGTAATCAAACTTCTGACACTAAGCATCATCGTATTTTATATATTCAAAAAAATCAAACCTTCTGGTATTTTATGATAGCTATACATTCCTCTCCATACACAGTGAGACATAATTTATATATATAAACAATTTTTTATTCAATAATCAAGATGTTCTTCCATGCGTTCAAGTATACAATTTAACATTTTAATATACAATAAAATACAACAACCAAATACCATGACCAAGAGTTTGATAATATTTGAAGATGGTCCTCAACTTGGAATTTGGCGCTACGTCCCTTCCTTTTTCTTGCTAATTAATGACTTCACTGGTACCTCCCGACCAATGCTAAGGGTACTCTTCTCCCCCCTTAGCCCCTCGAGCCGCAAAGGGGCCACACACATAATTTTATATCAGTAGCTAGCACAAGCTTGCCCTCGCAAGGATAGGCTTCCACCTACTACACAAGACTTGCATCCCAACTCACACAAAAAAACTAGTCACAATAATTTTGATAACATTTCAATCATTCAGCATTAGGGTTCCCTACTCCTTCCTCTCCATTCTTTTTATAAAAAATTTCACTTTGACACTTGTTGATTCATGCATAATTAAATAATTTTTATTAATAAATCTAGAGATTATTCACCCCCCAACACATGCCACATTTCCTTCAAGTTGCACATGTTTTAATTTCTTTTAATTAATAATTTTTTGAATTTTTCCTCACCTCCAAAATTAGTTCCTATATTTTCTCCCAGATGTTCCTTAGTTCCCCAATTTCTCATTTATTATGTCTCCTAACTAATTTACAGTTGGAGTTTGATTAAGACTCTTCTCTTAGTTAGGATTTGGAGTCTAGCTTGACTTACGATTCTAACTCCATGTTGACAACCCATTCTCTCATGAATTAATTTCTTTTAATTTAAAAAAAAAAAATTATTAATTTTATGCACACCTTGTGCACATGTCTAGAATTTTATTCTCTCTTTACTAGTGTTTATTTAGTCTAAACTTCCCTTAAATCCATTATTATAAACTTTATTTATTTAAAAACATCTAAACTTAGATTTTGGTTATGTTTTCTGGTTTATCAATTAATATTAAATTTGTGTTCTCTTCTGTAACAATTTCTAAGTATTCATTTAATCCTTTAAAGTCTTCTAGGTTTTTATTAATTTCCCTTGATGTTTCATTTCTTTATTTGCATTTTAGATTAACCTGCGATGTGCCTTTCAAGACGCACCTACATGCTCCAAGGGTGTCACTCGCCGTGTTGACTTAGTTTGGAAGTTGTCTGACGCTTGGAGTCAATACTCCACTTGTCAACCTTGTGTGAGACTAAGGGCTTACTGAGGAATAAGGAATATGCCTTATTGTGCGCCCCTCAGAAATCCTTGTGAGCGACTGTATCAGTCTGCCCTCACGACATCGTGAACCTCTTAGGAACAAGGTAGTCGTTAACCTTCAATTCAGGTCACGACAAGAGTGTTATTAAGCTGTGCCAGGGACGTTGTCTCACCTCTCCCTAATCTATCTGATATTTGTGTATGACCCCTTTACTCCATATGTGAGTCGGATTAGCAAGCGTCACCATTCTTGCATCCACTAACAAAATAATATTTATAACTCTTATAGATGAAATCCATAACTGAAATCATCATAATAATACACGTGTACTAAAATCAAGTACTCATAATCAAAGTCATTCATCCACTCCCTGACTCAATCTGGAGTCCAACGTGTTATGTCGATTCCATCAACATCCTCATCACATCATGTTTCTTGCACACTCATGAAACCTCGTCATAATACATGTCAATGCTATACATCAATATAAATAACATATCAAAATTAAACATTTAATCATAACATAAACTTTAACTCATAAACCAAATCAGATAATCATAAAGTACCATGTTTAGTCGGATCACTTGCACTCAAGTGTCCTCAAAGAATAATTTGTGTTATGAAAATGTGGTCAATGAAAATTGGATGTTACATTGGGGCTTGGGAGTAAACACCAAAAATGAAACAAAAGACTCAGTTCTATACTAAGGGGTTAAAATTCTCAGAGCAATGGAGATCTAGAAATTCATAGTTGTTGGAGATTCTACTACTATCATTTGTCAAATGAGAGACTTGACTCCATTACAATTGATATGCCTTTCTCATTTGATTTTAAGAATTCAAAGAATCACAAAGTGTTTTCACTAGTTTAAGTATTTTCAAATCCTTTAATCTTTTGGCAGACAAGCGATTTCTATAGCCAATGAAGGAGAGCTAATTAACCAAGACTTTCTGAGTCAAAATTGCGGGGGGGGATACCATATATTATCTCCCATTAATTTATACCCTCTAGAATCACATGCAACTTGAATTACTAGACAAGTGACGAGGCTCATTGTGTCACATGAAACAAAGTAGAACTCCTCTTGAACCCCCGAAATTTGCACTTATGCTTCATGTTTGATAAGAGGAGAGCTATTATGGGCAATGAAATGGTTACTTGCAACAAAGATGGGAATAACTAGTTCTACCTAAGGCATTATTTCCTACTCAATGACCTCGCCATGTCTTGCTTCGTGGGCTTGTGGAGCCTCGTCAAGATTCGTCGTAGTATGAGGAAGGTTTGCACTAATATTTTTGTTTATTTGATGGATTTTGGGTGGAGGTTCTGTAGCTTGGAACTCGTTTCATCTACACTATCTTATGCTCCTACCAAGCTGTTGGAATTCTAGTATTTTGGTTTTATTTATCCTTGGTATTTTGGGTGTTTTTATTTTGGTCTACATAGGGTTTCTATAGTTGTGAGCTTGTTCTTTTCCACCATGGATGGGCATCGACACTTTGGTCAATCTACCCCATGTGAAATTGTTGGCATTCACTAAGTTTTGAGAAGGGAAGTGTGTTAGGTTGAAGACCTTCAAGTAGCAATCTCCCACCTCAACAATAGTGACTTCCCAGTTAGAAGCTCAAATGGTTAAAATTGTAGAACCAAAAGCAAAGGTGGCCATTCAATGGAATCAAAATGAGAGGCTTACAACAAACCATAGCATCCAATTTAAATTAATCCTAGGACTTCCTAGGAATTCCCACTCCATTACTTCTCCTCCACATGTTTTAGTTTGGTCCTTTAGGGAAATGGCCATGGAGAAAGATACATTTCAGTAGAATCATGGATATATGAAAATTGGAGGGGCAACTATGGAACCCAAAGCAAACATCAAATAGGAATCCCATGATGGGCATGATTTCCAATAACAATCCAAGTTTTATGTGTATTGTCATTCAATACTTTTGCTAGGACAGTATGTTAGAATCTATAGTTGTAGACTATTTCCATTTGTGAAGAAAAATGTAAGAACAATGGAGGTTATAGGTGGGCTCTTTACATTTTTTTGGAAATTTGTAACTTCTAGTATCAAAGTCTTTGATTGAATTGTATTAACTCAATGTATGATGCGGCCATATATTTCTTTCAATACAATCACTATTTGTTCTAGTTCAAAAAATATATACTTTCATCATCCAAATAATAAATGGGCATACTTTTGAGTCCCATTGACCTAATTTGGTCATTTGCGAGCATTTATATACTTGCCTTATTTCTCATCATGCAAATAACAAGGTAAATCTTCATCTAAACCCAATCATTTTTGTGAAGGTTTTATAAACCTCCTAGGAAACACAAGGACCATTATAAGGAGAAAGGTA
>ML790289.1:265250-291773 GCA_009831015.1 Picea engelmannii | reverse complement strand
TTACAGCTGTGGGGTTATGCTTTGTTCTGAAGAATGTTGCAGTGCTGAAATCCCCAAATTCTGAACCAGAGAGTATTTACTTAGCAACTCAAACATAGATGCGAGTCAATAGATCTCACTGGTTTAATTTGTTTATGTTGTTGTTTATGTTCCCCAAGGGTTAGGTATTCAAGGGTTCTACAGATAAGGGTTTGCCCTGTGCTATAGCTCTCTGATATACGTGCGAGGTCCAACAATAGTACTCAGCCCAATATCTCAGGGCACTAACTAAGGAGGATAGGCCATACCCTTAGCCGTACTACCCGACTACCCAGGTACTAGAGAGTATCTTCCCGAGTGCTGTTCTCGGTGACACTATAGCAGTCCGGCAGCCGATAGGTTTATCTAAAGAGGGCTTCAGGAAATCTAGGCTGATCCATACACAGGTACTGTCTGATGCTCTACCACTCGAAGGGGTACCAACAGGGGTTACAAGGGTGGCCAACAGATGTGCGCTTAAGAACCACTTGTATTTCCTGCATGTATGAATCCCACAACCGTGGGTTTATGCGCGTAACGACAGATTTCTATGGCTTAAAGACGTCGGAATACGTCTCTACCCTGAAAAAAAAATACCCACAATTTCTGCCAAGGAAAGTTCTCTGATACCACTTGCACGATACCAGATATATAAAATATGCAGAACAGAAATAAAATGCTAGAAATGGCAGAATAATAGTAAAATATCCAGCATAATCTTCACAATACACAGAAATAATATGCGAAATAGCAATAGAAAGCACTTTGATTCAAAAAGCAATGTTCACAGGCCTCTTCGAGGGGGAAACCTCCAGTCGAGTAGTGCTCTGTTACAATAATCTCCAAGATAGGGTTTTCATACCCTCGACTCTTATTTATACTAAATATGTCTATTAAGAGAAGCATCTAGAGGAAGATCCTTCTAGAAGCGGAAGCTTCTATTAGGTCTTCTTACATCTGCCTTATTCTATTTTATTGAAAGGTCTTATTAATATTGACCTTTATTACATCCGAATACATTGATCTACCTATGTGCGGGTTAGGACCTTAACATATATAGAGTGGGTGTGGTGAGTCATCTTTGATTTTGGAAACCCTCCCATATTGTTAATGCATGAATATTTAAATATGGCACTACCATGAAACCATATTGATATTTACGATATCTGACACTACCATGAGACCATAATGATGTCATCGACGCATGCAATACTTAGCGGCATTGATACAACACCATATCGACATGCATATTTTTATGGTGTTGATTAAATAATGAACGAAAAGAGGGATTTTTCATCACAACTATGACACACATACATTGTATATACAATTTAGAACCTAAAAAAAAAATGAAAAAAAGGTTGATGCAAACTTAAAACTTGTGTCAATCAATTTGTGTACTTTGAAATAAAAACAAGGTTTACGATTTAAATGATGAATTTATTATGGAAACAAGTGGGTGTGTGAGTCAAATTTGAGTCCAGAAACCCTCCCATATTGTTAAGGCATGTAAACAAGTCTATCCATGTCAAATTTTATTGCATACAGAAACAATTTGAAAAAAATTCAACGTTGGCCCCATTCATAGGTCATTGTTTCCCATGCCTAATCCTAGTACAATGTATTTACTTTGTTCCTTTTAAAATTTGTTCGACACATATGTTCCTGCATCTATTACTGCACGAACATGAAATAACATCGATAAAAAAGTACTAGTTTCAATATAAATTTCACAAGCTTCATCAGTTATTTCTTGTCTTTGATTTTTGTTCTCATCTAAGTACTTCTTTGCTCCATAAATTAAAGACTATTAGTACAGAATAATTATTTAAATATGAAATTTCCTCTAGATCCTTCTTCTTTCCACCAAACACATGGGCCTAATTGGCATGATTTTGGTTTTGTACAACATAGATGATGAAAATAAAGAGTATGACCATGACAATGGGTATATTGTTGGGAGTTCCATGCATGACATTAATACGAGAAAGTTTGAACGAAACAAAGCCAAGATCGGATATATAGAGTGCATGTGTGAGTCATATTTGAGTTTGGGAATGAACATTCCCACATATTATAGTACCACAAGGTCATGAAATAAATTTGATAAACATGAACTTAATAAATTGCACAAGTGCTTTATCATCTGTTATTTCTTGTCTTTGTTTTTTTCTCTCATCTAAGTTTTTTTGGGTACAATAGTTTAGATTTATTTTAGTACGTAATCATTATTTAAATAAAAAATCTCATATAACACCTTTTTCTTGGCACAAAACTCATGGGACAAAGTCCCATGTTTTCAAAAAGTTTCAATGAATATGTTATAGAAATGAAAAACATGTTCATCAAAACTTCGTTGATGCAATACTATGACAACAATGATGACAACTACGATCATGATGGTATAAAAATGAAAGAGCTTCTCTTGGTTTCAAGAATAATTTATCCTCCACTGAACAAGGCCAACCCTGTGAAGATGAAAGCTCATATGGCCCCTCCCCAACCCCTCACATCACTCTCAATTCCCCAATACCTAATCTATAAAATAGAAAATAATCAAAAGCAACATAGTAAAATTCATGAATAAAAAAGTCACATAAAAATTAAAAAAATGTAATTATGTAAGGACCCCTGCGTTATGACTAGTAAAGTGAAGCACAAAAGGAATTGTTTTTTAAGGCATTAGGAAATTAAAATCAACAATAAACTTCATAGAAACGGATAATCTACGACATCATAAGTAAAATCATTACAAGTTACTCTTCATTGTAATCAATAACAATGCAACCAATGCATCAGCATAAATGATGGTGACACAAAAACAAAAAAAGTGATGTAGCTCAACACATCACAATCAACTTAAAGAAATTTATAAACAATAATAAACCATATATTGAATATTAAATTGAAGATTTTCGAGGTCCTATAAAGATGCCAACTAGGTATGTCTTTGACCTCAAGTTGGTTCTTAGTTTCAACTATCAATGAAGGTTTTGTTGTTGTTATAGGACAACCAAGAGTTCAAGAACTTCTTGTTGATTTGTTACGATTACATTCACAATTTTAAGTGCTCTAGCATGTAGTTTTAGTCACCAAGGGTTGGCACATGCATACTAAAATAAATGTAACACACCTAGAGATCTTTACAGTTGAAAATACAATAGTTCTACACTCTAACACACATGAATTTAACAGTGGTATTTTTGGTCAACATGACCCTGGCTAAAACCCCTATGGGGAAAGCTAGTTTGGAATATATGTTTATATATGAGGAGAATAGATGGTGGAATACAACAAGTACAAAATATAGATGAACTTGATACAATAACATCTTGATCCAAGTTGAAATACAAGTCCAAATGAAGCAAGAGTGTCGTAGGATGGTGCACCCCCCAGAAATGCTACCAAGACCACCAAAATGGAGCCATATGACAACTGGAAGCTATGATCTAGAAACCCATCCACAGTACTCTGATATTGATGAGTATCCTCCCTCTGAAACATACCTCACTGAAATCCGAGCTCTCTAAGTACTCCCCATTGATGATGCACCCTCCTCACAACTGGAAGATCCTCAATAAATAAATAGGTAACTAAGACTCCATGAGCCCTCCATGCAAGGAGGCACCAAATATATACTCTTCCAATGATTCAAAACTAATCCTCTTTCTCTCTCTGAATCTCTCCAAGTGAACAAATGAGTGAATGAGCTCTCCTTTTCCCCTTGCGCCCTCCTTAAGGAAGCATAAGGAAACCTAAAAGTTGGGTTAATGAAATCATCTCATATCATCCCTAATCAATGGTTGAGATCATCTCAAGTAAATATCAACTCAAAACCCACTTTAATTAAGTTTCCATAGTTTGACTTTATGTCTATTAATTCACCCGCTTTGTGAATTAATTGTCACTTTAGGCTAAAATGACCAAATTTCATTTTTGACTTAAATATCTTAAGTCAATGTGAAATTAGACATAAGGTACATGGTATGATGTACACAATACTTCCCTCATGTGTTTAGAATCTCACAAACACAAGGGGACCACTTTCCAAGGTACCAAAATCTCAACACTTCCTCTTACCGAGGAAAGTTACCGTCACCACCAATATCATCGCTATAGTGGACATGGTTTCCTCTTGGAATATACTCGATGAGTATGGTTGTACCCTGATCAATGAAAGTATTTTGACACATATTTTGTCAATCTACATGATCTATAAATGGAAGTGTCTATCCACCTATCCAAGATCACCTAGATCTTGGCATCACACCAAAGATCTCCACCTCAGACTCCCACCAGGGATTTCTACCTCCCAGCATCTCTCCAATGGTCACTACTCTTTGCATCTCACCAAGAGTCACTCTCTTGGTATCTCACCAAGAGTACATCCCTCTTAGTATCTCACCAAGAGTATCTTCCTCTTGGTATCTCACCAAGAGTACCAGGATCTTGACATCTCACCAAGATCGTCAACTTGGCCTCTTGCTAGGTAGCTTCCACCTGAAGTGGATTCAGAACCTAATCTTCCTGTGTCTATAGACAATTGAGTCTCAAGCCTCTGTGGTTCTCTATCACTCCTCCTAATCAATCTCTAATAATCTTAATCTGTAGCACAAACTCTTTGTCTGCTCGACAACTCGGAAACTGAAGTTGTCCTAGGTGGACCAGCCACCCCCTCTAAATATGGTGTACTCCAAACCTGAGTCTGAGCTCCCTTTGAATCGCTACTATGAGTCATTCGGTCCTCCTCAAATGTTTCTCCCCATATCATGTTGGATGGTGTAATAATATACAAGGAACTGGTGAATGCACACTCTCTCGCAAACTCTACATCGAACTCAAGCTCCTCTATTGTCACTGCTGAAACATCATGTTGCTTCTTCTTCTTCTTGTGAAATTGTCCTAAATAGTGACCCATCTCTCCATAAGCAAAGCATCTCACTGTTCTCATGTCTCTCTTCTTCCCACTGCTTCTCTCTCCTCTTCATGGTGGTGCCCCAAACTTGGGACCTTGCCAACCTCCTCGACCGATATTCTTCTTTCCCTTTGTCCAAAGAGCAAGGGCCTCATCAATATGCACTGTCTACTGCTGATGTTGTCCAGAAGCCTCTGCCACAAGTATAGTCTCTTCTTGAACGAATTCATCCCACATCCTATCCCATGTAGTCATAACCTCCCTGGAAACAATGGCACAAAGGAATGGATCCCATGGTTTGGTAACGTTGTTCAAAGATGTCCTCACCATAGAATTCAATTCCACCACCTCTTTGATAGCTCCAATATCATCTCTGATCTCAGTGTAATGACCAAGGAAAGAAGTAACCAACTCATCATCGAGCATGTGAATTCCCCTTAGTCGATCATGAAGAACCATCTTCTGATTCTCATTAGAGCTCTGGTAAAGCTTACATAGAGATTCCCACATATCATATGCATAAGCTTTCCCCTTCAAGTGGGGAATGATGTGGCCCTTCACTGAGCCACATATGGTCCTTTTTGCCTTGTTGTCCCTCTTCCTGAAATATTCCAACAATATGGGGGTAGTAGTAGGAATAATAGGAACATGCGCCTCAACTATATCCCATAGTTCAAGGTCCTCTAAGACAAAGATGATCCTCTCCTTCCAAGGTGACTAGTTTCTAGCCCCATCTAGTCTATCCTCCACACGCATCTAATATGATGAAATGAATGCCAAAATGCACTCCACCTGATGCTCAAACTGCAAAGGAACGTTTCTTCACTCCTGTCAACACAGGTCTGAAAAGAGGTAAGCGAACTCTAAAACCACTCCTAGGTGTGAAAAGAGGTCATGAAATACAACCTCACTCCTATCCACGCAGGTGTGAAAAGAGGTTTTCCAAAATGTGAACAAACTTCTCTACAATCCTCTACAAAATTATTCCAACAATCAGTCACTAAACATTGTCAATGGTTGTCCACAAAATATGCCAAGAATATGTATATAACAACCCACTCATATGTTGTCCAAAATACTAAAGAATCATCCACCTCAGCTCTGATATGATGAAGATTTTCCAGGTCCTATCAAGTTGCCAACTAGGTCTGTCTTTGACCTCAAGTTGGTTCTAAGTTTCAACTGTCAATGCAGGTTTTTCTATTGTTATAGGACAACCAATAGTTCATGAACTTATTGCTGATTTGTTATGGTTACATTCACAATTTTAGGTGCTCTAGCATGTAGTTTTAGTCACCAAGGGTTAGAAAATTCATACTAAAATAAATGTAACACACCTAGAGATCTTTACAACTGAAAATATAGTAGTTCTACACTCTAACACACATGAAATTTAAAACTAGTATTTTAGGTCAACATGACCCTGGATAAACCCCCCCGGGGAAAACCAGTTTGGAATATATGTCTATATATGAGAAGAATAGATGGTGGAATACAATAGGTACAAAATATAGATGTACTTGATACAATAGCAGCTTGATCTAAGATGAAATACAAGTCCAAATGAAGAAAGAGCACCCTAGGATGGTGTGGCCCCTAGAAATGATGCCAAGACCACTAAAATGGAGCCATATGCCAACTGGAAGCTCTGATCTAGAAACCCCTCCACAGTATTCTGATACTGATGAGTATCCTCCCTGTAAAACAAACCTCACTTCAATCTAAGATCTCCAGGTACTCCCCACTGATGACACACCCTCCTCCTCAAGTGCGCCCTCCTCAGAACTTGAAGTTCCTCAATAAATAAATAGGGAACTGAGCCTCTGTGAGCCCTCCATGCAAAGATGTACCCAAGATACCCTCTCCCAATGCCTAAAACATCATCCTCTTTCTCTCTCTGAATCTCTCCAAGTGAACAAATGAGTGAATGAGCTCTCTTTTGTCCCTTGTGCCCTCCTTAAGGAGGCATAAAGAAACCTAAAAGTTGGGTGGATGAGGTCATCTCTTCTTGTCCCTAATAAATGGTTGATATCATCTCAAGTAAATCTCAACTCAAATCCCACTTTACTTAAGTTTCCATAGTTTCACTTTATGTCTATTAATTCACCCACTTTGTGAATTAATTGTCACTTTAGGATAAAATGACCAAATTTCACTTTTGACTTAAATCTCCTAAGTCAAAGTGAAATTAGACATAAAGTACATGGTAGAAGGTAAAAATTACTTCCCTCATGTGTTTAGAATCTCACAAACATAATGGGACCAATTTCCAAGGTACCCAAATCTCAACAAAAATGACTACCTGCCCAACCTACCCTGGAAGGTTAGGACCTCCAGTACACATAAGAAACACTCAAGCCCAGGATTCATCCAATTTGTTTTGACCATTTAAGGTCTCAGGGATGGCGATTGTTTTTAGGAACAAGGAGGTGTATACATCCCACTAACACAATCAAGGAGTAAACCAACTAGCTTAATAAATAAAGATCATTATTATTCAATGCGCAAGAGAAATCTATTTATTTTACATGGCACAAGAGAATATAACTACCTGATCAATCAAAGTTCAACATTTATTTCAAGGCAAGTGAGTGATCTAAATTATTGAATTAATCATAAATCAACATTATTTCGAGGCACATGAGGAATCAAATTTCTAATTTACTCACACATCAACATTAAACATCCAAGGCACGACAAATTATTTTGCAATATACATCGATTAAAAAACGCGAATAACCATCTAGAACATTCCATAGAGATTCCATATTCAATAACCTGTATCCATTTAATTGACAAAGAAGACATCATCAAGAATCCAACCTTAACTAGATAATCAATAACCTACACAATTACCATCTATCATTAATCATCAAGGAATGACCTAAAGATAAATTTTTATCAATAGGAATGATGCAATTAGTGCCTACAATCAATCCATCAATAATTCAACTTAGTAAAACAATAAAAATCAATCTCTAAGCGCATCAATCATCAAAATGGAACCTATTATCACATTATTTTGTAAAAGGGGGGGTGCTTTCCTAACAAGTTAGCATTTTTATAAAAAGAGGCAAGAAATGGGCTAAGAACCCACTTATCCTAAGTCTTGTGTGCTTAGGCGCATCATGCTAAGCAACGCATGGATATGGGCGACCGAGATCTACGTGCTCAAATCTATGGCGCAGGGCCCATATTGGACACCCCCCCGACATTCTACCTTTAGCGAAGGTGGGGGGTCCGAGTTGGTGGTTTTTGAATGCGCCCCCTCCACTGTCGTGGCACCTCCTTGTGAACTCGGACCCACCCCCCTGACATTTACCACTTACCACTCTTCCCCCCCTCCAAGTAGACCACTTACCACTCCCACTTACCCCTCATTCCTCCCACTGCCATTTGTCCCCCACTCCATCTCTCTCTCTTTCACCTATCACATCTCCCTCTCCCCTTCCACATTTTGTTGTAACACACTCGTCCTCCACTCACTGTCCCATTTTCCTGCCTCACCCTCTCACCTGTCGCCACATGTTTTTCACTCACCTTCATGTCATATCCACTTTTCCGCTTCCACCTATCATGTCCCACCATGTGTACTCCCTCTCACCTCCACCTAGGTAGGTTTTCCCCACTATTCTTATCACCGTAGCCCCTCCTTTGCCTCCATGTCATATTCTCAGGCCCTTCTACCACTATTCCTTTACACCTCAGTGCCCATCAACTTTATCCACATCCGCCAACTAGGTACCCTTGTAATGGTCCACCGACGCAGCAGACGACCAAAAGAAAACTACCATGTCCCTTAGGTGTAGAGTTAACTCAGGCCTTCTCGATCCTAATGAAGCAGTTAATGAGGTAGGTGGTGGTAGTTGAACATCATTTCCACTATAAATGGAAATCCCAATAAAGGATTATCATCGAGTCAACTCATTTGCAGGACCATTTTGAAACGCGATTGCATCTGACTAAAGTTCATGTCTGACCAGAGACTGCATGCATAGTCTGCCAAGAAGCATGCAGATGTAACACCTTCAATGTGACGACTTGAGTTCGATTCTCTAGTTTTTCTCTGAGTATAAAGGAGTCATTCTCATATTTTGTTAGTGTCGATGGTAGAGCTATACTCCCGCTTGTAAAGTTTTGATGAAGTCTTTGGTTCTCTTATTGTGTATTGTTACTTGAGATTTCTTGTTTAGTGGTAGTCAGTTTCTCCTTCATGTCTTTTTCTTCTAATTCTGAAATCTTGGGCATGGATGATCCAATCAAGGAGTTGTGATTTTAATGTAATGTAGGTTTTATTGCAGTACTGTTGCATCATTTTCAGTTTCTTGAATTTTTCATATCTAAGAGGATCTTATATCTGAAACTTTTCCTTCGTAGGCTGTTGGAAGACCGGATGTCCATAGTAGACCTTCGAATTCCCCTCATTCTCTTCCGCTTACTCACCAGTATACAAACTTATTGACTAAAGTTAGATTAAGACCTTGAATTTATATATATGCACACCAACCTAGGTTTTCTAAGTCAAAGCGATATGATCTCGATTTTGCATCCATTAGACCTCCTCTGAAATTATTCACTGTGACATAAAGGCTGATGGGCCTTGGGATTACCTCTGTTGGAATATAGAGGTGACTTCCAACACTAACATTTATGTCACCATTACTAGGGACAAATTGAAGATTTTCCCTGGGATTGAACGACAAAGCTTATTGTTTCTGAAGGTGCATCAAAACTTAGTACATCAAGATTGCAGTTGTGCACCTGACGACTCCATTGTGGCGACTCCACTGGAATGAATCCACTATTTTAGGTGTGGTTTTCAGGGGAAGACACATGAGTTCCACTCCACAACTGCCTTTAGAAACACCTGAAGCTGACCCAAAGAAAATTATCAGAAAGGGAAAGGCCCTCTGAGAAGGTACTTCTACTGCTGAAACAATTATTTCTAATAATTTTCATTCTCCTCCTATAGTAACTCCAATTTATGCATCTCATTCTATTATTATACCTCTTGTGACACACCCAAACTCACATAGGCTGGGGGCATGCCACTCCTCAGACTCTTTACTTAGCTTTGAAACCGTCTTTGTAACATTCCCAACCTGATATAATCCAGGCAATGCTACTCCAAAACACTCTTTCATGCTCAGATACCCATTTGTAACATCCCCGACCAATCATGTCAGGCCACACTACACCGGAGAACACATTTGTTCTCTGTGCAGAATGTACCGTAACATACTTAGCATCCCAACTAATTTATGTCTCATATAATTTTCTAACTACATGCAATTAATCATACGCACACATAGAACTCTTGCGGAAGCTTAATATATATAAAATGTGAATAGACAAATACGCTATGTAAATGCATGGATTCACACTAAAAAGTAGTAAACATATTCACGCAGCATATACATGCAATACACATAAGCATACAGACAATTATAATCACGCATAGGATAAACCCATAAAAATAACATGTGGATAACAAGGCAACATGTAAATTAATCACACAATTGACACTTATCTTTGTGAGAATATCACCAATTGTATGCAGACCTTCCATGAACCTCCCAACCTTAGACCACACTATTCATCACTCTCAACGGTAAGTCACCCGCAAGATGGGACTAAACTCCACTAAAGTAAAGGGTTCCTAACCAAGCTAAAGGCTCATGAATAACAGGAAAGATTCCATCTCAGGTCCTCACTCAACTAAAAGCCTACAATCCCTCATTCCCCACATGCCTGTCCCACCCAAGGAAGTGTGCCCCTTCTCTGCTCAAAAGTCCCTTAGCTGTCCCACTCCCTTTCCAGGGCTTCAACAATGGGTCAGATAAGAAGTCTCAAAGCCCTACAGTTGTAGTTCAACACCATCAGGAAATCAATCCTCAACAATTCTCTCACCCAGAGAATTTCTCATGGGCCTAACAACCTGCCTCTTCAATATCCCACGGGCCTAAAAACCTACCTCTTCAATATCCCATGGGCTTGACAACCTTCTTCTTCAATCCCACTCCCAAGCTAATAGTTACCCAACAAAAGGCTCTGGATATGGGTTCAGGTAAAGTCATGAAGATACAAATGAAATCTCAATGGCTGCCAATACTCCTAGATGATTGACTGTATATCTCAATGACAGTTGAATCAGGGAAAAGATGATGGTTCAAATGATGGAGATCCCCCGGAAATGAAATAAGTCCAACAATATGTATGCATGCCCCCAACTTGACACTTGTCATGTTGGAAGCTACTTTGGCCCACTTGGACCCAACTTAGAACTTAGGATAACATAATTATCCATACTTTATGATTTAAGAAATATTAATATAATATTCCTTAACTTAGCCCCTTCCCTTTCCCTAACCAGTGGAGTTTAGTCCCCCATCTCTTTTATCATGGTCGGTCTACGTGCAATAATGTATTTTATATTAATTATGAGATATGTACAAAAACAGGTCCACTGGCCTTTAACATCTAGGCTTTCTGTCCTAATCAAAACATAAGAATCCTAACTTATAATACTGGCTCACTAGCCTATAAACATATCTGATACACAAGGCTCCCTGGCCTCTACTTCGCGCGCACTTAATATTCCGCATGTGGTATCTCGAAATGTGCACACTTCCTCATTTTACTGCGCAGTACTTGCACACACTACACCATGGAAGATGCATGTCAAAATACATAAAACAACTCACCAGTTTAAGTACATTTTCATTTACATTTACAATTGGCTTCAGCCTAGGGGTATTAAAATCTCGTCCCCTTATTTATGCACTATCCTCAGTGCATCATGTATACATGTACAACAAAATTTTCAAACACCCTCAGTGCATTAGATACCGCGTACCATTCAAACTCTTTAAAGTCTCCAAGCTTTAGCTATTGAAAGCTTGTCACCCATCTGGTTCTCTACTTTTCGGCACCAATTCCAGTACTCATACTACAACTTGAAGTAAATTGCTCTATTCCATAGAGCTAGTTCAGGAAATAATTCAGCTCATCGTTCCTTATTACATGCTTCAATTAACTTCATTGAAGATATAACTGGATGTAGATTCATGATGTTCCACCCAGCCTTATATCTCACTGCTGATAAAATCTCAGCAATGTACCATTTCCAAGCATGGAATATGACTCCATCAGGAAAATGGCTTCCCAAGATAACCACGGCCCAAAATCAATATCAGCATAGTCTAGGCCAAGGTACCAAACCTCAACAACACTTCAACCAATGGTCTCTCTTCCCCACATGCCTATACAACCAAAGGTAGTATGCACCTTCACTATCCAACAACTCCTAGGCTACTCATCTTCCTTTCCAGGCTCCAGTACAGGCCGGACAAGAATTATCATAGAACCATGGATCCATGAGTTCCAACTTTAATCAATATCATCTCATATGCATCACACACATGTAGTTTCCATGAGAGAGAACTATAAAAATTCCATTTTATAAATCAATTAATTTCATAAGGAATTTGACTTTTTCCCAAATATGAAATTCTATTTATATTGCATACAACCAACAGATGGTCATCATTTTCTGTATATCCTAATTCATCATGCACATCACCTTATGCAATGATTCTTAGAATTGCCTACACCTAGAAATTCAATCACAATTACCAAAAAATTCAACCAAATAGAATGACTCATCATTCTATTCATATGCATCAACATAATTAATAACAATAAATTCCTTTCTTTAATTTTATGAACATAATTTTTTTGTAGTCACTACTCCTGTGACCACCTCACTTGCAAATTTCCTATTGCAATGTTTACCAGTTTCATGAAATGTTCTTAACTTCATGAGTTAGCAACATTTCGAAAATTTGTGTAATTATTTCCATGCAAAATCATATATATATATGCACTCACAAAATGCATTTTGCAAAAAAATGCTTTTAAGTATACAATTCCATCATGCATGAGTGCAACTCTGTCACTTGCCAGGCATGAGTGAACCTCTCAATGCCTAATTACTCAATGCGCCTTTTCATTGACCTTCAGAATGAGCCTTATCTAAGTCATGTATCTCACCATCCATAAATTGGAAATCTGGCCAATGTCTTGACCCATATCCACACACTTCCCATTGTCTTCACAATTACTTGGATGCCTTCCTTTTCCACCTGAACACTACACCAAGAACACAATTCTGTAGTGTTTATTAGTGTTAGCAAAAAATTTGCATTCCTAGTTTTATTTAAAGTGGGAATCTCATTGGGTATTTGTGTGGCACATAACCTTTCTATAACCATATCTTGCTATATCCAACCCTATCCTGGTCTCATACATGACTATATTTCTTATCATCATTCCTATAACATGTTCTTATCTTTTCCTTTCTACGGTGATTGTCTCATAAAAAAATTAACATGACATGATACTATGCCTATGTGCACATTCAAAAGCTAAAAAGCTTTGATAGTTATCATAGGCCGCTAGCCTTTACCACACCTAGTGGTAACTTAATCTTGTCAATGCACTTAAACAATACCATACAATGTAGTAACATCCCAATTTTAGAAAATTCTTGCCTGAATTTCCCTTTGGAAATTACACACATAATTTCTAGAAGAGGGATACTTACCTACAGGGCTTCCATTAAATGAGTTTAATGCTACCTGATCAGTTGATGACAATACGAGCTCTTATGCTTCCTTATTAGCCTTATGATTCAATATTCTATATTTATGTTTCTTTCATCTGTGTGCGGCAACATTGACAACAACACTTGCAACATGAAAGTATTATCACCCTTTGGATGTCCCAACAAGCCATATAATACTTGCTTCTACAATAATTGCAACAACATCTTTCTTCCTGTATCACATTTCCTTGTTTATCCCAGAAGTCTTCCCTTCTCTTGGATTCCTGAACCTTCAAATTCTCTTCACTGTAATGAGTGTGCATGATTATTTCTGATCTGAGCACCTTCTTGGCCAAAACACTCTTGGATGTCTTTGTTTTTTCATCCAAATACTAAGATGATATTAATCTTTGGATTTTATTTATTTCCTATATCCATCTATCCAAACTCATACTTGGATGAATTATGATTCCAATCTTGTTGTCTTATAGACTTTGGATCTTCAATATCCATTTATTTTTTGGATCCCTATGATTCAACTCCTCCATGACCCCATTCCATTTCTAGTCATGATTTTCTTAGTAACCTAGGACATTTAACACCAACTTCCCCTTTGAGGTGCTTGATTTATCCTTCCCTTAACTGATCATATCAGTACTTGGATTTGCTTGCTACCTATTACTTTCCCTTGCCTTGGCCAATTTGATTTCAACTTGTCTTGCACAATCCAATTCTATTATGCCATAAATAATTCCCTTCATAACATGCTTTCACTACGCATTCTGATGATCATAAGGGAAGCATTACTCTAATTTCGTAGCTAATCCATAGATATGATGCACTTCTTATCCATATGCAATACGCCTCTTTCTTTATCTGATTACTATCATTCAGGTAGTCAATTCCTTTTATAATAGATTTGACTTCCATGTATTGCTTTAATTTGTAACTGGTTTCTTTGGGAGTGAATGCTCTTTCACTAATTCCTTCACTACCTAATCTATTCCTTTGTTCAGATTCCATTGAGTACTTGACTAATATGAGAGGAATTCCTGTAGTGGCTTCCAAAGACTTTATGGCTGCGCAAATATTCCTACCTTAACCTTTTGTCATCTTGACCTTTGATCATCTTCTGAAACATTTTGGCATAGCACTCTTTCCTTGAGTACCTCTGAAAAATATTTTTAGCTAAGACCCAAGTCTCAAGAACTACATCATCGCAGAGACTTGATAGTTTGGAGAACTAGAAAAACCATCATGGTTTTTAAAATAGACGCGTGGCACCTCTAGAGATACATCGGGTGAAAGGAGGTTTGTCGAAACCACCTTTGTCAAAGTTCTGATGTCAGGTGCTTCAATATGTCAAAACCACCACTTGTGGGATGGGCAACGGCTAGTCAGATCACCCTGTTTCACTCATTCAGTACTTCACAACCATGTGACATGATTTGAACATCGCCATGTAACGAACTCAAAAGATAATCATTTGAAATGGATTAGCCGAGCATGGAAAACCAATGCACTTGCACGTAGTTTGTTTATGCTACATGATTGGGATTCTATAAATACCAAACCTCAAGTATGGAGGAATCAACTTATCCATAAACGGATTAATATCCAAATTGGTCGACTTTCTTCTCTCTGTAAAATCATTTTGGTATCCACAAACTGAGGTACATGGACAAGGCTAAATCTAGTGAGACTGGTTATTCTGGCAACATGCTAGACTTTCCTGTGAATACTAGAGAATTTAATGCTAGACTAGTTATTCTGGAAACATGCTAGACTTTCTAGCGAATAAATTCCACATAGAGTCGGCTATAGAATCACAGTTGGAAGTCAGGTTGAATCCCACTATGAAGGATTTAGTCATCAACAGGCCAACTACTAAGAAGAAAAGGAGAAAGCGGTAGAAGAAGGTTGAAACGACCGAAAGTGTTGGAGAGAATCAATTGGTCTAGTTAGATTCTTTAAAGGAGGAGATCACTAAGATGAAATGAGTCCTCAAATTAAAATTCAAGTGTATTTCAACAAATTTTTGGACGGCTGGTAGCAAAGGAAAAAGGACCCCAAAGGTGGTAACTGTTATTTTAAATCATTCCCTTTTTCCAGCTTACCTCTATTTTTAGCTATAAGAAGAGGTATGAGCGTTTCAAATTCTACAAATAATTCCTCTGTACATATATATTATCTTGGGGAAGAAAAAGGGAAAAAGGAACATGTCCCTTGAGCAGGAAGACTTTTTGTAAATTTGGAATTAAAATTAATATATATAAATGCAATAGCGGATTTTGGATTGTTTAAGAAAAGACTCTGACTGGTGGTGATATGTGTCTTGTTTTATTTTATAGTATGTGTTTCTTGTAAGATTATATTTCACTTTCATCTATCTGGATTCTGAATTGAAAGAATATAAAAACATAATTCATCTCTGAAATGCTTTCGGCTTAGCAATTTAGACTATATTTATTGCTTCTCAACCAACTCTGAATTCATTTTAAATAATGCTCTCATGCAGTTGTGTGTTTCTTTTCTATTAATACCATGAAAATTTCCATTAAATTCATAATCATGTCCTTAATTAACCTTTTCCTCCTGATAGTTCAATGTTCCGATAATACATCGTTTATTCCAGACTCCATAGCCCAAAGGTCGTCGCCATTCCTCCAGTCATTCAACAACAAAACCCCAAAACCAACCTAATCTAGTCAAAATTTTCTATAGATATGCCCAGTGACACAAAAGAGTCCTCTTAAAATACGCTGCAAAAAGATGACGTTCAAATAGTATAAAACATCGCGGAAATTCATTGGTTTTTTGCTATTGTTCACCTTCCAATCGATTTCGCACACTCAAAAATTCAACCTGTACACCCATATTTGTTGTGCACATCAACACCACCAAGTAAATCATCCTTCCATGCACCTATAACCATTAATAATTTACCTTCTATCACACTACTAACTTGTGCGTACTATTTTTTCATTGTGCGCCAATATCCACTGCACGTAGTTTTAGTTCTTGCACTGATACCTGTTGCACACATTTTTTGTATCGTGCACTTATATACCACATGCATTTCGTTCTATGCATTTCACCATGCCAAGGTTCAATATGCCCCCACCGTGCACAATTATCTACGCACACCATTGATTACACTGTCGTGAGACAACTTATACTCATACTATGCCTGCATCATCCCAAATCCTCTATGCTTTACAATATTGCACACACCACGTGTACCATTACTATGTGTGTGTACACCACACAATGCTAAATTTAGTGTGTGCATCCGCACACAATATTTTTCGGTGCGGCGCAACAATTTACCATGCGCACCTGCATGCTAACATTTTCTGCATGGTACCAAAATTTAGAGTGTGCACCATCATGCCAATATCTTGCCACGCAGTGCCAAATTTTAACTATCACATGCTTTTCACTGTGCATCATGCATTTTTAGTGCGCCACCTGTGCACATTCACCTTTATGCACATCAAATCCTCGTGAATTTTGCTCCATCTGTCATGGCTTCACTTTAACTTCAAATTTGACCAATTCCAGGTTCGAATTTGCCAGGACATATATTATATCAGTAATATTTCATCACTTGACTGAATTTTTCCATTTTCTCATGAATCCATCCACAAAAATTGGCTTTTCCCCATTTCCGCCCATTTGTTGTTAATTGTTTCCATGGACACTCTACAACTGAAATTTGGCCACTTTGAATTAAATCCTCTGTGATATTTTGCTTCAACTCAACTTTCTCGGACCTTTAGGATCAGTGTTGAAAACTGAAGCTTTGATACGAATTTGTTACACACCCGACCTCACACAGGTCGGGGATGTGCCAATCCTCAAATTCTTTACTTAGCTAAGAAAGTGTCTTTGTAACATTCCCAGCTTGATATAGGCCATTCCATGCTACTCCATAACACTCTTTCATGCCCAAATACCCATTTGTAACGTCCCCAACCAATCATGTCAGGACACACTACACCGAAGAGCACATCAATTCTCTATGTGGAACGTACCGCAACATACTTAGCATCCGAACTAATTTATGTCTCATATAATTTTATAACTTCATGCAATTAATCATATGCACACACAAAACTCTTGCGGAAGCTTAACATATATAAAACCTGAACAGACAAATACACTATGTAAATGCATGGATTCACACTGAAAAGTAGTAAACATATTCATGCAGCATGTACATGCAATACCCATAAGCATACAGACAGTTCCATGCATAGGATAAACCCATAAAAATAACATGTGAATAACAAAGCAACATGTAAATTAATCACACAATTGACACTTATCTTTGTGAGAATATCACCAAATGCGTACAGACCTTCCATGAACCTCCCAACCTTAGACCACACTGTTCATCACTCTCAACAATGAGTCACCCTCAAGCTGGGACTAAATTCCACCTGGGTAAAGGGTTCCTAACCAGGCTAAAGGCTCATGAATAATAGGAAATATTTCATCTCAGGTGCTCACTCAACTAACAACCTACAGTCCCTCATTCCCCACATGCATTTCCCACCAAAGGAAGTGTTCCCCTTCTCTGCTCAACAGTCCCTCGGATGCCCCACTCCCCTTCCAGGGCTTCAACAATGGGTTAGATAGGAAGTCTTTGAGCCTTGTAGCTATAGTTAAGCACCATCAAGAAATCAATCCCCAACAATTCTCTCACCCAGAGAATTTCTCACGGGGCTGACAACCCGCCTCTTCAATATCCCATGGGCTTGAAAACCCGCTTCTTCAATCCCTCTCCCAAGCTAACAATTACCCAACATAACGCTCTAGATACAGGTTCAGGTAAAGTCATGAAGATACATATGATAGCTCAATGGATGCCAATTCTCCTGGATGATTGACTTTATATCTCAGTGAGGGATGAATCAAGGAAAAGATGATGATCTGAATGATGGAGATCCCTCTGAAATGAAATAAGTCCAACAATATGTATGCATGCCCCCAACTTGACACTTGTCATGTTGGAATCTACTTTGGCCCACTTGGCCCCAACTTAGAACTTAGGATAACATAATTATCCATACTTTATGATTCAAGAAATATTAATATAATATTCCTTAACTTAGCCCCTTCCCTTTCCCTAACCAGTGGATTTTTTTCCCCCATATCTTTTATCATGGTTGTTCTACGTGCAACGATGTATTTTATATTAATGATGAGATATGTACAAAAATAGGTGCACTGGCCTTTAACATCTAGGCTCTCTGGCCTAATCAAAACATAATAATCCTAGCTTATAATACTGGCTCACCAGCCTATAAACATATCTGATACA
This sequence comes from Picea engelmannii, assembly GCA_009831015.1. NCBI lineage: Eukaryota > Viridiplantae > Streptophyta > Pinopsida > Pinales > Pinaceae > Picea > Picea engelmannii. The sequence continues at coordinate 272,906 of ML790289.1, read as the reverse complement.
CAAGGCTCCCTGGCCTCTACATCGCATGCACTTAAGATGTTGCGTGAGGTAACCCATAATGTGCACACTTCCTCATTTTACTGCATAGTACCTGTGCATGCTACACCATGGAAGATGCATGTAAAAATATATAAAACAACTCACCAGCTTAAGTACATTTACATTTACATTTACAATTGGGTTCATCCTAGGGATATTACACCTCTTGTTGGATTTTCCTGAACTTTAAATTTTGGGAGTGTTCCTATTGAGTTTTCCCCTCCTAGTCTGGGATTGGAGGGAGAAATCCTTGTCACTCCTCTCTCCCCTGAAATTGTACCATGGTTTACACCCAACACCTCAGAATATTTTCCTTCCCTGGGTTTTACCACCCCTCCTCCTATTACTATTGATGCTACTACAGAAAGGGAAAATTTTGTTCCCTCAAGCCCTGTAGCATTTTCTCCAAATCCTTTGTTGTTCCCCTTTCATCCCAGAAGCTCAGTTCCAGCCTCCCTTTTTTGAACTGCATCCCCTCCTAATTTTCCTCCACCTATTATCCCTATGGCAGGAGCCAACCCCCCTAGAAATAGAATGGACTCCATAGTGGCCGATATATATGCCCCCCTAGTCTTACCTCAACCAATGAATGCTCTCCCTGCTGGAGATTACCTAAAATACATGCCTAAGTTCATTGGAGAAGAAGACATAATTGTTGAAGAACATCGTGTTGCCTTCTATAGTTATGCAGACAATTTGAATATTGAAAATGAATATGTCTGGATGAGAGTCTTTGTCCAAAGCCTTGATGGTGAGGTTAGAAAATGGTTTAGGGGATTGACCCCTAGATCTATTGATGGGATTGAGTCTCTAGATGATATTTTCTTGAGATAGTGGGGGGATAAGAAAGATTTTATGTATTATATCATCAAGTTCAAGTCTCTAAAGAGGAAAGAAGGAGAATCTGTCTTTGATTTATCCAAAAGATTCAACAAAATGTACAATAAGATCCCTGTTGAGATAAAGCCTACAAAAGCCTCTGCCAAAATCACCTATGTTAGTGCTTTTGACCTTGATTTCCGCCTCCTGTTAAGAGAAAGAAGAGCTACTTCCTTGGCTCATATGAAATATGTATCCCTGGAAGTGGAGTCCAATGTATTTGCAGTTGACATACTTAGGAACAAAGCTGATAGAGACAGAGTAAGGGGGGGATCTAAGGCCTCAACCTCTGGTTCTTCTGAATCCTATCCTCAAATGGATGAATTAACCAAGATGGTGAAATCTCTTTCTGCAGAGATGGAAAAGATGAAATTCAAACGAAAGCAAGGTTATAAAGATTCCCAAAATGCTGAAAGAAGAGGCAACTTCATAATACAAAATAATACCCCTTAGATACTTCCGAGAGAACCCAGAAACTGAGACAGGGATGATCAGAAGATCCAACCCCCCCTCCAAAATAACCTTGTTTCCGATGAAGAGAGGGAGGAAGAAGAACTTGATCCTGAAATTCATTCTCTTGGAGGCACCTCCTCATCTCCCCATTTGAACCAATATGTGTACGGGGAGTCCCTCATGGACAACCAAATAAATGAGCTGAGTAAGGGGGACAAGGCCAATAGAAGTCCCAATAAATATAACCTCGGGTCTAATAAGAAATAAGAGAAGTCTGACATACCTTATCAGCCTTCCAGAGTAAATAAGCCTGCCAAAGATGCGACAAACAACAACAAAGAAAATCAAAATCAAAATCCCTCGCCAATGGCTAAAGATCTGGTCCCAAAAGTGAGAGAAATTTGGAATCCCCCTTCCTCCTTTATCTTTGAGCGTGAAATTCAAAAAATTAGAATCCTTGTGCCCCTCTCAAAAATGGTCAAGCACGAAGATTTCAAAAAATCCTTGTCTAAGTTGTTACAACCTGAGCCATATTTCCATTCCACAGACTCAGTAAACCTCCAAGATGAAAAGCCAACCATCATCTTAGGCCCTATGGTATAATATAGATATGATTCATCCCCTCCCTTCTATACATCCCTGAAAATACATGATAAGGTGTTTCACAACTGATTAATGGACTCAGGGGCATCTCATAATCTCATTCCCAAAAAGGTCATGGAAGAACTTGGATTAGAAGTCACAAAATATTATCATGATTTGTATTCTTTTGACTCAAGGAAGGTGCAATGTCTTCGGGTCATCAAAGATCTGGTTGTGACCTTGTTTCAACTACCCATGAAAAGTGTGGTCATGGATGTCATGGTGGCTAGTGTTCCTCCCAAGTTTTCCATGCTATTGTCAAGATCTTGGATAAAATAACTTGGGGGAACCTTACAAATGGAACGCACATATGCTACTATTCCAGTCTTTGGGGGGGAACATAGAAGACTGTACAGAGAAGCTCAGTTGGCCTACATTATTAGTGATGCGGAAGACCTCACCAATCATCCTATCTTTTCCCTTGATACTAATTTGGGATATAGCTTCTTGTAGCTTAGTAATGCCCCTGATCCTCCTCTCGAGATCAGAAAGCATTCCCTTACTCCCTATGAATATTCTCCTCTGATCACTTCTATTTGGAGAATTTTCTTTGATGGATCCTCTTCTAGAGAAGGTTCTGGTGCTAGATTAGTCTTTGTTTTGCCTGTTCAAGAAATTATATCTTTGTCATACAAACTGGAATTTGAAGCTACCAATAATGTGGCAGAGTATGGAGCCCTTTTTGGGGGCTTAAGAGCTGCAAAAGACATGGGTATAAAGGAAATATTAGTGTTTGGGGATGTCGAGTTGATTTTCTAGTAGATCAAAAATATTTATCAAACCAAACACCCTCGACTCAGGAGTTTCAAAAATGAATTTTGGGACCTCATTGATAGTTTTTTCCTAGATTTCAACATTTCATTTATTCCAAGAGGAGAAAACATCATGGCTGGTTCTCTGGCCATTTCAGCAAGCAATTTCAGAGTCCCTCTGCCACCTAAACTGAGGTATGATGTAGAAGTGAAATATAGACCCTCTATACCTAACAATGTTAAGCATTAGAAAGTGTTTGAGGATGATATTGAAATTAAAAGATTCCTAGAAGCCGTCAATGAGTTTTCTACATTACACATTGACCAAGATCCTAACTCTGAAATAGATCCTCACTCTGATGTTCTTCCGAACAAAATTTTTGATCACCAGATTGTTCAATTGTGTAGAAATCACATCCCAAAGGGACTGGTTCCTTTGGAGAGTCTATTTGAAATAAATGATGTGGCAATAAAGGGTAAAACATCAAATGATGATGCTGATGTAACTGAGTGCAATATTTCCATAGAGAAGGATCCAAAGTTCGTCAAGTTGTCAAGCAACCTGTCAAGGGAGCAAAGGGACGAGTATGTTGAGATATTACGGGAGTTTGCTGATGTGTTTGCTTGGACCTATGAAGACCTCAGAACATATGACAAAAGTGTCATTGAGTACAAGATTCCATCGAAAGAGGAGGTCAATCCATTTAGGCATAAATTAAGACTGATAAACCCTATGATGCTGCCTATTATGGAAAGATAGGTAAAGAAGATATTGGATGCCCAAATCATTGTCCTATTGAGATATTTTGAATGGGTGGCCAACCTGGTCCTAGTAAGAAAGAAGAATGGAGAAATCAGTCTGTGTGTCGATTTCAGGAACCTAAGCAGGAGCTCTAAGAAGGACAATTACCCCTTTCCAAAGATGGAACATATATTGCAGAGGGTGATGGGTGCATCCATGATTTCCATGATTGATGGATTTTCTAGCTACAATCAAATCTATGTCTTGCCTGAAGACACAAAAAAGACAACCTTCACCACTCCTTGGGGCACATTCATGTATGCCAAAATGCCCTTTGGATTGATGAATGCAGGAGAAAACTTTCATCAATCTATGGATATAGCTTTCATTGGGGAAAAAGATAAATTTGTAGTCATCTACCTGGATGACATCATAGTGTTTTCCAGGTCTGATAAGGAACACTGCCAACATCTGAGGAGAGTCTTCCTGAAATGCAGAAGGTTTGGTATCTCCCTAAATCCTAAAAAATCTTTGTTTTCCATGAGGGAGGGAAAATTGTTGGGACACATAGTATCAACTGAGGGGGTCATAATTAATTCAAGTAGGGTAGAGGCTATTCAAACCATGGCACTTCCCAGATCCAAGAAGGAAGTTCAATCCTTTCTGGGAAAAAATAATTTTTTAAGAATATTTGTTTCAAATTTTGTTGATTTGGTGAAGCATATCACATCCATGCTTAGGAAGGGGAGAGAAGCAAAGTGGACTGTTGAGTCCAGAGAATCCTTCAATCAAATAAAAAAGGTGTTAACTAAGGCACCTATTATTATTGTCTCAATTATTCCCAGGATTTCCTGATTTTTTCCTTTGCTTCTTTTGATAGAGTGGCAGTTGTGTTTTTGCAGAAGAATGTTGAAGGGTTAGAGCAGCCTATTTCCTTTTTTAGCAGAGCATTGAGGGACACCAAGGTAAAATATTACATCATGGAGAAGCAAGCCTATTCCCTGGTGAAATCTCTCAAATACTTCAGATTCTATGTTCTGCATTCAAAGATCATTGCTTACGTTCCTTCAACTTCTGTGAAGGACATTCTCATTCAACCTGACATAGACGGAAGGAGGAGCAAGTGGATTTCCAAAATCCTTGAGTTTGATCTAGAAATAAAGCCCACCAAATTGGTTAAAGGTCAAGGTTTAGCCAAGCTATTGGCAGAATCTAATTATAAATCTTTGGGGGTTAACTTTATTAACACTTTCTCAGAAAATCAACAAGCTAGGTTGTCTGATAAAAACCCACAGGATAGCCTTCCATTGGCAGAATGTACCTGGTACAAAGACATTATATTTTTTTTGCAAGAGTTAAGGCCTCCTAATGGAATGGGGAAAATCAAAGAAAGAGCTTTAAATCTTAAAGCAATTAGATATTGCCTTATTGACCAGGTCTTGTATTGGAAAGACCCTCTAGGAGTGCTTTTGAGATGTCTAGACCCACAGGAGGCCCAAAATATTATGTTGGATTTTCATGATGACCTATGTAGGGGACATCACCTTTGGAGGACCATGACCTACAAAATTCTCAGGGCTAGGTACTTCTGGCCTACTTTGTTCTCCGATGTCTATGAAAAAATCAGGGTCTGTATCAAATGTCAAAAATTCTCAGGAAAGCAGTAACTCAAGTCTCTATCATTGAAGCCTGTGGTAGCTTCAGGACCCTTTCAGCAGTGGGGCCTAGAATTTATTGGGGAAATTCATCCTACTTCAAGTGGTCAACAAAGGTGGATATTAACTAGAATAGATTACCTCACCAAATGGATCGAAGTTATCCCCACAAGGAGTGCTTGTCACAAAGTGATCATTGGTTTTCTTGAAGATATTATGGCAAGGTTTGTTTTTTTGAATAGAATCATCATTGATAATGCTGCATCCTTCAGGTCTGATCCATTAATCAAATTCTCTGATTAGTTTGGAATTTCATTAATCCACTCTACCCCTTACTACCCCCAAGGCAATGGATTAGCGAAGTCCTATAACAAGAGCCTTATAAAGATTATCAAAAGACTGCTAGAGTAAAATAAGAAGACATGGGATCCAAAGCTCAATTTTTCTCTGTGGGTTGATCGAATGACAAAAAGAGGTCCCTGGGCATCTCTCCTTTCCAATTTGTATATGGGACTGAAGCAATTTTTCCTTCTTAGCTTTCCATGCCTACAGTGAAATTATTTCATGATTATCAAGGAGAGCCTGATGATATGATTAGAAGAATTCATCAACTCGTAGAAGACCAACAGACTAGAAAGTAGGTGATGAATAGAGCGCATGACTGTCAACATAAGATCAAGCAAGCTTTTGAAAAGAAAAGTAGAAAAGAGGATTTCCAACCAGTAGACCTTGTACTTAAATGGGATGCACCCAGACACGACAAGGGAAAGCATGGGAAATTTGAAGCCCTCTAGATCAGGCCCCTCAAAGTTTCTAAGTTGTTTCCAAATAATACTTACAAACTACAGAATCTGGAGGGCGTTGAAGTTTTTGGTGGCCCTATAAATGGGCATTTTCTGAAGAAGTTCTTTATCTGAGCCATGAGTGGCTCCCATGTCTTTGCAAATATTGTTTTTCTTTTTGTTTTCAATTTTATAGGTGACTCCATAGCCCAACAATAAGGCACTGAAATTGCAAAAGAGTTCTTGGCATCTTGTAGGGAGCAATCCATCCCCCATGGAGCCTAATTTTATCACATTATTTTGTAAAAGGGGGGTGTTTTCCTAAAAAGTTGTCATTTTGGTAAAAAGAGGCAAGAAATGGGCTAAACCCACTTATCCTAAGTCTTGTGTGCTTAGGTGCATCACGCTAAGAAATGCATGGATATGGGTGACCAAGATCTACGCGCTCAGATCTATGTCCTAGGGCCCATATCAGACCCCCCTCGACATTATACCTTTAGCGGAGGGGGGGGGGGTTCGAGTTGGTGGTTTTAGAATGTGCCCCGCCCCCCACTGTTGTGGCACCTCCTTGTGAACTCGGACCTTCTGGTGAACTTGGACCCCTCGAACTTTACCTCTTACCACTCTCCCCCCNCCTCCCACTTCCATTTGTCCCCCACTCCATCTCTCTCTCTTCTGCCTGTCACATCTCCCGCTCCCCCTTCACCTTTTGCTACAGCACACCCGTCCTCCACTCGCTGTCCCATTTTCCTACCTCACCCTCTCACCTTCCACCACATGTTTTCCACTCACCTCCATTTCATATCCCCCTTTCCACTTTCGCCTATCATCTCCTACCATCTGTACTCCCTCTCACCTCCACCTAGGTAGGTTTTTGTTAAGAACCAAATATCAATATAGCATAGAAAATCCTCAGAAAAAGTACTCAACACCTTGAAAATGAGAGAATTTCAGATAATAAACCTCTTCGAGGGGGCAACCTCCTTTTACCCCACTTAAATGTTCAAGTACAAGATGATTCAAAATGAAAATGTCTCCTTGGTATATATAGGAGACTACGAGGTATAATTACAACTAATGACCTAAAGCTGACATAAATAAAATAGCATTACTAATCTAATATGTCCCAATCAAGGGGTAGTGAGCCAATATTAGGGCTTAACATGCCCCTCCCCTTGAGACAAGTGTTGTTCGCAATGCTTGAGTAACTCTAGATGCTTCTGTGTAAAAGTCTCATCTTCCCAAGTGGAATCTTCAGCCGGTAGTTTCCTCCATTTAATGAGATACTCTGAAATGGATCTATTCCTCAGTTGGTGAATTATTGTGTCAGTGATGGCTTCATGCTCCAATATGATTTTTCCTTCCTTGTCAAGTTCTGGCAATACAGTTTGAACTAGGATCTTGTCACCTATAACCTTCTTTAAGCATGAAACATGGAAAACTGGGTGTACTCGTGAAGATGCAGGCAACTCCAATTTGTATGCCATAGTACCAATCTTTTGCAACACCTTATAAGGGCCATAGTGTTTTGGTGATAATTTATTATCCTTCTTGTCTTGCTTGAGGGAAATCTGTTTGTATGGTTGTAGTCTTAAAAATACCCAATCCCCTACTTCAAAAATTCTTTCACTACGATGTTGATCTGCTTGTTGTTTCATGCGATTTTGTGCCATGGTTAGGTTGTCCTTTAAGATTTGGAGAACTTGTTGTTG
>ML790289.1:244839-262394 GCA_009831015.1 Picea engelmannii | reverse complement strand
CAACATTTCTTGCCACCTTAAATGCATTCTCCAATGATTTGGGTTCCCAAAGGAGAACCTCATGTTGAATGTTATCCTTTAAAGTTCCTATGAATACATCTATCAAGTGCTCATATGGAATACTGATTACCTTTATATTCAATCTTTGGAAGTTCTCAATGTGCTCGGTAACTGAACCCTTTTGCTTGAGATTTGTCAATTGGCTAAAGAAGGTATTGCTCCTTGTATCCTCATAGTGTGCTATCATTTCTTCTGTGAAAATTTTCCAAGTGATGAGTGATTTGTGAGAACAAATCCATTGATACCATACAAATTGATTAGGTTCTAAATATAAAGAAGCAATTTGTACCTTTTGTGTATGTGGCACATTATGGATATCAAAGAATTGCTCCATCTGAAGTGTCCATATGATTGGGTCCTTGCCATCAAACTTCCTCATATCAATCTTAGGAACGTGGTTGGTCTTCAAACCAAAGTTGGATTTTCTCCATTCTTGATTCACCTTCCTTGTGTCCTCATCATGAATTTCATGGGATGCATTTTCACTTTCAGGTGTCTTCTATGTTACGAAATTTTTCAATACTTCCATGATCTCCCCTTTTAAACCATCTATCTTAGTATCCAACTTAGTTTCCATTGAATCGATATTAGTATCCAATTTAGCTTCCATTGAATCCATCTTAGTATCCAACTTAGTTTCCATTGAATCCATCTTAGCTTCCATTGAATCCATATTATTTTGTAGTTCATTTATATCCCTACACATTTCTTCACCTTCATCAAGAGTCCAAGTAGGATTTTCTAGAGGCTTATTTGATGTATAAGTTTCCTTTTTGGGTGGCATGTTGGCCAAGTATCACTTTTGAACATTGATTTTGAGGTGGTTCTTCTAGACAATATTTCTTCTATTGTATCTCCGAAGTTTTGTTCCTTTTGGGTATGAAACTTTCCCTTATGTATTTTTCTGATATTTCTTCTCTGCAATGCCACAGGTCTGATCAAAATTGGATGTTCCAAGTGAAATTTACGGTAACTTCCCCACAACTTGCTGATTTTTGGCCTTTCTAGGAGATCTCACTTGTATGGTGTTCCTAGCACAAATTGATTGATATAAAATTCTGAAACTCACACCTGAAATACTATATACTGTCCATGATCCAATGCAACCAGTCCCATGCAATTTGAATGCTCTAGGAATAATTTATGATTGTTTTACCTAGAACACCTTCTTGAGACTAGTCAATAGGACTAGTCAGATACCCTATCTTACACAGGGTGTATCTACAAATTTAAGATGAACCATAATTTGAAATTTTTACCAAAGATACCCTACTGATTTTTGTAAATATCCTCTAGAGCTCAGGGTCTGAAACGTTACAGAAAAATTTTTATAGCAAAAATTCCGCAATGACTCAGTTCAGGGAGATTCTAGAACCCTATCTTGTACATGATATATCTCTGAAAGTATAAAGCCTCAGGAGCTGAATTTTGAGCCCAACGTACCTTGATCCGTCTAATAAATATACACCATTCTGTTCCTTCTGAAACATTGTAAAAAAAAATTTATAGAGAAAATTCCAAGGTGTCTCAGATGTAGCAGCGAAACCCCAAGACCTTGAGCTCTGATACCATATGTTAAGAACCAAATATCAATATAGCATAGAAAATCCTCAGAAAAAGTACTCAACGCCTTGAAAAATAGATAATTTCATATAATAAACCTCTTTGAGGGGGAAACCTCCTTTTACCCCACTTAAATGTTCAAGTACAAGATGATTCAAAATGAAAATGTCTCCTTGGTATATATAGGAGAATAGGAGGTATAATTACAACTAATGACCTAAAGCCAACATAAATAAAATAGAATTACTAATATAATATGCCCCAATTAAAGGGTAATGAGCCAATATTAGGGCTTAACATTTTTCCCCACTGTTCCTATCACCACATCCCCTCCTCTGCTTCCGCATCATCTTCTTGGGCTCTTCTTCCATTTTTCCTTTACACCTCAACGCCCATCAGATTTATCCACGTTTGCCAATCGAGTCCCCTTGTAATGGTCCAATGAAGCAGCAGACGGCCAAAGGAAAACCACCACATCCCTCAGGTGCATAGTTGACTTAGGCCTTCTCGATCCCGATGAAGTAGTTACTGAGGCAAGTGGTGGTGGTTGAACAACGTTTCTACTATAAATGGAAATCCCAGGAAAGGATTTTCAACGAGTCAACTCATTTGTATGACCATTCTGAAACGCAATTGTGAATGACTAAAGTTCACGTCTAATCAAAGATTGCATGCATAGTCTTTCAGGAGGCATGTAGATGTAATGCCTTCAATGCGATGACTTGAGATGGATTTTGTGGTTTTTCTCTGAGTATAAAGGAGTCGTTCTCATATTTTGTTAGTGTCAATGGTAGATCTACTCTCCCTCTTGTAAAGTTTTGATGAGGCCTCTGGTTCTCTGGTTGTGTATTGTTACTTGAGATTTCTTATTTAATGTAAGTCAGATTCTCCTTCATGTCCTTTTCTTCTGATTCTGAAATCTCGGGCATGGATGATCCATTCGAGTTGTTGTGATTGTAATTGTAGTATTGTTGCATCATTTTCAGTTTCTTGAAGTTTTCAGATCTAAGAGGATATTATATCTAAAACTTTTCCTCCATAGGCTACTGGAAGACCAGATGTCCATCATATACCTTCACATTCTCCTCATGATCTTCCGCCTACTCACCAGTATACAAACTTACTAACTAAAGCTAGATTAAGACCTCATTTATATATATGCGCACCAGCCCAGTTTTTCTGAGTCAAAGTGATATGATCCTGAGTTTACATCCATTAGATCTCCTCTAAAATTATTCACTGTGACATATAGGATGATGGGCCTTGGGCTTACCTCTGCTGTAATCTAGAGGTGACTTCCAATGCTAACAGAACCCATGAAACACTTTTCATAAAAACATTACTCAACATTACGGTACATTATTACCAAAACACCTTACACATAAATATGAAAAATAAACTCAACTTATTAAGTGTATTCCTGAAGGGGGAAAATTAAATGCCTAAACATATGATGCGGTGGAAGATATTGTGATAACCACCGTAATTATTCAAAAAGACTTACTACCCATGAATGAAGGAATAACATTCAATTAAAAATGTGTATAATTTTAAAAGAAAAGTTTAGGGTGCTTTCTTTTATTTCTCTTCCTCCCCACAACTCACTAATATATGATATTACGTAATATATTAATTAAGCCTTGTCCAAGTGCATATTCCTTGTAATCATGTAAGATTAAATAAAAACACAAGACAATTATGTATAAGTTGGTAATGACTTCATGTCTTATCCACTAAATAAATAATTTGTTAACTAAACCTATACACATATATGTAGCAACTCAATCTTGTCAATTGTATTAGTTCATTGATAACCATTAAATTTTTCTTGCACATGTCACATCATTATAATAGAAATCACTATGGGTAAGTATTCTTACAAACCAAAAACATGGAGAGAGGGAGTAGAATTTCGCATGGGATTCCTCCACATGCCAAGGGTAAGTACTAGCATACAAAAACATAGAGTTTCACCAACCATTGGGTAGTTGGTATGTATGAAAACACAGAGAAAATCAAGGGTAAATTAGCAGGGAAAAATCACATTTTTTGGGAAAGTGTTGATGTGAAAAACACATAGTAAAACATGGAAAATCGCATGGAGAAAATCTCACGAGCTAGGAAAATGTTGATGTGCAAAACGTAGAGGAAAACATGGGAAATTGTAGGGTGAAAATATCATGAGTTGGGAATTTTTTTGATGTGCATTACGTAGAGGAGATCAAGGGAAAACGTAGGGGATACACCTTTTATAAAATCATGGAGAGAATAAATCTTGGAGGATACACAATTTATAAAATGTTGAGGGAATAAATCTCAGATGGATGCACAGTTTATAAAAATGCAAAGGGAACAATTCTCATATGGATACATAGTTTATAAAAATGCAGAGGGAACAAGAAATATGATAGCTTTCTCCTTGGTCAATTCGCTAAAGGTATCAAGAAATCACATATCTTTCTCCTTGATCAATTCATTGAGGGTATCAAAAAAGGAAATATGACAGGAGAGAATGCATACTGAGCGAATTTTCTTTTTCAAAAAAAGCAGAGGACATCAAAGAACAAAAATGCCCAGAGAAAACACATTGATGGGAGAAATTGTGCAAGAGAAAAATCACAGAGCAATTTATCATGGAACAACACAAAGGTTAGATTTGTGAAAATGCATATTTATTAAAGGTAATAAATCACAAAGGATTAACTTGAAAACGCAGATGTTTTACTTTGTAAAAACACAAAGAATTAATACATAATTTGATGAGCAAACTAGGAAATAAAATGTAGAGCGGTTTCAATCATAAAAACGTAAGGGAAGAAGGGGTATGCTCTTAGTACCTATTCCCAAGGGAATATAGGTAAATCCATTTAGGACTATCAATCTAGTAAGCATACAACAAGAATAAAAAAAAAGAGAACCACACTCATCTCAAGGTAAATTCCCAAGCACATGGAAAATTATTTTGTAAACACAAAGGTAATAAATCGCAGAGGATGCAAAATGTTATAAAGTCGCATAGTAAGCATTCGAAAGTCACATAGATTTGCAAGTCCATAAATCAATAAACTAATTCAAAAAACCATATATACAATAAAAACTTAATACAATGCAACTCAAAATGAAAATACCATGATCGGTGAAGATAGGCTTGATGATGATCCTTGGCGACTGGCGTTCCCTTCCTTTGTCCACTTTATAATTGTTGAGACTTCACCGGTACCTCACAACCAATGCTAGGAGTAATATTATTCCCCCTTATCCCCCTGATCCATAAAGGGTCCACACACAAACACAACCAGAATCATCCATCCCCCATCTCTCCTCGCAAGGTGGAGCCACCACTCTCTCTCTCAAGCTGGGTTTCCCAACTCTCACAAGTAAAACTAGTTAGAATTCTTCCAGCATAACCTTACTCATAACCAGTGTGATGCATTACTCATCTCAACCATTTGTTTTATATAATTTCCTTAGTGACACCTTTCCATTTGCACATTTAATTCATTTTTTTTAAATTAATTAGGAATTATCCACCCCATACACTTGTCACCCATTCCCTTCGTTGCACAAGTAAATCCATAATTTTTTTTTTTTATTAAAAGTCAATTTCCCTCACCCATCCTAAAAGCACTCCTAAAATCACTTCTAGTTGTCCCTTTATTCCCTTTATTTCCAATTAAAGACTAACACCTTTCTAAAATGGAGTTGAGGTAAAACATGAAACTTCTCCTAGTTAGACTGTTGTTAACTAGACTCTAGATTCATTTCTATGTGTACTCTTTCCTTTAGATTTATTCCAATTTTACCTTAAATTTCCAATTTTGTAATTACTTGCACAATGTGTATTAACTCACTCTTTAGATTTTTTTATTTTCATTGATTTCTTAAATCGATTTGTTTCATCCCCTCATTATCTAATTTATAAAATTAGTTTTTAGTCTTCTCACTAACTTAGACTTAGTCTTAGTTAAATTTTTATTTGCACGAGCTTAGACCCTTAGAGATTATGATTAATAAAGTCATTCTTTAATTAATTAATTTGACAGTGCTCAAGATTTTACAAGGCTTAACATTCGCTCAAAGTTTTCTAGGCCACCTATATTCTTTGACTCATTTTTTTTTTAAATTCTGCGACGTGCCCTTCAAAATGTACTTCATGCTCCAAGGGTGCCACTTTCCTTTTATTCAAGTTTTTTGAATTTTCCAAGGTTCCCTTTGATTTAGGAGAATCTCTCCACCTCATCATAGGTGCCAATGCACCAACACGCAATGGAGAAAAGGAGAGGCGTCGACCCTCCCATTTTTAAATTTTGAAATATGAACTGATACAGATCTTTCAGGTTGTAAATTTGTAAGAGCTGACCAGGCCTTTATACATGTAGTGGTTGAGGTTTCTTTAAATGGTTTCCTGTATCAATCCTAGGACGTAGTCAGGTATGGGAATCCATTTATGTAATGTCGTCGTATAAGTATGTGGCCGTAGCAGAGAAAGCAATGGCACTAAGGCAGTGAAGAGGATAAGGTCATAGATCCCTTTTTTGTAATTAGGAATGAGAGGAAGGAGACTTGAGAGGGAGAGATATCTCAGGTAGAATGGAATTAGGAGGTATTAGAAGCTCAAAGGGAGAGATCTTGAGAGAACTAAGACTCTGTTGTAGTCTAGTTTTTGTAAACATCTGTTTAGATACATAGAGATAATAGAAAGTCGATTTTCCTGCATATTGTTGTTCATGAATTATATGTATTCGATGAATGTTATCCCTGTGTTAACATATGTTGTAGATGTATGATAGGTTTCATCTGCAGTAGGAAGATATATTTCTTTTATCTTCATTGAGTTATGTTATATTGTTCTGGGTTCTTTAGGCTGTGCAAGGAGTGCACAACAGAATGTTGGAAGTTCTGTAGCCAGCGCAAGGAGTGCACATATGAATCTATTTGTTGAGTTTAGAAGAGAACGTGACAAGAGGGCACACCAAGATAGTTTTCACACTCGAGAAGAGTCTCGGAATTATTAAATACTTGGGAGAGAAGAGTGTGTAGAGGAAGTACAGAGAGATAGAACTTCTGAAGGTTCTGTAGAGCTCTGCAAAGAGGGAATCGAGCAAGTGCAAGGAGTGCACCAAGGAGAACTTTGTTTAGAGTTATGTGAGAAGAGAAGTGTCTAGGAGAAGACCCTCATTGATTTTTTGAACACTCTAGATGAATACCTGTGCAAGGAGTGCACCAGGAAAACACTTGGAGGAAGTGTTGAAAGACTGCCATCTGAAGGCCAGTCGGAGCATAAGGAGTGTGCATAGAAAGGACTTATTATAAGTCCATAATCTCAGGAGAAATAGAATTTATAGAATGTAAGTGAGACCCAAAGTTTCAAGGCTCCCAGGAGACAAATCGAAGGCTAAGACCTTCGAAACATTGAAAATCTTCCAAGTCAGGAAGAAATCACAAGCTCAGGAGGAAGAGCACAACAACCGTAGATCAACTGTGGAGGAGGAAATATAGACCATCAAATCCACATCCAGACACCCATCAAAGAGCACAAGAGGAGAACAGATCTCATATGTCAGATATGAAGTGCGTGGACCAACATTCGTTGGATCCGAAGGAGGTGCACGAGGTTTAGTCCGTTGGAGTGCATAGGAGGAGAGCCGACTTTGTGAAATGTGAAGTCCCAACATCATCAAGACCATCCTTCGTCAAAGGATAGGTGGCAGCAAATCATCTTTTCACTGACTCGCGACTCAGGGGAGTCAAAGGACAAGTTTGCGTGAACTCGTGAAAATATCAAAACCATTGATCAAGGGAAGATATGGACCGGTTATTTTCCAGGAAGAGTTCGGCATTTCGAGGATCGGGAGAATGAAGGTGGAAAGTCCTTCAACTTCCCGTTACGCGAAGTCATGAAATCTCAATTCGTGAAAGGAGGATCTTGACTGTTGATTGAGAGGAGGATTATAGGTCATTGATTTATCATAGAGAAGATATCAGGATATCGGGGATCAAAAGATCTAAGGAGAGAATTCTCTCGACTTCGCGAAACATGAAGTCTCGATGAGCGACAGGGAGATTTAGACTGTCGGATCCAACGGGGATCATGGAATGTTAATATGAGGCAAGTGGATTTCACTTTGGATATTGGGAGAACAGAGGTGCCTCACATCATAAATCCCCAATACGTAAATTTCTGACACACTCGTTGGTTTGGCCCTAGGTCATGGAAAATGGTCACATGGGAAGAAGTTAATGGAGGAGCTAGCAAGCACTAGGCTCCTATCAGGATTTTAGAGATCATGAGAGTCGGGGGGGACTCATATGTAAAGTTCCAACATGCAAAATTGCGACATGCCTTTTTTGTAGCTGTGCGGTCATAGCCTATGGTTGGGTGAAAGACGAAGCTCATGCTTGGTGCTTGTTCACGCAGGGATTTTTTCATAAAGGACCTGTAGGTTTGTTTGTGGTATTCTAGCAGACAATCAAAGAGTTTCTTCAGCCCTATAAGGGAGAATAACGATCCTTGACCGGGAGGTCAGCGGACCCTGTCGAGGCAGAGGTAGGGGGTCTGCATCACCCTTCAAGATGCACTCTTTTCTCCAAGGGTGCCACTCATCTTGGAATAGTTTTGGTAGTTTTCCAACCCATGGAGTCAGCACTCCATTCAGGAGATCTTGTGAGAGACTAAGGGCTTATAAGGAATAAGAACCCTGCCTTATTGCGCACCCCTTAGAAATCTTCGTGCGTGACTATCTCATTCTTCCCTTATGGGATCTTGGATCTCTCGAACAAGGTAATGACTAAATTACAATTCGAGCCATGACGAGAGTGCTAGTAGGCTATGACAGGGATGTTGCCACACCTCTCCCTCAATATCTGGTTGTTGTGCATGACGCCTTTACTCCTTATGTGAGTCATATTAGCAATCAATTGTTATCCTTCATCCATCAATGAAACATTGTCAATAATCCATAAAAAACATCATAATATACCCGATCATATGTCACATATGCATAAATGAAATGCTCAAACCAATACAATCCACTCCGTGTCTTCATCCATAGTCCAAGGAGGTGCATTGATTCCATCTCCATCCTCAATATGTCAAGTGTCCTGCACACTCAAGGGAAAATTGTCAATAACATCTATCAATACATAGATATCAAATAACATAACATCATAATCCATCAACATCATCATAATAATCCATAAGCGAAGTAGACAACCATATACTAAAACCGGATCACTTGCACACAAGTGTCCTCAAAGAATAAGTGAATAACATGTTCTCACAAGAGCATGATGTTACATACACCCCCTCTTGTTTTAATCTTCATCCTGAAGTTGTACATTATATAAATGTAGTGTATAAAGCATCTGACAAGATCTATATGTCTAACTATGAAATAAATATGCAAACCACTGGTGCATATCATATGCATCCTCCCAAGTAGCTGAGTGATGACTATAATTGTCCCATTGGACCTTGACTTGATCGATTGTTCGATGTCATAGTTGTCGAATCCGATGGTCCCAAATGCGGATTGGCTCCACCATGAGTGGACCCTCGTTTGACACCTGCAAGAAACTCATGTCAATCACATGTGTAGGATCACTAACATAATGTCTCAAAATAGATACATGAAAAACATCATGCATATGCCTCAAAGAATCAGGTAAGGCTAGTCGATAGGCCATGGGCCCTTTCTTTTACACAACTTTGAAAGTTCCCACAAACCTAGGAGAGAGTTTATCACCCTTCCCAAACTTAATTGAGCTCTTGTGCGGTTTGACCCACATGAAAAATTGGTCGTTAACTTCACAATTATGGCCAGGGTGATGCACATAAGCATAACTCTTTTGTCGATCTAGAGCTTCTTTAATCCTTTGTCTTAACATTTTCATTTTTTATTCCATTTCTTGGATCACTTTTGGTCCTACCGAGACCCTATCCTCAATTCAATCCCATCTCAAAGGCGTCCAACATGGTTGTCCATAAATAAACTCAAATGGTGACATCTTAATGGTGCTTTGATAGTAGTTGTTGTACGCAAACTCTATGAGTGGAAAGAACTCTTCCCAATGATTTTTTTGGTCCATCACATACATACACAACATATCTTCCAATATTTGGTTCATTCTTTCTACCTGCCCATCTATCTCTGGGTGATACATTGTACTAAAGTTAAGTTGGGTTCCCAAGGCCTCTTGGAAACTAGTCTAAAATCGTCCTGTAAACATTGATCCTTGATCAGATATGATCCTTTTAGGCACGCCATGCAACCTCACAATATCATTGATAAACACTCTAGCTATATCTCGTGTCTGATACGTCATATGCACAGGAATAAAATGGCCACTATTCATCAAAGTTTCAACTACCACGAAAATCAAGTCGTTCCTCCTTGTCGTCAATGACAATCCCACAATAAAGTCCATTGAAATGACCTCCCATTTCAATTCTAGAATAGTGTGTGGATGTAGTAATCCTGCTGGATGTCTATTCTCAACCTTCACTTTTTGACATTCTAGACACCTCACCACGTAGAAAACTATGTCTGCCTTCATTCATTTCCATAAGAATAAGGGCTTAAGGTCTACTCTCATATTCCTGTCTCCTGGATGAGCCATGTACACTTCTTTATGAGATTTACTTAAAATCAAACTTTTCAAATCATTGTTAGGCGGTACATAAATCCAGTTAGTATACCTCATCAATCTGTCATTGTCCAATCTATATCCTTCAAACCTAGGTACTAACATGGTGTCTTGTTTGATATTTTCCTTAGCCTCTTTATACCAGTCATCGTCACATTGTGTAGTTAGAATCTTTTCTCAAATATTCATTTGAAGAGGTATCACCAAAAATATGTGTGGTCTCTAACTCAATGCATCGGCCACTCTTTTCATTATTCCTTTTATGTAGGTAATCTCAATATAGCACTCACTAAGCAATTCTAACCAACGCCTTTGTAATGCATTCAAGTCACTTTGCATAAAAATGTGTTGCAAACCACAATGGCCTCTCCTTAGCTCGAATTTCTGTTAAATCAGGTAGTGTCTCCACACTCTCAGGGCATACACAATTGCCAATAACTCCAAATCATGCATCGCATAGTTCTCCTCATGCTTTCTTAATTTCCTTGAGATGTAAGCGATCACTCGACAATCTTGCATCAAGACTCTACCTAAGCCTTCCTTGGATATGCATGTGCATACCAAAAATTCCTTGTCCATGTTGGTGAATTTTAGTATTGACGTTGTCATCAACAGATCCTTGAGCCTTTGAAATGCTTCCGCACATTTCTCGGTCCATACAAAAAAAAAAAAAATCTTCTTCAATTCCATGATTGGATTTTTTATTTTCGAAAAACATTCGACGAATCGTCGATAATATCCTTCTAAACCCATGAAGCTACGTGCTTTTGGTACATTCGTCAACGTAGGAAATTTCATAATAACCTCTACCTTCACTGGATCCACAATGATGTCTTTGTCAGAGATAGCATGCCCTAAGTAATGAATCCTCGATTGATAAAAAGATCATTTCCACAATTTCCCATATAGTTTGTTTTCTCGTAGAAATTGTAGTAGCAAGCACAAATGTTCATCATGTTCTTCCATCATCCAAGAATATATCAATATTTCATCAATGAATACTTGAACAAACTTGTCCAAGTATTCATGGAACACCCCATTCATGAAACTCATGAACACCCCTGGGGCGTTTGTCAGTCCAAACGGTAAACGATAAACTTGTAATGCCTGAACCTCGTCTTGAATGCAGTCTTAGGAATGTCTTCATCTTTGATCCATAACTAGTGATATCTTGATCTCAAGTTGATCTTTGAAAACAAAGTCATGCCCTTCATTTGGTCAAACAAATCATCTATGCTTGTCAACAGATATTGGTTCTTCATCGTTGCCTTTTTTAATTGACGGTAGTCCACACAGAGTCTCCATGACCCATCCTTCTTCTGTATGAAAATAACAAGCACACCCCAAGTTGACACACTTATATGTATAAGTCCTAGGCCCAACAACTCCTTTAGTTTCATTTTCAACTCCTATAACTTAGTTTTCAACATTCGATAAGGTGTTCTTTCTATCGGTTCAGTTCCAGGTTTTAAGTCGATGGTAAATTCCAGCTCTCTTTTGGGCAACAAACCTGGTAACTCTTTTGGGAACACATCCACAAACTCTCGTACTACCGAAAGGTTTTCTAATCCTTCCACCACACCCTTGTCATTCAATTCTAATATTTCATATAGCTTGCATCCTTTGTGCATGCTCTTCTATAGTTGTACTGAAGAAATGAACCTTAAGGAAACTCCCTGGTTTCTTCCCACAATCACTCGTCTATGTCCCTCATCATTAGTCAAACTTAATCATTTTGTCTTACAGTTGAGTATCACCTCATGCGATTCCAACCAGTCCATACCAATCACAACGTCATAAGATCCTAATATCGTGATGTATATGTTGGACTTTGTTACAAAATCTCCCAGATTAAGGCTACATTCCATAACCTTTCCTCCAACCTTTTGCTTGTCACCCGAAGACATTTCCACGTAGCTAAACGTGTCCTATTCGACTTCCTTTACCTTAATATTTTTCAGCATTTCACTAGAAATAAATCTCTTTGCAGCACTAGGATTTATCAAAATACTAAAGGTCTGGTTGGAGATGGTACATGAAGTCTTGAGTAGAGTATATTGGTGCTCATCCTAGCGATTATTCATCGCTGCATGAATCCAGTGGGCCTTGCACAAATCTCGAACTATAGTGTGTTCGACTGAACCAACTACTTTGGCCCTCCCAACTGGACAGTCACACTAGTAATGTGGCTCTCCACATGTCCAACATTTGTTCCTTGGTCTAGTACTCTTGGTCCCATAAGTAGAAGCTGATGACCTACTAGCCTGAAACCATGGTATTTTCTGCTAAACATGCCTAAATTGTTGTTGTTGTGGACGACACTATTGCTAGTGTTGTGTTCCTCTATAGGGAGTCCGTTGCTAAGGATATGGTCATTGTGTTTTCATGAACGTGGATCCTCTCAGAGTACCTCGATACCCTGATGGATGTCTAACCAGTGTCTGATGTTGTTGTGTAGTAGATGTCACATCATGTAATGTATAGGGCATTAGGATCCTCACCTTCACACGAATTTTGAAATTAAGGTCGAACAAAAACTTATGGACCTTGAGCCTCTTAGTGTTCAGATGTGGAGCATACCTAGGAAACTCCATGATTCAGGCCTCATACTTGGGTACCATACAACCACCATGTTGCAAGGTGTTTAACTCATTAAGATAGAGCTCAATGAATTCCTTTGACAAATACCTCTCCTAGGGCCATTCCTTAAACATTTCCCATGACACGTGTTCAACGGCCATGTTCAGTTTTGGTAGGAGTTTCTTCCTTCCACCATAGAAGAGAACTCCCCTTCAACTAAAAGACTTCCATGTAGAATTTCATGTTGGAGGTGTAGTTGCAAAGTTGGAAGAACATCTCCATGTTCTCCAACTATGCCTCGGAGGTTGTGCTATCACTGACACCCAAGAACTCGTAAAACATGAAATTTTCGAGTTCTCTTTGAACGCTACCAATACCAACTGGGGCGCATTGTGGACCCTTAGGGGGTACAAGTGCCCTAACCTCATCTCTATCTAGCTAGTTAATCAAGGCCTATCACATCCTCTAAAAGGACCTCATCAACCCATCCACATCCCCCACAAAAATATGCTCTAGTCCAATGAATTGATCTTATCCTTTAGGGTTAAACCCCTCTTGCATGGATGTTACTGGAGGTGTCACACCTCCTCCCCTAGCACAACGTCGTCTACCTCCACGACGTCCTCTAACCATGATTATCTGCAGGGACATAAATAAATTTAATTAGCAATAAATTATTAACCAAGTTTTTTAATACAGTGGAAGGTTTAATGATCTCAAGTTGTGGGGTTGAACCTGGCTTTGATACCATATGGACCCCTCCGTTACGACTAGTAAAGCAAAGCACAAAAGGATTTTTTTTTAAGACATTAGGAAATTAACATCAAAAGTAAAATTCATAGCAACACATAATCTATGACATCATAAGTAAAATCATTACAAGATACTCTTCATTGTAATCAATAACAACACAACCAACGCATCAACAGAAGTGATGGCGACACAGAAAAAAAAATAACGACGCAACTCAACACGTCACAATCAACTTAAAGCAATTTATGAAAATTGATTAACTAGATTCTGAATACTAAAATCATTACCCGCCCAACCTACCCTGCAAGGTTAGGACCTCTAGGACACATAAGCAATGCTCAAGCCCGAGATTCATCCATTTGGTTTTGACCATTTAAGGTCTCATGGATGGAGACTGTTATGACGAACAAGAAGGTGTCTACATCCCACTTACAAAATCAAGGTGTAAACCAACAATCTCAATCAATCAACATCATTATTATTCAAGGCGCAAGATAAATCTACTTAGTTTACATGGCCCAAGAGAATATAACTACGTATTCAATCAAAGTTCAACACTTATTTCATGGCACACAAATGATCTGAATTACTGAATTAATCGTAAATCGACATTATTTCGAGGCACACGAGAAATCAAATTTCTAATTCAGTCACACATTAACACTAAACATCCAAGGCGCTACAAATTATTTTGCAATATACATCGATCAAAACATGTGAATAGCCATCTAGAAAATTCCATAAAGATTCCATTTTCAATAACATGTATCCATTTAATTGACGCATAAGACATCATCAAGAATCTAACCTTAACCACATAATCAATAACATATGCAATTACCATCTATCATTAATCATCAAGGAATGACCTAAGGATAAATTTTTATCAATAGGAATGACACAATTAGCTCCTACGATCAATCCATCAATAATTCAACTTAGTAAAACAATAACACTCGATTTCTAAGTGCATTAATCATCAAAATGAAACCCATGAAATACTTGTCATAAAAAATTTACTCAAGATTACAATACATTATTACCAATACACCTTACACATGAATTTGAAAAATAAATTCAACTTATTAAGTGTATTCCTGAAGGGGAAAAATTAAATGCCTAAACATATGATGGGGTGGAAGAGATTGTGATAACCATTGTAATTATTCAATAAGACTTAGTACCCATGAATGAAGGAATAACATTCAATAAGAAATGTGTATAATTGTAAAAGAAAAGGTTAGGGTGCTTTCTTTTATTTCTCTTCCTCCCCACAATTCGCTATTATATGATATTACAGTTATTTTTAAATTGAACCTTATTAAGTCATTCAATGTATTAACTAAGCCTTGTCCAAGTGCATATCCCGTGTAATCATGTAAGATTAAATAAAACTACAAGTAGCTTACTTATAATTTGGTAATGAATTTAGGGACAATCCACTAAATAAGTGATTTGTTAACTAAACCCATACACCTATATGTAGCAACTCAACCTTATCAAATGGATTAGTTCACTGATAACCATTAAATTTTTATTACATAGGTCATATCATTATAATAAAAATCACTATGGATAAGTATTCTTACAAACCAAAAATGCGAGTATATAGAGTATAATTTTGTGATGCAAACCCCCCCTTCTCCCTTCGGGGCTGCTTACCTACCACTACTGGATTTGGGTCAAAGTCTGATGGTGCGTTCGACACAATTGCCACTTTCTATTGTCGAAAGACTAACAAACCTCGGACCCCCTCAAACGTCATTTCACATGACGTTGTTTTTTCAACGACCTAGTTTTCGTCTATATTGTGACATTTCAAATGTGGCAAGAGAGACGTTGCAAACGTGGAAAGACTGACGTTTCAAACATGGCAAGAGAGACGTTGCAAACGTGGCAAGACCGACGTTTCAAACGTGGCAAGTGAGATGTTGCAAATGTGGCAAGTGAGACATTGCAAACGTGGCAAGTGAGACGTTTCAGATGTGGCAAGAGAGATGCTTTAAAGGTGGCAAGACCGACATTTAAAACGTGGCAAGTGAGACGTTTCAGACATGGCAAGAGAGACATTTCAAAGGTGGAAAAAGAGGCATTTCAAAGGTGGTAAGAGAGACGTTCTGAAGGTGACAAGACTGACGAGACGAGGTATTATCTCCGACGTGGTTGCTATGGGAGCGACACTCTTGGACGTCGCAAGAATGACGTCCATCAGGTGGCAACAACGATGACCAGGAGTTACTAGCTCCAACATGGTTTCTATGGGAGCGACAATCTTGGAGGTGGAAAGAGAGACGTCTTGGACATGGCAATAGCGATGGGAAGAGAGTGAAAGACGTCACAATTGTCACCTTTGTTTAGGTATTTAAAAAAAAATACAATATCAATATCAAGACCTAATAGTCATTTCAAGCCCAAAGGAGGAGTAAGTCATATAGGTGTCAGCTAGTGATAGCATACATGGAAATTTCTTCCTACTTCATTAACATTTTCTTCAAAATTAAATTTACGACAACGAAAAGATAGAACTTATTTGCAACCTTCAGTGCACACTTTAGCTTCAGTCACTTCAACATCCATGCTATCTCACCTTTCACTCTCAATCCAAGTGGGAGATTTCATCTCCATTTCATTTAAGTTAAAATCTTCATCATCATTTATGACAACAATTTATTCATAAGGATGGTCTTTGAATTAAGCCAAATGATGCAGAACAGGAGGCACACATTCACTCAACAATTCTGATACATATTTTGAGCAATCTGCATCATTGACAGATTGTTTTTCGTTGTTGATGAATAGACAAATATCTTCTTATTGAAGCTATGCTTCATCTTGTTGTTCAAGCTTTGATTCACCTTCAACATTCTACCCAGCTAGTACCTGAGAACAAGTCATAATCATAACATCTTCTGCCTGCACACTATGAACTCTAATGTAGCAGTGAGAGAAACCCATAAAAGAGCTATGAGACTACATTAAATAGATGAATGTCGACACCCAAGATCTATCCAATCCCTCTGGATTAAGTTGTTGGGTTGAACAAGATACAGGTAGAAAATTACCAATTAGAAACTGTGCATGAATCTATGTTGGCAAAGAAGACAACCCTATGAGAGTTTTTCCCCACTATGTAGTATAGAGCCTGCCTATTTGGACTTACAACAATTGGAGTGATTTATGGATTCAAAATGGTCAGTCGTTTGAATATGTAGGATCTTACTCCTAGCAGTGTGCAAGCCTAGGCCTCCATCATAGGGGCCTCTATTTTGTTAAGTGGCATAAGGAAATGGAGACCATTAGATAGTTCTAAGTTCACCCCTTGGATTTGGTAAGTGCATAGTCTAGTTGTGTACAGTGTGATGTATTATATTCTTATATTGGAATGGAGTAATAAAAGACACCCTTTTGTTTACATTGTGACTCTTATGTTCTACATGGATTATTGGTATGTAGGTAATTCTTTATTTTTTTTGTTATGATGAATATGTTGAATTGAATGTGTTGAATTGAATGTGCATAAATGTGTTAAGTGTGTATAAGAGTTATATATCAACAAAATAGACTAGGAATATATATGGATATTGAGATAGAATGTTGAGACCCTTATCCTATAACATATATCCATATCTTTAATCTTGGCATGTGCTTCCGGTGAGACATTCCCTTAATTAGCACTGAAAATGTCAACACTAAACTACAGAACCTTTGTTGAACACTTAAGTGGACCCGAGTCTACCAATTAGAGCCAACAATCCCTAAGGTGGCCAAACAACTCCACACCACAAAACCAAATGTTGTTGTTCACAAAATATTATTGTCTTGAACAAGGCCAAAACCCTCATGACATGCTCCATTGATCAAGACACACCCCAAAGTTGATTTAGTCCTATTTGATCATTGTTGAGTTGCCCAAAGCACATATATTTTGGGATTATTCTAAATTAGGATATGCA
>ML790289.1:220455-230869 GCA_009831015.1 Picea engelmannii | reverse complement strand
GCACTATGGGCCTACATAACTACCTGGAGAAATACTACAGGATTTTCTCCCTATGAATTGGTCTATGGAAAGAGTGTTGTCTTTCCTATGGAATTTGAGATAAAAACCTTAAGGACTGCTTTAGCTGCCAACCTTGATCTAACCGATGCACAGTCAGCCAGGCTGCAGCAGCTCAATGAACTAGAGGAGAAAAGATTAGATGCCATTCAGCAAACAACCATAATTCAACAGCAAAGATCACAATGGCATGACAAAAATATCAAGAACAAGCAGTTCCAAAAAGGTAATTGGGCTCTACTGTATGATTCCCGGTTCAAATAATTTCAGGGGAAACTGCGCACAAGATGGTTAGGACCTTACGAAGTAGACACAGTTTTTCCCAATGGAACAGTAAGGCTCCTCACAATCGATGACTCCAGAACTCTGTTACTTGTAAATGGTCATCGGCTCCGTCTGTACCAGCAACCTATTTCAAAAGAAGATTTTAAGGCCACATGCATGGCAGATGCTCATTTTCTTTTCGTTGAGGGGGTTTCTACCCCTCGTAACAATTAATTCTTTCAAGATTTCCTTTAGTATTAGATTAGATTAGATTTCGTTTTTCTAATAATCCCTGTCAAAGAAATACCATGCTACAGATGTTTTGCAGATTCCCGCCACCAGAAGAGGATGATTCCATTTCAGAGAGACAAGCCTTCACAATGTTGAAACACCGTTGTTCAACACTGATGACCTTCATGCTGCTGAAACACCACTGGTCAACCATCTCGACTTGCTTCTGAAGCCGAATAACCACCATTCTCCACTTTCTACTTTTCTCTATTGCCGAAACACCACTGTCAGAAATCCACCCTTCTTCTCCATTACTGAAACACCAAACTCACACCTTTCTTTCCTCGACCACAACTCGACAACCTTTTTCATCATTGATGAAACAACTCCGTCCAACAATTGTTTCGCCTTTTTCCATTGCTGAAACACCGGTACCGACAACCTTTTATCATTTTTCCTGATGCTGAAACACCACTGTTCAACACTTTTCATTTCTTTCCACTCCCAAAACATTCCAGTCCGCCATTTCCTCATCATTTTCATTGCCGAAACAACTCCGTCCAGCACTTGTTTCGCCTTTCTCCCTTCTGTTGCTGAAACACCACTACCAACAATTTTTCATTTTCTCCTTTCACAATGCTGAAACACCACTATGCAGCAATGTTGATTTTCACGATGCTGAAACTCCACTGTTCAGTGCTTTTCATTCCTTCCCATTCCCAAAACATTCTAGTCTACCATTTCCCCATCATTCTCATTCCCGAAACAACTCCGTCCAGCACTTGTTTTGCTTTTCCCCTTCCGTTGCTGAAACACCATTATCAACAACTTTTCCCGTTGCTGAAACACCGTTATCAGCAACCTTTCATTTTCTTCCCATTGCTGAAACACCGTTGCCAGCAACCCTTCATCATTGTTTCGATGCTGAAACACCACGTCAGCACTTTTGATTTCTTCAGAGCTGGAACACCATTGCTCAGCAGTTCTTCATCTACAACACTTGCTTCATCTTTCACTATTACCGAAACACCGGTCTTTCACCATCGTCCGTCAGCAAGATTTTATAGTTCGATCTTTTAGACAGCAAATCCTCGACACACTTCAAAAAATGCCACCACAGGACTATCACTGACAGGCATGATACGTTGTTTGCAGCACGAATCAAATGGTAAGGCAAGGTATGTAAAGTTTATGTAATTCAGTTAGGCTATAGATAATGGGAAAGATTTGACATCATTAAAACCATTTAAGGGCCATTACTACTAATCACACTTGACGGGAGGGGAAGTACACGTCAAATCCGCGATATCATCATTTCCTCCGATTTTACCGCCGCCATCCCCATTTCATCACCTTTTTGCGCATTTAACCATTATTCCTGCATATAACCCCTCAGAAAACTTACTTTGTGCCAGAGCTAATACACAAACTCTCGACGCTATATCTTACCAAGCTAGTAGCCATGGGAGGAGCTATCATCTGCAAAGAACCCGCCACCACAGCGCTGCTCAAACACTATCCAGTAGCATATCAAATCTTCGAGCAAGCAGGATGGATTAATTACTTCCATCGGCTTCAAGGATATAACGAACGGCAAGTACTACAGTTCGCCCGAAATCTTCAGGAGAACCATTCTGTCGTCGCGGGCATCCGAATATCTGTAACAGAGGAAGATATATCAGAGGTCTTCGGCCTCCCCATGGATGGCACTCGAACATTCAGCCGAAAGCATATCATTGGGGATGTCCAGCAGAGCTTCTTCCTGCTAGAGGAAAGAATTGTATTGAAGGGCAGAGGCGTTCATCTCAGTTCACTACCACTCCCGTGGCCGGAAGTCGCCAGATTCATCAAGCACTACCTGACCTGCGAAGGCGCTATCAGGTAGTCTATCAGCACGACTTCCTTTTACTTTCTCATTTAAGGCATAACAGACGGGTCAACATTCCCTATTATCTGTTGGGCTATTTAAAGAATATGGCACTACTGTCGAAGGGAAAAAGATCCAACCCAGTCACTTACCCACCACCGTCTCGTTCAATTACTCATCAACAGGGGTTTTGAACAACATAACCGTCCATTAAATAATCCAACCATAAACCCTGCACCAGCTGCTGAAGCCCCTGAAATTCCTGAGGAGCAGCAACAACAAAACCCCCCAGTTTCCCCCGAAATACCCCATAGCCCGCCCACACGACCAACCAGTCCCCCTACCATACCAAAATCGTCGCATACCGCACCAGAGTCTTCCACTCCCATCCTTCACATTCTAAGCGATGACTCTGAACCGGATAATCCCTCCTGCCCGATCATTGAAGAAAGACCTCCACGAAAACGAAAACATATTGCCCCCTTTCCACCCTTCTTGCGCAAAAAGCGAACAAGAACCTCAATGAGGCCACCCTAGATGACCACTACCCTATATCCCCCACCAATTCGACTCATACCCCGTAAACCGTTAACCTCCCCAATCCCGAGATCTTTGCCTATTCCAACCATGGGCACTGCAACACAAGAACCAGACGCCCCAGAAACTGTAACACCATCTGTCTCACACAGGGTAGCTGAAACAAAAGAACCAGTTACCCACTCAGTGGCTGAAACACAAGAACCAACCATGGCTGAAACACAGGAAACAGCCACGGCTGAAACACAAGAACCAGCCGCTGACATTGAAATTGAGTTACAGGAATCAGACGCCCAGACATCATTTGTTTTCAATAAAGAAGCTGAAACACAACCAGATACCCATCCAGTGGCTGCAAAACAAGAACCAGTCACTGATGTTGAAATTGAATTACGGGAATTACAGGCCCAGGATGCTGCAACACCACCCTCATCAAGCAAAATGGCTGAAAAGCCAGTGGCCGAAACACAAACTGATATTGAAATTGAATTTCGGGAATCACAGGCCCAGGATGTTGCAACACCACCTTCATCAAGCAACATGGCTGAAAAACCAGCCACCCATTCAGTGGCTGAAACACAAGAACCACCCACTGATATTGAAATTGACATACAAGAATTGGAGGTTGAAGGTGCTGAAACTCTACTGTTTCTTCACCAAGAAGCTGAAACACAAGCAGCAACTACCATTCCTGCTACTCCTTCCCAACCACCAGAAGCAACAATGACATCTGTCTTGCAGGAAAACGAATTTCTAAAATCAGAACTGGAAGCATATAAGCTGGAACTGGCCAGAGCCAAGGAAGCATATGAAAAAGAGCTCAATTCATACACTGCAAGTCGTATAGCAACCCTGGCAGAACAAACCATAGAAAGCATATGCAAAGAATATATGTGCTGCCAATGTGGAGATATTTATTATCAGGCAGGGTATAAGATGGTTCAATTTCCAGTACCAGGAGCAGCCCCCACTCCTTCCCCTTTTGAAGTCAAGTCTGAACCTGCTGCAACACAAGAACCAACAGGTTCCACTAAGCTCAAAACCAAACCTGCTGCAACACAAGAACCAGCAGGCCCTAGCAAAATCAAGACTGAACCTGTTGTGACACAAGAACTAGTAGGCCCTTCCAGGATCAAGAAATAAATCCCTACTGTTGTCAACAGGGCTGTGCAAACAGTGCCCATGGAGGAAGTTACACCTCCCAGTCAAATCAATCTCTCCACTTCCAGGGAACAGTCCACTCAAACCCTGCCTAATCCCACTACTTCAGATGTTGAAACACAAACTCAACTGTGGGACGAGCATGCAGAGATACAAAAGTGGAAGAAGGAGTATGCTGAGACACAGGCCCAACATCTGCAAGTGCACAAGCAAACCTGGATAAATCACACCTTCTCAAATTGGGAAGCATTGGACCTGACACGCCAGGAATTTCGTGAACTCAAGAAGAAGAACAAAGATTTAAAAGGTAGACTGGTCCTGATCTTTGATTTGATGCAGACACTAATGGCCACAAGAAAACCATCTTGTAACTATTCTTTATTTCTCATAGAGAGACTCACATGGTTCTAGATTAAATCAATTATAGAAGGAAAATCCCATAAAGTTATAGAACCAACAGATTTTGTCAAGACTTTTCTAGCAGCCTCCACCAGGGATCAGCACCTCTTATGTGAAGCATACTTCCATAATGAGGCTATTCCCGAAAATAGGCTGCTCAATATAAATCCTCTTGTTGGAGATGTTCAACTTCAAGCATTCACTTCTTTTCTTTACAATCAAATTTTGTGGCAGAGTGACTTTTTGGCTGCCAAGCACAATGAGGATAATAAACTCCTTTGGATTAGACCAGAACCAGAGAGGGCAGCCAGATTCATTTCAGAATATTATGAGGTCTTGAAAAAACCAGGGGTGACTGAGCATGTTCAACAGCTACAGTCAGTAGTGCTCCAAGAATGTCAGCAAAGCATCAGTGCCATAGAGATTCCTACCCTCCAGGCCAACAACCTGTTTTGGCAGCAATCCATAGAAAAGAGACAACAGCACAACCCTTTTGGTCCGGCTAACTTAGAAGCAGCAATTTCAAGGGTACCCAGCTACATCCAGTGTGTTAGACACTGTACTGAAAACTGGATAGGGTACAAATTTTACTTTCCCCTCCTCTAGCTGCCAATAGAAATATATCAAGTCAGTTATAAATTGCCTCAGAAGGCTGAGACAGCAGCATGGCAAAGACTGCAGCAGGTCCAGGGGTTCAAAATGCCAACAGACAGTACCGCCCGAAGCTACTGCTTGAGTAATTTACACGATCAGAGACAGCATCAAGACTCTGATTCAGAATGAGTAGCCTGAGGACATGCAACACCTTGAGCTAGGGGGGATGTTAGGACCACACAATGTACCTTTTTGCCCATACTTTTTGCCATTATTATACCCTTCATCAGTTGTATTTAGACTCATAATATCACTTCATCTGATCATTCCAAGGTATACAACGTCCTTTCTCATTACTATATGATTAATCTGTTTTGCATAATATTTTACATCACTTTTGTACTTAACCATTGATTAGACTGTAGACTAGCATTCAAAGCCTGTTGTTGAAATACAGTTCAGGACGCGGATGCTGAAACACTGTTACACAGTCCAAAGTCCCTGCTGCTGAAACACAGTCCAGGTCGCAGATGCTGAAACACGGAGCTGATTACACAGACCAAGGTCCCTGTTGTTGAAACACAGTCCGAGGTCCCTGTGCTGAAACACAATTCGAGGCCCCTGATGCTGCAACACAGAACTGTCATACATTCCGGAGTTGCAGAGGCTGAGACACAGAGCTGCTACGAAGTTTAGAGCTGCAAATTATGAAACACAGAGGAGACCGCCAACCAACGACACTGAAACACAAGGAAGCCGTTACAGTTAGCGGTCAAGGCCGACATAGTCAAGAGCGCAATTCACGTGGCTGAAACAGCCCGTGAATTGCGATGCTGAAACAACATTGGCAAGAAGCTGTTACTCCAATCGTAACAACAATACCTCATCCAGCTCCTGTAATAGCATTTTTGTTGCGTGAGACCAGGATATCCTGCTCTGGTTTAGAAAGAAGATCCGACTAAAATATACATTGTAATTTTTAGATACATTACATCGAGGAGGTTCCCTCTTTAAATAAGGGGAATTCTTCATTCGATGAAGGGAAGTTTTGATGTATTGAAGCAACTCCAGAGAAGTGGGACGTATTCCATTCTTCCAATTTGTAATGTGATATTTCGACAGATGAATATAAGACTGCTTTGAGTATCCTTCTCTAGCTTCTCGTTCAGGGGAATCTTGTGAGAAGGGAGGGCCCACCTTCTTCACAAGATTCACCTATTAGTTAGAAGTGTGCTAGTATAATTTCTGTTCATGCTTTGTTTAACTGTCATTTGCTGAAACACTATTTTTAATGGATTCCGCTTTGTTGAAACACTACTAACTCTGTCTTAGTTTAATTAAATGGGATTTGTAATTCTTTTTATCAGCAATCTCGTGTGATGGTTTTATGAGGTTAGCATAGATTTGGTTAAAGGTTCCTGCTCAGACAGAAAGGGATCAGAATATCATACCCTCTGTAGAATTCAATTACTACTGCAAGTGTTCTAGCCAGAGGTCCGGGTAAAAGGTTCCTGCTTAGACAGGAAGGAATCCGAATAACTCGACTTCTATAGATTTCATTTACTACTGCAAGAGTGCTAGCCAAAGATTTGGTTAAAGGGTTCCTGCTCAGACAGGAAGGAATCACAACACCTTGTCTTCTGTAGATTTCATTTACTGCTGCAAGTGTGCTAGCCAGAGATTTGGTTAAGGGGTTCCTACTCATACAGGAAGGAATCACAACACCTTGTCTCCTGTAGATTTCATTTACCTCTGTAAGTGTATTAGCCAGGGATTGGGTTAAGGGTTCCTGCTCAAAAAGGAAAGAAACCAAAAACACCCTGTTCTCTGTAGACTTTTATTGATGCTAGTCAGAAACTGGGTTAGGGATTCCTGCTCAGAAAGGAAGGGATCAGACTACCCTGTTCTCTGTAAACCTCAACCTCACAGTGTGCTAAAAATAGAAATAAGGCTCAAGGATCCTTCTTAGAAAGAAAGGAACTAGGTGCCTTTGTTCTCTGTTAGATAGAGTTAATTATTTTCTGTAGTACTGTTTTCATGAAAGAGTGTTAGTACTGAGTCTCTGTTTGAGAGTAAGGGTCCTGTTCTCTTATTGCAGAATAGTTGTTCTTTCCCATTGCAGTGTTATTTTAATGTAATCTAGGATTCTTAGATTGAACTTTAAAGAATTGCAATAGGGGAATTACTTTCCTGTGATTTAATTCAGAGCTTCAGTTCATTCAAGCAAGAATAAATAGTATGAATTTCTTTACTACAACACTAAGTTGCTTTTGGAATTGAGCATATATAGTGCGTGGCTATCTTTTAAATAAAAGACTTCCCTGGGTTGATAATTTATGTATCACTTGATTGTTTGAATCAATTAAGAAATTATAGTGACCAACAATAAGGCTCCCAGCATAAATGAGACAGACATAAAACTTGTAGACTGAATAAATCACAATCCTTCTCACAGATTCTTCGGGTTAGCTAGATTAAATAAAAATCACAAATATTCATGTATAATCGATTGTAGAAAATTTCAGAGAAACATTTTGCAAATGAATCTTTATTTATATCATATTTGGATTATAGGTATTTGATCGGGGGACCTAACCTAATATACCTAATACTAATATTCCACAGATGAATGAAAGCCATGTCAACCAGCCATTCGGTGGTAAGAGGGGAAAGAGCCTTGCAACCTACCTTGGAAACAAACCCACCTGACAGAAAGACTTCTTTACTGGCCCTAGAGCATGAGGTCTTTGGAGGGAAAACTATCAGACCTTAGAAGGCGAGGCTGGGATCGTTGGATCATGGGATGGGAATGGGAATTTGAATCGGTTCATTAGACCTTATAAGTCCCTGGTTGATGGGATGGATGGATTGGAAGAACTAGAAAGAAGATTGAATTTATCATATAAATATAAATGCATATTTATATAGGCAAATTGGACCGTGAACTGGAAAGAAGATTGGCTCATCAGGCCATTGTACCAGTACCAAATTGGTGTACCTATACTATGCAACTCAGGTCTAATCCACTTTGTAGTAAAGAGAGTAGAAAATGCTAAAAAACAATCTATGAAATATACAGAATATAGTCTTAAAGGCTTGTCTTATAAAGGCCATTTGTGGTGCACGACCTCTTCTGGTCACCAAGACTGAAACAATTTCCAGGCTCGGCATGTCTTATAAAGGCCATTTGTGGTGCACAACCTCTTCGAGTCACCAAGATTGAAGCAGTTTCCAGGCTCCGGAACAGATTGAGACAGAGGACACTATTACGCCTAGAAGAGAATTTATCATATAAATATAAATGCATATTTATATAGGCAGATTGGACCATGAACTGGAAAGAAGATTGAATTTATCATATAAATATAAATGCATATTTATATAGGCAAATTGGAACGTGAACTGGAAATAAGATTGGCTCATTAGGCCATCGTACCAGTACCAAATTAGTGTACCTATACTGTGCAACTCAAGTCTAATCCACTTTGTAGTAAAGAGAGTAGAAAATGCTAAAAAAAAATCTATGAATTATATAGAATACAGTCTTAAAGGCTTGTCTTATAAAGGCCATTTGTGGTGCATGACCTCTTCCGGTCACCAATACTTAAATAGTTTCGAGGCTCTCGAATAGATTGAGACAGAGGACACTATTACATTTTCAGTGAAACCATACTTCAATGAATGCACCATTCGAGGATTTGGGTATTTTGGTCAAATAATGAAGTAGTGTTTTCCTGTGGAAATTCCATTCTAGTCATTGGTTTCATTCGTATACAGTCTTCATAAAACCCAACGTCTCCCGTAAATCCACTCTGCTTGATGTGGGCATGGATCACCTTACCTTCTGGTAGGGCATTTCTTTGAATACATCCCTGTAGAAGACAAACATACATAGAGCAGTCTAAATGTTTACCTATGATACCTAGAACGCCTAAAGCCTCGCTAAAGTGGCCCTGTTTACAGAGTGTCGAGATGCTCAAGAGATGCGGGCTCCTTCTTTCTCCTGTGGGGTGATCTCCTCTATCCTAGCTTGTTGTCGATTGGGGTCGGCTGAGTTTTTTTATTGTGGGTTCTGAAATTTGGGTGCAGTATTGTTCGTGGGTGGGGTTTTGTTTAGTCGAGGTTTTCAAATTTGGGCAGCAAAGGATTTCATTTGCAAATAATTCTCTCTTGGCCTATTTCATTTACAAATAAACTTTAATTAATATATTAAAGTTACAAATTAATTTTAGTAGAAATTTTAATTAAAATTTACAAATAAACTTTAATTAATATATTAAAGTTATAAACAAATTTTAATTTTAGTAGAAATTTTAATTAAAATTTTATAATGAAATAGTATGATATATAGTTTCACCTAAAATTTACACTTATTAACATAAACATGTACAATAAATTCTTGATTGCTTGCGTTTACATAATTTTTATTAGGGTTTAGAGCTCTAATGTATTATACCGTTGTAGGATTGGGTGAGGGTGTTATAGGATTAAAATTAACGCTAGTTAAAGTGGAATATGAAGTAGATACAATCTGAAACACAAATATCTTGAAACAATATTAATTCACACATGGGCATGGGCTTAAGAAACACTATAATAATATCATTGTTACACAAACTTAATATTAAAAAAAAAAACCATTTATTATGCTCGCATAACAAACAGTTAGAAAAAACAACTGGACAATCACAGTAAAAACATAAATATAAAAAAATTATTGCTTTCAGACCAAATTAGATGATCAGTTGCATGGTCTTGCATGGTATCTGAAACCTTTTTCTTTTCATGATTCGGGCAATATTTTCTGTTCTAAATCTTTCCTTGGTCCTTCTCTTTTGTATATATTTATGGTTTACATTCCGTGTCTGCAATTCTACGTCTCAGAATTTCTACTTTTAACATTCGGATCTGAAGTATCAACAACTCTTGTAATTCCAATCGACCGATCCATTAACGCATTAATCCCAACGCATTAATCCCAAAGCATTAATCCTGACTGCATTAATCTAGTTAACTGGACAAGAACCTCCCCACTGGGAGACCTAAAGTTTTGACAATTAGAGGGGCCTGACGGAGATACAGGGGCCCAAAGGATTCAAACCACCCATTCTTCATCTTATTATTATTATTGTTTTCCATTTCATCTCCCCGAAATATGAATTTCAATTGTAGTGGCCTAGAAGCCGAACTTTCACTGACCATCGTGACCACCATAAGCATGGAAATCAATATTACCAATCGTGCAGATGTTATTGTCATTTCCATATCGCTCCAACCTAGAGAATTATTCTCTTAACAGCTGCA
>ML790289.1:200923-212712 GCA_009831015.1 Picea engelmannii | reverse complement strand
ATTGGGTTATTATGTGACCTCTTGTGTGTGTGAAAAGAGGCTCTTTAGGGCACAATTAGGTCTTTGACCAGCCCACCATGAGGATTGAGCTCGGATTTGGTGTCAAATCGACTTGGGAGTTGATCCATTAGTGGTTGGAAGGCCGACCAATTTCAATAAATGTGCCGTTTAGCAGGCGCGTGGGTTTTTCACCCAATAGTCGCGCCTCGTGCGCGCAGGCGCGCCTTGTACGATGTTGTTACACGCGCACATGCGCGCGCCCATGTTCTGTAAAGTGCCCTTTGATTTTTGATCATTTTGTATAGTTTTGACCCTTTTGTTGTGCTATGGAATTAACCTTGTGCCATGAATGACTTCTTTTCTGTTTTGACTATGCGGAGTTCTTGTCGCCCTGTGTGGATGAAATTTCAGTGATAACAGATGCCCCCTGATGGATGAGGTTAGGAGCAAAATGTATAGCCAAAATCCATCAATGTTTCTTTTACTGAGAATGATGGTGTAAGGGAGAGCAAGAGTGAGACCGTGTAGAGCAACCCGTTGGAGAAGAAAGGAACCGGTAGTTCCCGACCTTCTACAAGGTGTGTAATAATATACAAGTGTGTACAAACGAGGCGGGCATGCCCCATGCTCATGTGATGTAACTCTGAAGGAAGATGACGGAAAAATATTGATGTAGACAACTGCAGCGCCCTCGGGGGCGGGAGTGATAAAGGAAGAAGACAATTCTGCAAAGGAACATACTCTGAACCATAGGTAATGGTCGCGGAAATAAATAGCGACTGTACTGTGGGCATTGATGGCCCGACCAAGTTCAGAGGTCTTCGGCAACTGATAATGATAAAAACTGCAATAGTCGCAAAGTAAGACCCACCGCAACATGAGAAAGTGTTGGCATCGAATGTTATGGGGGTCAACGACATCAGGGAGCAATGGTGTTTCCCCCTGTGTCGTCCGAGATCTCTCATTGAATGGGAAATGAGAATCAAGATACTGTCACCCTTTTGGAAAAGTGTGCTGATGTCGACAAAAGGAGGACGCAACTTCCAGAAGCAGAGGGCTCCGTGGAATCTACTGAGGTGAGGAGATGGTAGAGGTACATGGACGAAGTCAAGAAGTGGGAAGACTCAAGACTACCCTTGGTTGGAGGATGTATGATATAAGGCGTGGCCACAACCATTTTGACGAGATCAAGTGTCATGGGGACAACAAGATCCGGGATAAGTTGTGCCAGAGGCGGGACAAGGTAAATAAATTCAGAGGATAAAGGTAAGTGACCTGGGTAATACTCTGAAGATATGGACGATGCCGACAATGGAAAGTGAGAAGTAATGCTCCAACCAAGGGTGATAGGGGTTGCGTGTGGCCAAAAGGAAAGCGGGTCGCCAAATGGTGACGACAAAAGTAAACACTGGGAGTAAAGGCGTTTGTACAATAAATACAAAATAAATGTGGGGAAGATATACAAATACAGAAACGGGTGCCCTAGTGTGAAATGAGTGCCCCAGTGAGGGCAGAAACTTTGGGGAAAATGATGAAGGGTGGGGGACCCATTGGCGAGTTTCTGTATGAGGTAGGTGAAATGAAGAGAGGTTCGCAGATGGGCAAATTGATGGTGGATGAAATGGAGGGTTCATGATCCTACGGATGTGCAGGTAAAAAGAACTGAAGCATAAAGCGATGATCTGGGAGTCCATGTGGGAAAGCCAGCAAAATGAGAAGAAGAAAAATGTGGTTGATCTTCAACATGATAACAGACTAATGGGACTCCCATCCCTAAAAGGAAAGAACAACATGAGTGTCAATGTGCAAAAAGGTGCTATGAATGGGACAACTCATGTGGGTGAGAATGCTACCGGGTAACAGTACTAAAGATGCAACTAGAGGGGTGAGTACTGTAGAGCCGGGAATGGGTATCCTAAAGGCCAATATCAGAGGGTGTGACTGGAGTGTAAATGCAATACAGTGGGAGAGACTACATGCCAGTGCTGAGTATATACCTGAAGGAAAGTTGTGGAGAGATGATGACCAGGTACTTGCACACAGAACAACCAAATACCCAAAGTGAACAATATCTGAAGATAAGACCAAATATGAACATGTATTAGATAAATGTGACAATGCGCGTGCGTACCTGGCCATGATGTGGAAAAAAGGCACCACGGGGGCACAGGGTAAAAAGTGGCCCAGGGACAGTCATGATGTAGGCGGTGGGACGCTGATCTCGTGGCTGAAGACGGTTCGAAAAATGGATGCTGTGGGCTCCCGGAATGGTGAGTGGAAGTTTGGCAAAAACCCTATATATAGCTGTAGGGCCCACATTGCCACCTCATTTGTACCTGCTGCTACAATGAGTTCCAGAGCAGATCCAGAGGAGATTGAGTGATTTCGAGAGCACGAGGCATCTGTTTCCCAGTGTGCGAGTTTCAGGTTAGTGGTCTGAACGACCTGCATAGCTATAGGTTTCAAATTTTTGGGCAGGGTAGGTACAGGGGGTCGTACGGGAGGTTTAGGGGGTTTTTTGATAGGGTGTGGACCCCAATGCATGGGCGACTCAGTGGAAGGCGCGCATGAGTGTGCGCCTGTACACTGAAAAATCACGCATGAATGCGCGTGTGTAGGGATTTAAGGCGCGCCTTAGAGGCGCGCCTGTGGGGTCGACAGGTGCGCATGGGTGCGCGCCTGTAGGTTGAACAGGCGCACTTTCAAGCGCGCCTGTGGGTATGACAAGCATGCTCTAGCACGCGCCTGTATGGTGAACAGGCGCGCATGTGTGCGCGCCTATGGGGGTAAAAAATGCGCCTTGGAGGCAAGGTTTCAAGGTGAAAAAATTAGCTTATTTGATGTATTGGATGATGGTCTAAGCTAATATAGGATTCTAGGTTGTGTGCAGGTGATGAGCAGTGATCATGGACGTGCGGTGGCGGGAGAGAGATTGGGCACCGCTACGAGAGGCTGTGACCAATGAACCGTCGACAGATCGAGCAGCAGTTCGAGCAGCATTAGCAACCAGTGG
The DNA here is from genome assembly GCA_009831015.1 of Picea engelmannii. NCBI lineage: Eukaryota > Viridiplantae > Streptophyta > Pinopsida > Pinales > Pinaceae > Picea > Picea engelmannii. Next base: position 209,699 of record ML790289.1, on the reverse strand, counting down.
ATTGCTAAAGTTTTTTGATTGCTCTTTGGTACGGTCGTAGGAGTATTTGCTCCGTTTTCTTATTGAGATGTGGAGTCTAGACTGACACTGCTTCCTCGTGCGAGGAGAGCAGATCACCTTCACTTCGGTGGAGGACATCTACTTTTTGACTAGGCTCCCCTTTCGGGGAACACCGTTGTCGGCAGTGCCTGTGCTACCGAGGGACACTGATCTGCGGGAGGTCGCCGAGCGATACTGCTCAGGCGAGCATTATATGACTGGGTCCTCAGTGAGCATTAGTAGGATAGATGTCCTGCTGCATCGTTGCATAGCAGCGATGATAGTGCGAGTGTATGGATCGCGAGCACCCCACCGGATTAGTGGCGGCGAGTTGATGCTGATGGAGAGGGTAGTGGTGGGCCGTGAGCGGTTTGCCTGGGGGCTGACCCTACACGCGCAGATGATTGCGCAGTTGGACCACTGTCGGTCCATAGGTAGGGGGGAGTTTTCTTTTGGCTCCATCCTGGTGGGCTTCTTCTTGGAGAGGGTGCCGATGTTGCGCCTGAGGGTGCTACTGGATGCACCAGGGGTACGAGAGACACGCTTGATGCGGTGGTCTCAGATTTTGATTTGCCACGGCGGTGGCGAAGGCGGGCACTACTTCACTGTGGAGGCAGCGCAGATATGGCGGCAGATGCCGCAGGTCATTCTGTAGTTCCCCTATGCTAGGGTGGATTTCTGGGGGGACCCAGATATGGTGTTGCCTCCTGGGGAGGTGTTCGACCATAGAGGTATGTGATGTTTTTTTGTTTTGTGATTTATGTTATGCTGTTTGATATACTAGTGCATATGTTTGATGTATAGACACTGATATCATTGTTTGTTTGTTGTTTGGTGCATGTACAGATTTGGCACCTCGCGGGCACGAGGTGGAGCTGTATCGACCGCGGGTGCCGTGAGAGGGGAGACCTCCACGTGGAGAGAGGCGTCCATGGGACGAGGCTACTGAACGACCATCAGGGGCCGATAGACCGGTGCAGAGGCGTCGCTTTGATGACCCTGGTGCGGGGCCATCACATGCTCCACCGGCGATAGTCAGAGTAGAGATAGAGGACTTATGTCGCCATTTTGAGGAAGTGCTGCGGGACATGCCTGAGGGCATGTGGACCCGCATCCAAGATGAGGGATTCCTGGAGCAGTTTATAGGGTTACCGGCACCATGGCGGGGCCTAGTACGGCGAGCAGCTGTGGCGGATGCGATGACGAGTGGACGTCTGCCTCCAGGGCAAGAGGGTCCTGCAGGTGCTCCACCACCACCGGCGGGAGCAGGTGGGGGAGGGCCACCACCTCCTCCTGAGGGAGGGGCAGCAGGGGGTGCGTTAGAGGCACCCTGATGTATTCTATGTTGTGTATACCGTTTTTTATTAGGCTGGTGAGCCAATTGTTGTACCATGATGTGGCACGGGCCTGCGGGCCGATGTACTTTTTTTTGTATGTAAACATTCGGGTGGCCTGAGGGGCCCACGTATATATATGAGTATACATGTTTATGGAGATCCAAATGTGTTTTACATGTGTTCTTGGTTGATGTTTATGATGATATCTATATGCTGTGACAGGTGTTGATGAGATGTTTTATGTATGTGTATTTTGATGTGATATATGCCAATCTAGCACCATGTTAGCTATTTCATCTGTTGTTTGATTCAATTCTCTTGGAATATGTGTAAATGAAATGGAATCAAAATGTCGATTCAATAATCTAACCTGCAGGTACTTGCGAAAGAGGCACGGATCGCGTACACGGTACACATTATTGAGTTGAAGAACAACTAGCTGGGAGTCGAGAAGAACGCTAAGGTGACGAATATGATGATGCTGGGCATCGGTCAGGAGGCCGATGACAGCAGTGTATTCGGCTTGGTTATTGGTGGCTGGTCTTAAACATATGTCGTTGGAATGTAGCAGTTCATGTGAAGGGGTGTAAAGATCCCAAGCAGCCGAAGCGAGATTTTGTGTCCAACGGTTGGCGCCATCGGCATAACCAATGTGGTAAGCTAGTGGAGGAGTCATCTGTCAACAGCACAAAGGATAGTTTTAGATGAGGGAGAAAAAAGATTAAAAACGCTAGAAAAGAAAAATTACCTAAAGTAGCATGACTACGTTTAAGCATAAAATTTCTTGAGATATAACCCATTGACGGGTTCTTTGAGCGTGAGGCCTTCAGGGGAGGCTAGGATGTAAGCGTCTTTGGTGAGGCAATGTTGGATGATGTAAGGGCCATGCCAAAGTGATTCGAATTTTCCGTGGCCAAAGGTATCGTGAGTGATATCATAAGCAAGGACAAGGTCGCCTTCGCGAAATGATCGAAGGTTGACATGGCGATCAAAGGTAGCCTTGGATCATTTTTTAGCTGCCTCGTTGTTCGGTAATGAGGATTGACAATCCTCATCCAATGACTCCAAGTTCAGCAAGCGCTGCTCCATGGGAGCAGTGTCAGGTAATAGCTCAATTGTGGTGCGAAGGGTGGGAATTTCGCACTCGATGGGAAGAGTTGCCTCGACCCCATGGACTAAGTGAAATGGCGTGAAACCTATGGCAGTCTTCACTGCTGTTTGATAAGCCCATAGCGTGGAAAATAACATATGATGCCAATTGGTTTTATGTTTATTAACCGTGCACTGTAACATGGTCTTGAGGACTTTGTTGACTGCCTCGACCTGTCCGTTTGACTAAGGATAGTATGGTGAGGCAAACTCGTGAGAGAAGCCTAACCGATATGAGAGCTCGATGAAGATCTCATTCTCAAAATGTTTCCCATGATCGGAAACTAATTGGAGTGGTACTCTGAACCGAGATATTACGTGGTTGAAGAAAAAATGCGCTGCTGTGTCAGCGGTATTGTTGAAGGTGGGCATAGCTTCAGCCCATTTGGTGAAGTAATCAACAACGAAAACAATGTATTTAAGACCATTGCTGGAGGGGGGGTTACAAGTCATAAAGTCAATGCCCCATTTACAAAAGGGGCCTGCAGTAATGACAGGGTGAAGAAGAGCGGGGGGAGCGTGGGCTTTGTTGGCATAGAGATGACATTGCTCACAATGTCTCACGGCATGAATGCAATCATGAAACAGGGTAGGCCAAAAGTAACCGGCCCGAATAATCTTTTGAGCCGTGGCGATGCCCGAAAGATGGCCCCCACAAGCGCCGCTGTGACAGTCGTTTAAGACTCTGTCGACCTCGTCAATAGTCAGGCAACGACACAGAATGGTGTCGACGCCTCGCCGATATAGGATGTCTCTGATGAGGAGATAGCGGGGGACCTGATGGCGAATGTGTCGACGATCATCTCGTGATAGGTGGTTACCGAACTTTTGAGTTCGTAGGTAGACGAGGAGGTCGCCATACCAAGGATCATCAGAAGCGATGTAAAAGAGATGTTCGTCGGGAAAGTCCGTATTGACGGGTGCACTGGGTGTGTCAGAGGGAAGGGCCATGACAAGTTCAGCGACAACGAGGGCCTTCTTACTCTTTGGTATCGAGAACTCGAGGTCGTATTCCTGAAGGATAACGATCCATCGAGCGAATTTGCCGTTAACTTGGCGACGGCTGAGCAAATATTGCATAGGGTTGGAATCTGCGATGACCTTGGTGGTGCGAAGCAAAATGTAATGGCGCAGTTTTTGGACTGCGAGGACAACTGCAAGAGCAAGTTTCTCTTCATGTTTGTACTTCAGGGGTGGTCCTGAGAGGTTCTTACTGACATAGTAAATGACGTGTTCACAATTGTCATCTCCGAGCTGGACGAGGATGACGGCTACTGATACAGCTGATGCTGATACGTAGAGGATGTAGTCGCGATTGTAGTCAGGTGCACTAATTAGAGGTGCATTGGAAAGTGCTGCTTTAAGATCGTCAAACGACTGTTGGGCATAGTCGTCCCAATGAAAATGGATCTCGTGACACAGTAAGCGAAGGAAACCATGTGCGCGTATGGCGTAATCAGGAACAAAGCGCCTGAGAAAGTTGGCTTTTCCCTGTAGACTCTGTAGTTGTCGCAAATTCCGAGGAGGTGGAATTTCGGTGATGGCTTGGACCTTGAGGGGGTCTATGATGATACCGCTTTGTGAAACAATAAAATCGAGAAGGCGCCCTGCGGTGACGCAGAACACACACTTGAGAGGTTTCAAGCGAATGTTGTACTGACGACACCATTGAAAGATGATTCATAAATCATCGAGGTGTTGGGTATGCTTCTTGGAGCGAGCAGTGAGGTCGTCCAAGTAGGCTAGGATGATTGCGGCCAGATCATGAAAGATGTATGTCATGGCCCGCTGGAAAGTGGCGCCGGCATTTTTGAGGCCGAAGGGAATGACACGATATGCAAACGTACCCCACGGGGTAATGAATGTTGTTTTATACTGATCGGCCAGGTGAATTTGAATTTGGTTATAGCCAGAGAACCCGTCCATGAAGGAGAGAGCCTTGTGGCCGGCACAATTGTTGATAATCTGATCAATGAAAGGTGTTGGAAAGTTGTCCTTGGGACAAGCATTGTTGAGATCGCGAAATTCGGTGCAGACGCGAATAGAGCCCTATTTTTTGTTGACGGGTATAGGGTTGGAAACCCAAGACGTATAAGCGATGGGGTAAATGAATCCGTCCGTATGTAATTTGTCAATTTCGGCTTTGATAGCCGCGGCCTTTGATGGGTGTAGCGGTCGCTGTTTCTGGCAAACTAGTGTGATGTCAATCCAGGTGTCGATGCGATGTTCGACAATAGAAGGGTCGATGCCAGGCATCTCTGTGTATGACTAGGCGAAGATATCCCGAAATTCCTGGAAGAGGGCTTTGTATGTAGTGATTTCCTCAGGAGTACAAGCTGCTCCAATGATGATTTCTTCGATGATTCCCGGTTTAATGGAAATGTCGATTTTGATGGTGGGGGAAATGTTAGCCAAGTTCCCTTCTTCAAAAGCATCGGGTGTAGGAATAGGATTGTTGAACCAATTGATAGTCCCTGATGGGATAAAATCTTTGGTTTCGACCGCGTAAATGGGATTGTGACTAGGAGGCATGAGGGATCCCTATGGAAGGAAGAGAGCTTGATGATGTAACACGTCCCAGGGAGAGTCCGGGCGTTGTAGCTCTTCCAGTATGTCTTCATCGCATTGGAAACGACGAGAATATAATGGATCATGAGGAGTGATTTTCGTGACAGTGTGGTTGCCCCCTGCTGTAGAAACAGAGGAGGAAATACTAGAAGAGGGTGAGGGTTCACTTGACATAAACCATATATTGAGGTACTGAGGGGTACCCGTGGTGGTGGGATGGAGAGTCTCCGCAAGGGGATGAGCGGGAGAGTTGGGTGGGTTACGGGGTAAATCCTCAGATATGTCATCTAAGAACCATGGAGGCGTAGGGAGTGCCTCGGGCTCGGGAGAGATGATATGGAGCTCTTCAAGTGGTGAAGATATGTCGATGATTGCCTCTGCGGGTGGGTGAAGCAAGGCTAACTGACGTTGCCGATATTCGATGATCATCGGACATTGGTATGTAAAATGATCCAATGAATCGCAAAGAGAGCAAGGGCATCTCATGCGTTCGTTGACTGAAGTGGTGACATAGCGAATGTCAGTGATAGGTGTCGTGGATGATGTATCAGGGCGTAGGTTGTTCTGAAAGTCACGGCTTACGATAGCTAATGCCTGTCGAAAATGAGGCAGTGCTGGACAATGATGGGTGTAATGGCCATACTCAAAACAAATGGCACACGTGAATTTGGTCTTCAACCCTTTACTACTGGTATGTTGAGTGGTAGCAGTAGTAAAGGGTTGTGTGGGGGTTGAATTGGGGGGAATCAAATTCCGTAATTCCGGTAGCGATGGGCAGTTTTTGGTTTGGTGACCCTCTTTATCACACAATGCGCAAGGAAGGGGAATGCACGGAGGAAGTGGAGCTGTGGGCTCCTTCTTCTGTCTCCTGCCCCCAGTAGTAGCAGGGGGTGTAGGGAGAATGGGGGTAGTGGGGGTAGTAGGAGTGATGACAGGAATCGTCATGGGGAGTCCTGCCTGTGGGCGAGGGACCATCTCAGGTGGATGTAGGTACCACACTGGAATTGCTAACACCATATTGGGTAGTGTGAGCGTTGCGGCTACCTGGAAAGCTTCTATACCGGGTGGAGGGTAAAAGAAAGGAATTTGAGTGAGGGGTCGAGGAACTGTTTCCCAAACGGGATTAGGTCCTGGAGGGGGTGTGGATTCGTGGACCGTAGGGGTCGACGAGGGCGCAGGAGGCTCATGTGGGAGTGGTGTTGCGACTGTTGAGACATCAGGAATGACTGAAGCCTCCTGAGGAGGATGCGCATCCTCCTGTTGAGTTCCGTTAGAGGAAACGATGCATACTTGGCTAGGGGGAAGGAGTGGTGGTGCTCCATGGTATGTACCTAACAAGGATGGATCTTTGAAAATCCCAGGACCCATCTCCACGAGTGGATATACATCGTTGTGAATGAGTGGAAGAATGTTATCGAGACTAGCCGATGGATTTGTCTCGTAATGAGTGACTTGGTCGACGGTCACTATCTTCCCGTTGTGGGGGAACATGATTGTCCGAAAAACGGATGATGCTACGGCCTTCATAGCATACATGTAGGTACGGCCAAGAAAGATATTGTAATTGAGTGGGGCGTCGACAACTTTAATGTCAATGAGAATGGTTTTGCCCCCGAGTTCTATGGGGACATTTTGGAAGAGCCCTTCAGGGGATGATGGTCTTCCGTCATAAGCTCGCAATGTGATGGCGGAGGGTAAGAGTTCCGGGGAACCAAGCTTCTGCCATATTGTTTTGGACATGATACATGTGGATGCCCCTTCGTCGATGATACACCGATGGATGGTGATGTTCCGTATCTTGACTGGTATTTGAATAGCCACTACGGCGGGAAGGCGCGGTTCACAGCTATCAAGGTCAAAGGTGATGAGTCGAGTATTAGTAGGGTCGATGGCACCCATGGCGGAAAGTAGTGATTTCCGCTGTGTAGGACAAGTTTGGAGGACTTCCAGAACTGACATGGCAGTCGGGGATTGTGCTAAGTCATCTACCAAGCTGTAGTTATGTGCGGCCCTAGCCTGTGGGTTGTGGACATTCCTGCGCAATGGGATGTGAGGGATGCGCAATGGTGGTTCGACAGAAGGGCACGGGATCACCAACGAAGGTCCCGTTGGTGTAGGGTTTGTTTATGAAGATGTGGGAGTAGACTCAACTGTTGCAGGATACTGACAGTTGTGTGTTTGCAGAAGGATTTCTTCCTCACTGGTGAGGAGAATTGTTCATTCCACCGGATTGTTGGGATTATGGTATTGGCCCCCCTGAGGTGGGGGATGCTGCGTATCCTGCTGGGTGTTGATGACACCTTGATGTGGGATAGGATTTTGCAGCACGGCGGGAGGGGGTTGTTGCGCATATTGTTGTTGTGCCTGTTGTGGCGCAGGTTGCGGTGGGGAGGGGGGAAGGCTCCCGGAGTCTTTCAACCTCTTGAAGTCGACGATCTGTGGGAAATGATGAGTGTAATGACCATATATGCCACAAAGAGCACAAGGGTGGATGGTTTTAACAGTGTTTCGCCCTTGGCGTTTTTTGTTATTGCCCCCTTGGGGGTTTTGGTTCCCTTGGTTTGGGTTGCCCCCAATGGGTGGATGCTGTGGGGGTTGATTCCCGCCTTGACCAGGATTGTTGTTGTTATTCCTGTTCCTTCCTTTCCTCCTGTTGTTGTTCGAAGGGTTAGTTGGGTTGGTTGTGTTCAACTGTTCAAAATTTTGGTACTGTTGAGCAGCAGAGGGTTGAACAAAGTTTACCCCCGCATGAGGATGTGGGGGAGCCATGGGTTGTGGAGGACCCGAAAAGGGGAAGTATGGATTCTGTGGTGGTGCACCTCCATAAGGTACATAGGAAGGCATGGCGCTTTCACTAGTACTATAAGGTGATGTGGAGGGGGGACCACTTGTATTTGGAAGAGGTGGATGTATGGGAGGTGCCGGTGGCGGTCCACTAATGGGTGGAGGTGTAACAACAGGGTATGGCTGTTGGTAAGGGGGTGGGGGGAAATAAGAAGTGCCCCCATATGCAGGTGGGTATTGAGGGGTCCCATACATCGGTGGTGGTTGGGGTTGTGGACTATGATGCATGGTATCACCTGTTAGTCCGTCTGCTGAGTGTGACATCCCAGGTTTGTCTTGCCCAAATGGCACAGGTTTCGGAAGATCAGGAAGTACCGTGTATAAGTATCCTGACTGTGCGTAAATGAGGTCATATTGTTGGGCTTTACTGATGGCTTCCTCTTCAGATTGTGGGAAGGTGGAAGCTACATCCTTCCCGAGGAGGGCGACAAGTGACCTAAGAAACCAATCAAGACATTGTTGCTTGGTAGTTTCTGCTTTACACAAACTACATCGCCTATGCCACTCATGAATGTGGTCGGCAATGTGGGTGTCTGAGGACTATTTGAAATTGGACAGTATTTCTAGACCATTGTCGTGTCGGATGGGTAGTTGGAAGAAAGTTAAAAAGGCTTTGGCCAAGGATTCAAAGGTTGTGTGGGATCCTGATTTTTCTTCAACATACCATTTGGCTGAAGGGCCAGTAAGTGTGCGCTAAAATAATCGCAATCTGACGGAATCTTCCATGATGCTATTGGAAGAACACCATAGGTGAAAGGTCATGACATGATTGGCGGGGTCATCCCCTGCCTTTCCTTCAAACTTTGGTATGTCTGAAGGAAGTTTGGTTGGCATTGCAG
>ML790289.1:169246-196216 GCA_009831015.1 Picea engelmannii | reverse complement strand
CATACAAGTGTTAGACAAATGATTCGTAACTTTCAAATTCACCAGCAACAATGTAGTGGAGAGAATATTTTCTCTTGACCCTTTATAAAGTCATTTATTTTCCTTTTCAATCAAAGGTTCATCATAAATACCATCACTACTGTTCCCATGATCCTCATCTGGATGACCGAATAAGTCTTGAATCGTTTGATTTGTCTCATCAACTTGAACTATGTTATTATTGTCATCTACTTCCATGGAATCATTAACTTGATCTTCATTATCTGCTTCAAGTTCTTCATCTTGTACTACAACATCATTTCTGCTACTACTTGGTGCTTTCTGCATAAAGTTAGGGGGGAAATATAACTTTATAATTACAAACAATCATGAAAAATTAGTGCATGTATAAAACATTGTAAAATTTGAGAATATAATAAATATTAAAACAGATAATGAATGTATATACCATCGGATGATATTCATTTGATCCCCCATCCATGTGCCCATATTTTCTACAAAGTTTTGTAGCTGTTGCTATTAAAACTCTTTCGGGATGTCTAATACAACATTTTTTGCAAGGGAAATAACATTTACCATCACCCTTTTCACCCTCTTTAATTATTTTCTCAGCTCTGATGTTTTCTGACATTCTTCCCCACAGACTTATACTGAAACAAATATCTATTTTTTGTTCGCTAAGAAGACCCACAAACCCTTTTTGAAGCGTCGTTATTATAGAAAACTTGTCGCAACATCCGTCAAATGCAACATATTTATAGATTTTGTAACGTCACAATTCCGACGTAAAAAAGTCCTAAGTGACCATTGGTATTTTGGCTTGGTGAAGATACTAAGGTGACCGTTGGAGGGGAAAACCTAGTTTCCAAAACGTCGTAATTGCGACATACATTTTGACAAACATGGCAAGAGCGAGGTTCTATTGGAAAACGTGGCAAGAGTGACGTTAACGTAGCAAGACTGACATTAACGTGGCAAGAGAGACATACATCTTCACAAACGTGGCAAGAGAGACGTTCCAGTGGAAAACGTGGCAAGAGAGACATTCCAGTGGAAAACGTGGCAAGAGCTACATTAACGTGGAAAGACCGACGTTAACATGGCAAGAGAAATGTCAACGTGGCAAGAGAAACATTATTGGGCAACATGAATTTTTTTTTTTTATAAATTTCCTCTATTTTGCGACAATATGGATAATTTTGTCCATAACGCCGCAAATAAAATGTCGGAATTTTTACAATATGTACTAGTGTCCCAGTCAAGGATCGATCAAGAATTTGAGTTAGATTGACTCTTTGGGTCTCTTCTAGACCCAAAAACCACTTACATAGGTCCTTTCTCCAAATGCGTAGGTCATTTGAGACCTGCGGGCCCTCTCTTGAGCACTATTCAAATCTCAACACCTAGCAGGCATTGACTGTTCTTTGGCTAAGCCCCCTTTTTCCACGTGACCACTGGTTGTGACCACACCCTTAACCAAAAGGAACTTCATGAAATTGCAGGTTGGGTAATCATGTGTAAGTCAACTCCGACTCTCTGATTTCTAAACTTGCAAATTGGGGCCTAGCTTGTGCTAGCTCCTCCCTTAATCTCTGGTGATGTGGCTCCTCGCTATGACCTGGGGCCAATCTCTTGAGCGCTTCACAGTTTCATGTTTCACATCTCCAAAATATTTGTTTTCTCATCCTCCCAATTTCCAAACTTCGAAATCTAGGCTCCACTCACGTCAGATCAACGGTCCACAATCCATGTGATCTGACAATCCTGCTTTCTCCTTCGCATTTTAGAATTTTGCAGTTTAGATATTTGGAAGAATGTGCACCTCCTTTCTCCCTATTCCTAATTTTGCAATTTCCTTAGATCAACGGTCTAGATTCCTTCGTGATCCAATGGTTGGGATTAAATTGTGAACTTGGATTTCACGAGTTTTCTTACCCTATGCACTTCCAAAGGGTTAAATCTTGTGCACTTACCTCTAGATCCAACGACTATTGTTTCACATGCTTAGATCTAACAGTCTAGATCTGATCTCCCTTTTTGCATTCTTCTAAGTGTCTGGGCACAATATTGGATGACCAGATCTCTTCTTCTGCAGCTGATCCGACATCAGTTCTCACTCCCCTTCCTAAGATTTCTCTTCCTCCAAATATTTTGATCTCCCACACACTTCTTGTGTTTTCAGGGGCTTCATCAAACTCATACCAAAGGATTTCTTGAAAATAAATTATGCACACCCTCCTGGTGTCCCTCTGTTCTGATTCTTTGACTTCTTGCAAGGTCACTTCAACACTTAGTCGAATCTCAGATATGTGCACTCCTTGCACTAGATATTTACACAAGGTTTGAATTCTTGTGGACGACTGTGCATGGCTTGCACCAGTCTCTTTGCACTCCTTTCAAGGGTAAATTTTCATGCTATTTCCTCTGAGCTTTAGGATCGAAATAGATCTAGTTAACACACTCCTTGCACTCTCTGTGCACACCTTACAGTAGCTTAACAGAAGAGAAAACAGATGAAACTCATACAAACATTTCACAATGTCATAAACTCATAGAGATATTCATTCATTCATGAAAGAAACAATAACAAGAAATTGAAAACAATATTCGCAGCATACATTGGATCAATTTTCCTCTGTTATCTTCATTCAAAAGAAAAAATGGCTACAGCTAAAATCAAACAACAATTACAACTTAGAATTCTCCTACTAGCTCACAACATCCTCATTTGGGTGTACAAACCTCTCTTTAATTCAGAGGGTCCTTAGGGTTCCCTCCCAACTACTCATTTCCCTGAACTAAACTAACTACTACCTAATTCTGTTGCATTTGCGACTAGGAGTGAAAACAATCACTCACGATCAGTAACTAAAATCCTCAATAACTACCAGCAGTTTTGGATTCCAAAACAGTTCTCAGGGATGAGCTTTCCTTCCATGCATGCTCACTGATGTTGCTGACGATGCTCCTACATCATTTCACATGGGATTCCTCCACACACCAAGGGTAAGTACTAGCATACAAAAATGTAGAGTTTCGCCCAAGAATGAGCTGAGAGTTTCACCAATCACTGGGCAGTTGGTATGTATGAAACCGCAGAGAAAATCAAGGGTAAATTAGCAAGGAGAAAATCAAATTTGTTGGGAAAGTGTTGATGTGAAAAATGCAAAGGAAAACATGGGAAATCACAAGGAAAAAATCTCATGAGCTGGGAAAATGTTGATGTGAAAAAAACGCAGAGGAAAACATGGGAATAATAGGGAGAAAATCTCATGAGATGGAATTTTTTTTTATGTGAATTATGCAAAGGAGATCAAGGGAAAACACATGGGATACACCTTTTATAAAATACCTGAGACAATAAATCTCAGAGGATACATAATTTATAAAATTTTATGGGAATAAATCTCATATGGATACACAGTTTATAAAAACGTTGAGGGAACAATTCTCAGAAGGATACACAATTTATAAAAATGTTGAGGCAACAAGAAATCTTAGAGGTTTCTCCTTGATCATTTCGTTGAGGGTATCAGGAAATCGCATAGATTTATCCTTGATCAATTCGATGAGGGTATCAAAAGAGGGAATACAACATGAGAGAATGAATGTTGAGTGACTTTTATTTTTCAAAAAAAGCAGAGGACATCAAAGAAAAAAAACACCCAGAGAAAACACATTTTTAGGTGAAATTGTGCAAGAGAAAAATCATAGAGCAATTTCTCATGGAACAATGCAGATCTTAGATTTGTGAAAAGGAAGAGTTATTGAAGGTAATAAATTTCAGAGGATCAACTTGCAAACACAGAGGTTTTACTTTGTAAAAAAACAAAGAATTAATACATAATTTGCTGAGCAAACTAGGAAATAAAATGCATAGTTGTTTCAATCATAAAAACACAAGGGAAAAAGGGGTATGCTCTCAAGACCTCTTCCCAAGGGTGCAGAGGTAAATCTATTTAGGACTAGCAATCTAGTAAGAATACAAAATGAATAAAAAACAAGAGAACCACAATCATCTCAAGGTAAATGCCCAAGCGAATGGAAAATTCATTTATAAATGCAGAGGTAATAAATCGTAGAGGATGCAAAATGTTATAAATTCATATAGGAAGCATAAGATAGTCACACATCTTCGCAAGGCCATCAATCAATAGAATAATTATAAAAACCATACATACAATAAAAACTTAATACAATGCAACGCAAAATGAAAATAGCGTGACCAATGAAGATAGGCTTGATGACTATTCTTGGCGACTAACGTTCCCTTCCTTCATCTGCTTTTTAACTATTGAGACTTCACTGGTACCTCCTAACCAACACTAGGGGTACTCTTCTCCCCCCTTATCCCCCTGAGCTGCAAAGGGACCATGCAAAAACAAAACTAGAATCCTCCAATCCCTATCTCGCCTCGCAAGGTAGAGCTACCACTCTCTCTCTCTCAATCTGTGTATCCCAACTGTCACAAGTAGAACCAGTCAGAATTTTGATAGCATAACCTTACTCATAACCAGTGTGATGCATTAATCATCTCAACCATTTGTTTTATAGAATTTCCTTAGTGACACCTTGTCATTTTCACATTTAATTCATTTTTTGAAAAGTTAATCAAGAATTATTCCCCCCATACACTTGTCATTTGTTCCCTTCATTGCACAAGTAAATCCTTAATTTATTTTAATTAAAATTCAATTTCCCTCACCCATCCTAAAAGAACTCCTAAAATCACTCTTAGTTGTTCCTTTATTCCCTTTATTTCCAATTAATGACTGACGCCTTTCTAAAACGAAGTTGAGTTAAAACAAGAAACTTCTCCTAGTTAGACTTTTGTTAACTAGACTCTAGATTCCTTTCTATGCGTACCCTTTCCTTTAGCTTTATTCCAATTTTACCTTAAATTCCAATTTGGTAAATACTTTCACAATGTGTATTAACTTACTCTTTAGATTTATTTTATTTTCATTGATTTCTTACATTGATTTATTTCATCCCCTCATTATCTAATTTATAAAATTAGTTTTTAGTCTACTCACTAACTTCGACTTAGGATTAGTTAAATTTTTATTTGCATGAGCTTAGACCCTTAGGGATTATGATTAATAAATTCATTCTTTATTTATTTAATTAATCAATTAATTAATTCGTCAGTGCTCAAGATTTTACAAGGTTTAACATTCTCTCAAATTTTTCTAGGTCACTTATATTCTTTGACTCATTTTTTTTTAAATTCCGTGACATGACCTTCAAAATGCACTCTGTGCTCCAAGGGTTCCACTTGCCTTTGATTCAATTTTTTTAATTTCACGATGTTCCCTTCAAGATGCACTCTGTGATACAAGGGTGTCACTCGCCTTTGAATGGTTTTGGTAATTTTCCAACCCCTGGAGTCAACACTCCATTCGGGAGACCTTGTGAGAGACTAAAGGCTTCTAAGGAATAAGGACCCTTCCTTATTATGTGCCCCTTAGAAATATCCATGAGTGACTATATTAGTCTTCCCTCATGGTATTGTGGACTCTCAAACTAGGTAATCGTTAACCTACAATTCAAGCCACAATGGGAGTGTCAGTAGGCTGTGACAGGGATGTTGCCACACCTCTCCCTCAATATCTGGTTGTTGTCCATGGCCCCTTTACTCCTTATCTGAGTTAGGTTAGCAAGAAATTTCCAGCCTACATCCATCAACGAAACACTGTCAATGTTCCATAAACAACATCATAATATACCTGATCATATGCAACATATGCATAAATGAAACAATCAAAGCAATACAATCGATTCCCTGACTCAATCTAGAGTCCAAGGAGGTCCATTAATTCCATCGACATACTCAATCTGTCATGTGTCCTGCAAACTTAGGGGAAAATCGTCAGTAACATCTATCAATACATAGATATCAACTAACATAACATCATAATCCATCAACATCATCATAAGAATCCATAAGTGAAACAAACAACCATATACTAAAACCGGATCACTTGCACGCAAGTGTCCTCAAATAATAAGTCAATAACATGTTCTCGCAAGAGAGATATTATAAAAATTAACCCATGACATAAGTAAATTATTTTAAAAAGGAATTCATACAAATTAAAATATATAATTAGTACCTGATCCAACTCAACATCTATAACATCTTTCTTTTGAATCTTCTTCTTCATCGAAATCGACATACGTATAATCATTCAGTTCAAATAGGACATTGAAAGGATTGATGATATCACCATCATCATCATCATTGTAATTTTCAATAATGTTTTCATCGAAATCATCATCAATAACTGCATTAATGTCTCCTACGCCTGGTTCATCTTCTCTATCTTCTTTGTTTGTCAACCCATGATCTTCCGACTCTGTCTGATCTTGCGCGTCATCTTATTCTTCAATATTATATTCTTCTTTTACATGAGTATACTTAACTGGCCTTCCTCTTGGATCATATCTAACAACAAATGACCAATCCCTCTCACCTGGAACCTTTGAGTAAAATACTTTTTCAGATTGGATTGGAAAAACATAGCGATCATGTCCTCTTTCAAACATCATTGTTTTAATCATCGGAAATCCATTGGCATGTTGAATAACTGTTTTTTCTTCATCACGTTCATGCATTCATAACCTATACCATTTGACGTTGAATATAACTAATTTGAAGGAAGTAAAGTCACACTCAACTATATCATTCAAATAACCATAGTATCTATTTTTAGATTCTCAAGGATGTCTGTCACTCCTAGAGGAAACATTAGTGACCTAGAATACTGCAGCTATCCGAATATCAAAAGTTTTATTGGTTTCATCCAATTGTTTGATGCGAAATTTACGGCCACTGCACCACATAGCATTGTGGAGTTTCAAATGCAATATGCCATACATGTAAAAGATGAATTGTTAATTAATAAACATATTTATATAACTTGGAAAGTATCTACGAAAAGGCACACATATAGTCACATTAATATAATAAAAAATAGTTGAATAAAATGGGTGAATTTTCTTTCCTCTCCATCTTTCAAACCATATGCTAAATCAATTTCCCTCTGTGTAACATTGGCTTCATTTTTATGATGAACGTCTTTAACCAATCTAGATAGTTTTTACCATGATAACCTACCACCATGATGTTGCTTACATCTTTCAATCCATAGATTCATCTAGTCAAGATTGTTTGCAATGTATAAATGTAGTGCATCCCAATCTTGAGCAATTGAATAAAGAAAAAACAATTCACCAATATTAAATATTAGTTATAACCATGGTAAATATTAATAATTGATGAAATAATAGATATTAATATATTAATTATTATGATCATATACAAAAAAAATATTATATGTATTAATATAAATCACCATAATTATTAATGTATTTCCTCTTAGTTTTTTCATTCTACCTTTCCCCAACACATGCTCCTGAACTTTAAATTTTTTGATTGAATTCACATCCCAAATGCGATCCACTACATGCATAAATGGAACTGCTAATTTAGGAATATATTGACTCATATAAACCATGGATTGATATACCATATATCCCTCCACCATAGAACCCTCATGACATACTCTTTGTCTAACCAAAGTGTTCAATGATTTCAAGTGCCTCTCCACCATCCACATTGACCTTGTGTGTACAGGTCCACACATTTTGATCTCCTCAACTTGGTGTATGAGGTAGTTCTTTGTTGAGCACTCAACACACCCTAAACAGCCTTTGTCAACCTTTACTTTTTGGGTACCACTTGATCTGTTGCACTGTCTAATTTCACCTCCGTATAAAAAAAAATTCCTTGCTTATCATTTTGTTTTCCATTTTGGTTTTTAAAGTTTTCTTGAACATGCGAAGATATATAACTTAAGGACTAACATCTAAATTAAATATTTGGAAGTCAAGAATTTTCCCCGATGCGCTTAAGAAATTCGACGTCGGAGAGGATTAGGCAAAAAAGGGTAAAAGAAAACCACTCGATAAAACCATAGTCTCTGATCGTAGACCACCGATCTTCATCGGTGTTGACAAATGGAATTTTTATTTTGTGAACGAGCTTCACCAAGGATAGTGTTGATAACCGATCCCTATGGAATACACAAAATGTTAAAGGAATAAGATTTTACGAAGAATGAAATAATATCGGTAATTGTTGATTTCCGAAACATTTCCGGTATCGGGAGATTCCAAGGATGAGAACCAACCAAGAAACTATGCATTAGTTTTATTTCTGAAATATGATCCCCGGTCCTCATTCAACATTAATAGTCCCAAGGACAAGCTTATTTTACCACACTCAACTTAAACAAAGTCTCGAGTCTGACCATTACCAATGAACTGAGTTCCATATATTTGTTACTATGTGTCCCGCGTCAGTGACGCCATGTCATCATCTATCAGTGTTAGAGGTTTTTTAGAGAGGACGTCAATGAGAACATGCACAATGATACCATCAATTCCTAATCTACCCACTAAGAAAGCAACGCGATGGGACATTTATCTCTCAGATACGATGGATCCAAGGTATTTAAAGAACTATTTAATTCCAAAATATCTCACATTAGTTGCTAATATGAGCGCAAATCAAAGGACCATTTGAACCTATCGATACCATGAATCATCCCCCGTGCCCCCACCATCAACCCATGTAGAATTTAATTGCAGATATTCGAGGATAGGTTGTTTTTAGTTTCACTCATCACTTGAATTGATTGGTTGATACAACTGGTAGGATATTCCTCGTTAAATCCTCTTAAGTCATTGTAAATAAGATTATTCTATGCGCAAAGATGTTCAAAACATCCATTGGAGCGGGATGAGAAATTCGGGTAAAGATTCCAAGGTCCAGTGAGTATCAAAAAACATTTTTAGAAAGAATTACAAGTATGTACCAGCCTATAGATGTTTTATTCTTCTCTTCATACGTTTTATTCAATGCCACTCTTTACACATGCCTAAAGGATCATTTTCAGTTGTAGGAACAATGCCTCTAAAGACACCTACCACTGAGAAATCTCTGAGAGTGCCAAAGATAAGTGAATCATAGGCGGGGGAAGGATCTTCCCCAATGGTCGCAAAACAACTGGAATTTTATTCAAATTCGGTGTCCATCATCAAAACATCCACCAAAAAGGATTTCATTCAGCCCCTAGCCTTTGGAGACATAAAGGTGAACATTAGGAACAATATGGTATTCCTGCCCTGGGAAGCACTATTCAAGAAAATCAAGCGGGAGGAATTCCTAGAATATACCTCGCAGAGTGATCCTGATACAAGGAATATCGACAATGAATTCCTCCCAAATGTACAAAATGATTATTTGCACATGGTGTTGAGTAGGACTCCAATATTCCCCTGTATATAAATATTGAAGTGGCTTATCAATCACACTGACACAAAAATATGTTTGATTAATGAAGACAATGGTGAGTGCATTGGGTTTTTCCTTCCATTGGAGGTTCAAAATTACTACAAGCTCAGGGAGCCAGAGGAGAGGCTGAAAACTATTTTTTTTGTAAGTTTCTATGAGAAACATGACACCAACAAAGTAATAGCTTCATGGTGGAGAGAAGAAAAAAATTTCACCAATCAGACCTCCGACTGGTATCTGATATCTAACCTAATGGAGTCGTACATCTATCTAATGGCCCTCCTCTGCCGACTGCATGGGGAGAAAGACTGCTCCAAGTTTTTAGAGGCTTGGATTCCTTTGGCGTATATTGTAGCTATTGCTAGAATAGGTTACAACTAAGGTGTCATAATCTCCAAACAACTGAGGACTTGCATACGACAGGCTCAAACACCAAAGGAAGGAGAGACTCCATCTTTCTATATGGAATCTTATCTATTGTACGACATATGTGCCAAAAATGACTTTGTCGAAATGAACTTAAACTGGCACACCTTAGAACTCACGATCCATGTGTATTTAGGCATATTATGGGAGAACAGGTACAAGAAATCCTACTCTCATTTGCGATCAATTTATCGCGTGAATTCATTCTTTACTATTCAGGAAAGAGTGCCAAAAGCTGTCGGATGCGGCTAAGATAATTGTATAAAAATTTGTCCACTAGTACCTGGATGAGTGTGAAATCTACATCTGGGTTTTTCGATGTTACCGAGGCACCACATCTGTTACCTGTGTATGTTCCCAACCGACTAGTAGTTAGGGAAATTTGTTACCAGACCATCCTGCAGGGTTATAATGCTACACTGGTAAAAGATAAGAAGAGGGCCTTCATACCTTACAAGTTTCATGTTGGTTTCTACATGGTAAAGGAAACTACTTAGGCCAAGCAATAAGGGTTAATCCAATTGGAATCCCGATTCTAGAATAACTTCTTTCACAAGAACGACCCAAAAGGTTTATTCTCGAAGCACGCATCCCAAGTATCTTCTTGCTGTCCATATGCCCATGATAGGTTTGAAGATGAGATGTTTACCGAAAATGTTCAATAATGGAGTGAGGTGATGGTGAGGATGGATGACCCTAAGGAAACTAGGTTCAAATATATGAGATTGGATGAGCAAGTAATAGTCCTAGAACAGACGACTCAAGAGGTCCTCAAGGCTAGAGAAGAAAGGGTAGCATACAAATCAGTATAAGCAGTGGAATCGCCCAAGGAAGCCACTGAAACAAATGGGATTACCTAGGTAACCCTGATACAAGATAGGAATTCTCTTGAGTTTCAAGCTACACGGGAGAGGGGGGAAATCATGTATCAACAGGCCCAGTAAGTGATGAAGTGGATGTGGGATAACCCAGACCTCATCAGGATGCCAAGGCTTCTGAACAATAGCCCAAAAGAAATCTTGGTGGGACCAAGCGACCCTTATTTCATAAACTTGGATAACATCAACAGGTCATATGATCCTAAATCCACGATACCACCGACAAAATGGTCGACAAGTGTGACGAATTAACCAGAGATAGGTTGGGTATCAGTGCAAACAAGCACGCCTAATCCTTTGAGAGATTATATATATATATATAGTGATGATGAAAGCCCAGAGGCATATCACAGGACCCCTGTGCGTGTCCAAGAAAAAAAGGTTCTGAGAAGATTTCTTATCTTGATCTTAGGGTCCAAACCGAGGAAGTCCCACAAAACAAAATAAAATTTGAAAGTGTTCCTGACACAATGAGGCCCAAAGTGTCCGAAGGATAATTCAGAACAGAATGATCCAAAGGAAGGATCCCCGCTAAAGGAAATCGACAATTCAATGGTCGATGAACAAGTAAGTATTGAGTCTTTTCCTGATGCCTCTATTCCACTCGATAATTTGATCCATGACAAGTGATAGGAAGAAGCTGGGCCTTTGGAGCACAACGAGGAAGTTCAAGAACCCAACCTTGAACAAATACAGACCATCGAGAATCTGGGAAACACACTCACGTGGGGTGATCAACAGATTCTTGAACCTGTAGACGAGGTAGCCGATATTTATGCAATACCCTATGATCAAAAGAGGAAGGCCATATCCCAAAGAACCACAAATAAAATAAGGATCACGTTGGATCGCTCCATCCTCATCACTACATAGGAGAATTTGATAAACACAAAAAATTCTAGAACATCTGAGCTCATCGGTGTGGGGATGGCGATCTCGGATGCCACCCTAGACAGAGACAAACGGGATGAAAAAGAATTGGCTGCCACCTTGAAGGAAATAGAACATTTGTGTCGCTTGGTTGAATACTATAAGGGCACCACTCAGACCATGGTATACCTGAGAAGCGAGTTCGAAGAAGCTTACAATATGTTCAAAAAGGAGTGGCACCTTTTCACTGCGAAAATAGTTGAAGTCCAGGAAGACACTCTCATGGTAATCACAACATGCAAGGACATGGAGTGGTGGTATGAAAGGGTGCAACAAGACATATAGAGAATCAAATACATTGATTCAGTCCAATAGGGTAGAGAGAAAGAATAACACAACATACAGATGTTGAGCAAAAGAAGTCTCGATCGCATGAAGCGATCAGTTGAGTATTGGGCTAAAATGTCTCAGGAACGACACCAGAAAATTCAAGAGAAGTGGATCAAGTTCAAGAAACATTGGGGTAAAATTAACAAAGAAATAAAGGATATCAGACTCCCAGAGTTCGCCACCCTCGACGACTTCGTCGAGTTGTGTGACATAGTTGAATCACATGCCAATCAAGATTCATGATGGGCCGAAGAGCTAGCGATGGTGACTGACACAACGTCGAGCCAAGTGTAAAGATTTATGGAATATCCTATTAGAGATCAAACTATGATACATGATTTAAACACCAGTCTAGTGAAGTAATGAGTGCATGCAGTGGAGGTTAGAGGAATTTACGCGGCTTCGATGGAACAACACTGATTTCCATGGGCCCAAACTTGTGAAGAACTGTTTATCAGTTGGTCAGAGTATGAGACAAGTCACCCTTTCAAGTGATATCTTGAGTTGACTGTTAAAGAAACTATGAGAAGAGGATGCCACGTGGTGAATTTTGTTTGGTTTAAACTACACTTTGTTGTTATTTCAATTAAATTCTATGTTATAAATAAGAAAATTGACCAATTAGTAAAGGGTTGATGGTTATTGCAAGAAACTCTTCTGTTTTTCTGGTTTTGTTAAGAATTATTTCTGAGCTACCATTAATAGAGAAGTCCTTGTGGACCAGAGACAAAGTTGTTTTCATCAAATGCATGTGTGATTGGGTGTGGAGAAGAATTATTTCCTTTCTCATTTCATGAATAGATGTTGTGACAAGTAAGAGTTGTTTAATCTATTGTCAGGTTATCTGGTGCAATATTTTGTTGTTATTTACTTTAATGATGAAGATGAATCATTGTGTTATCATGTGATGGATGATTAGTGTAGGTGAATTATTTTTATTGCCATTATCTTATCACATATGTGTTTTATTTCTGATAAATTAAGTGTCTTAGACAATAATCATATGCTCACATGGTTAACATATTAGTATTGGGCCTTGTGGTATAAAATTGTCATCTGCATGCTTGAGTAGTGGGTTATCCCAATCTCAACCTCTTTTGCAGTAGTTAGAAATTAATCATGTTTACTACCAAGCTGGTTTATACCAGATTACATATCACATCGGTCCCACCCAAGAGGAAAAATACAAAAGAGATATTCTAAACTGAAGGATGAGCCTTCACAAGAAAACATAAAGCCCATTGATAAATTGGCTAGATCGCAAGATCTGGAGAACCATTCCACCATTAAATGTTGCAGAGTATAATTGGGCCTCGGTGATAGGTTTGGTTACTTATTTTGAATTAATCTATTTAGGACCCATCAACAAAATTGGCGCTAGAAGGAGGGTCGAGAATGAATGGTTGAATGCACATTTCACATAGTATTTCAAACAACCTATAGATTCATTACAGCCCACATGCATGGCTAGTCATTTGCAAGACATCCCACACATCTTGAGTACTCCTGAAATGAGTAACTCACCCCAGCTCAAGGAAGAACGATTGTTCCCTAATATACCTTAAGCTCTTCCTCACGAGGAATTAAATTAGTTCAGAAGAATCATAAGATATTATGCCCGATAGATCAGTGCATTACCCTTAGCTCTGATACTTCCTCGAAGAAAACAAATAAGAAGACCAGCGGTTGACAGCCCTGACTAGATTTTTGTGCACACCGTAGAAGACTTGATAGATTTCACAATCACCGAAATCGAACACACTCTGAATCTTATCCCTAAAACACACACCGACGACGTCTCTCAGCCAGACAATTTTTTGTAAGAAGAGGAGTTTAACTCAGAGTCTGAGGATATGGAAGACAACAATGACCATGATGAAGAAAGGGGGAACCCACCTTAGAACAACCAAACTTGGTTGGCCAGATACGTTTTGGATATCCTAGCATGAGTACATAATATTCCCCAACACCTAGAGAAGTTGCTTCCTAAATTTGACCCCGAAACCTCAGGATTGCTTCAAGATCATATCAAGAAGTTCATACTAACGATCAGACTTATGAACACCCAACATGAAGATGTAGTATGCATAATTTTCCCCTATATGTTTGAAAATTCATCTTCCATGTGGTACTTTAATCTACCTGTAGGATCTATAACTAGCTAGACAAAGTTTCAGAAAGATTTTCTAAACAAATTTTTTGAAGAAACCACCATAGGATCTTTGATGGCTGAATTGTTCGTCGCCACAATGAGCTTGAAAGAAAAGGTTAAAGATTTCAATCAAAGATTCACAACCATCTTAAACAATTTCCAGCTCAAAGCTAAACCTACTCAGGAGTTGCAAATCTAGGTATATTTGAATGCACTCCCAGCCTCTATCTCCATGTTTTTGAAAAGGTCTACCAAACAAACCCTAGCTGAGAATTTTGAAGAAGCCAAAACAGTAGAATTTCGGATGAAAGGGTGTAAATAAGGCCAAGTCTCTTTAGTTAAGAAATAATTTCTACCTTCTCCCAAGAAATGACTCCTTTTGACTATACCACCAGGGAAACAAGAATACAAGGGTAATGGAGACATAAAGGACCTACAACGCATGGTCAAGAAATTATCAAATGAGATGATAGACATGAAGAGAAATACATGGGAAGGAAATCAAGGCCAAAGGCCCTATAAGCCTTTCTTTAAAAGAACTCATATGTTCAAATCAATTGAACTTCCCCCAACTAACTTAATATTGATCTGGGTAATGTAGAATCTGATTCTTTCTATACTTATCACTAGGAAAATCACTCCAAAAGAGACTTCCCTCTATGGGTGCATGTCGTGAACTTGATGGCCAATCAATTTCTAGACAAAGTCTCCCTAACTGAATCACCAAGCAATTCAGTCATGAATGTTGTTGATTAGGAATATATTGATCCCCTGGAAGATACAACCATGTTGATATGGGACCTTGACCTAATCATTCTTTCCAATGACCTGTTTGAGTCTCAAGAACAACCCACAGAAGTCTCGGTCATGCAAATGCAAAATAAAGGTCCACTTGTCTCAAAAGACATTTTTCCCACCCAAACTCTGAAGGGTAACACAAATCTTGATCACTCGAAAGCACCTTTTCCCCCATTAGGAACCCTATAAGCATCCATACCCGATTATCCCCCCAAAAGGATTACAACATAGTTGAATATTTGAAGAGGTTAAAGGATAATATATCAGTTATGGAAACATGCATGATCCCTCAGCAGAAGGACCTTCTGTTACAATATCTAAACCTAGTAGAAAACCCTATGACTAGCAATGGTCAAGAAGGAAGTTTATCTCCCACAGATCTGGTGATTAAACCGATTGTAAACACCTTCTCAGAATATAAGACGGGAAAACCTTTTGTCCCACCCTTCCGTTTGACATTTGAAGTTTTCAACATAAACCTCCACAACTGTTTGGTTGATTCAGGAGCATCTTCCAATGTTATCCCTCTATTTGTTTGCAAAAAGCTAAATGTCATCCCCCTCAAGAGTGAAAAACATGTAATACAACTAGACAAAACTCAAATAAAAATCATAGGGGAACTCAAAGATGTAATGATTATGATAGCAATGCATCCTAAGTTTTTGTAGGTGATAGACATCATTGTGGTAGATATCCCAGAAGCTTATGGACTATTATTCATCCGAGGTTGGTATGAGAAATTAAATGGATACTTTAGTACAGAATGGGCTCACCTTTGGCTACCACTGAAGGGGCAGACAAATATGATCAGAATTGACAAAGAAAGGTATTTGAAACATACTTTCACTGACCTAGAGACCATGAATGAACCCTCATCAACAGATTTCCATGTGCTAGGAAACTATTCATGTGACTCCTACTTTGGGAACTTTTCCCCTATCTTATCTGACGTCCCTCTCACTCAAATTTGGACCATATAGTTTGATGGATCTAAGTCGCAAGAAGAGTCAGGGGCAAGGTGCATCCTCATTGATCCTAAAGGTAAACGTCATTTCCTATCCTGTAGGCTAGAATTTGAGTGTACCAACAACACCGCTGAGTATGAAGCGTTAGTACAAGGGTTAAAGAAAGCCACCAACTTAAATATCAAAGAATTGAAGGTTTTATGAGACTCTGAAATTATCGTTAGACAAGCAAGGAAAACTATACATTGCAATTCCCCACACCTAAAGAATTATCAACAGGAAGTGCATAGGTTAATGGAGCATTTTGAATCTTTCAATATTGTAGCCATCCCTAGGACAAAGAATATCCTCACTGATTCCCTTGCCACCGCCACTTCAAGGCTATCACCTTTAGAGGATTATGAACATGGATGATTTTAGGGGCTAAATTTCGCTCATGGGCTAATTTTCCATGGTTTTTCCAAAAATGAGATTCACTATTTTAAAAATAATTCGCCCAAATTCTATAGGATCAGATTATTTTACCTTAAAAATCACCAAAATTTTATAAAAACTATATAAAATCCTTAGAAATTTGAATATTTTTACAAAAATATTGCCAAACATTTATAGTTGGCATATGAAGGATTAGTAAGATTCGCCAAGGTTTCTCCATTTTAAAATAAATTTCCATCCTTAAAATCATCCCTGATTATGAAGCCTCTCGGTTCACTGTGGAGTTACTCTACAAACCATCGATGCCTACCAACATATCTAGTAGGAAAGTATTTGAAGGGGATGAACAAATCATAATCTTTCTGACTAACCATGATAATTTTAAGGACCTAGATATTGATGATGAATCATTCCAAGAACAATCGATGGAGATTGATCCTCAGACGAATCAACTGAATGACAAATCAAAGTCTCACACAATACCAAAATTCATAGCCAACTTAGAAAACCTCTTTGATCTGAAAGAGTGATTTAAAGGATCCAAAAACTCGAAGACCAAAATTTCCTATCCCATGCATGAAATTTTAAACCTCGGAACCCCGAAAAATCCCAAAAATATGAACCTCAGCAAGATGATATCAAAAGAGGAGAAGAAGGCCTATCTTAGACTCTTCAAACAATATCAAGATGTCTTTGCATGGTCCTACCGAGAGATAAAAACTTATGAAACTCGTATCATTCAACACACTATCCCGTTAAAAATTGAAGTGAAACCCTTTCAACAGAAGCTTTGAAAGTATCACCCTTCCCTAGAACCTCTCATGTGTCAGGAGTTAAGGAAACTTCTAGATGCCAAAATCATATTTCAGGTCAGACATTCTGCATGAGTAGCGAATTTAGTCCCAGTAAGGAAAAAGTCCGGGGAGATCCTCTTATGGGTAGATTTTCATAACCTCAACAGAGATTCAGAGAATGACAAGTACCCATTTCCACCGATGGAGTATCTCTTGCAGACCATGTCTGGCTCCAAGATTTTTTCTCTATTGGACAATTTCTCAGGTTACAACCAGGTTTTGGTTTCAGAGGAAGACTGTTTAAAAACTAACTTCCGAATCAAGTGGGGAACATTTTCTTATAAATGCATGCCCTTTGGGTTAATTAATGCAGGAGAGACCTTCTAGAGAGCCATGGACATAACATTTCGGGGACTGGTCAACAAGTGTGTAGTAGTTTACTTGGATGATGTGACCTTCTATTTGAAGAATAGAAAATATCACATCCAACACTTAACTCACATTTTCGAAAGGTGTAGGAAATACGGTATATCTTTAAACCCCAAGAAAACTATTTTCGATGTCGAGCAAGGTAAGTTACTAGGCCACATTATATCCTAGGAAGGCATTCACATAGACCCCAAAATAGTTAAGGTTATCGCTCAACTTCCATTACCTCACAACAAGAAGGATATGCAATCATTTTTGGGAAAATTAATTTCGTAAGGAAATTCACTCCCGATTTCATTGAAACCATCAAACCCTTAAAAAATATGATCCATAAAGATGTCGAATTTGAGTGGGATGATGAATGAAAGAAATCCTTCAGTGATATTAAGACCGCTATATCCCAAGCCCCTGTGTTGTGGAGTCTCGATTTCGACAAGGATTTTTTCCCTTATACTTTCACCTCCGATCATTCGTTATCTACATTTTTGACTCAAAACTATGATGAAAACAATGAGGCCCCGGTGTCATTTATGAGAAATAACCTTGAAGAACATGAACTGAATTACCCCTCCATAGATAAATAGGCTTATGCGGTTTATAAGGAAGTAAAACATTTCCAATCTTACATTCTCAAGAATCACACCAAAGTAATCGTGCCCCACCTCACAATCTAATATTTATTTAATCAATAGGAGATGGGGGAAAGATGAGGAAAATGGATGGCGGTATTTCAATAATTTGATCTAGACATAGAACCTGCCAAACTAGTTAAAGGAGAAGGGTTATGCAAACTAGCAGCTGAGGCTCAAGACTAGGAAAATGAAGATCCCGTATGGGAGAATGAGATGGCACTGTGGTGTGGTGAAGAATCATATCTTTCCCTAGGAAAAGAGTGTTGGTATGAGAGACTTACTTATCTCCTGCATCATGGGACTTTCCCAGAAGACTTAAACCCCAAGGAAAGAAGATCCCTTAGGTTAAAGTCCACACAATATCGCCTCATAAATTTGGTACTCTTCCAGGTTAATTATGATGGGGTAATTTTAATATGCCTCGAATGTAGAGATGTGGATAAAGTCCTGAAGGAGATCCATGATGGTCCTGTAGGTGGAAATTTCACGGGAAACACTACCACTCATAAGATATTGAGAGATGGTTATTATTTGCCCACTTTGTTCAAATATGCTCACACATACTCTAGAAACTGTAAAGTTTGTCAAATGACTACTAGGAGAGAAAAGAGACCAACAGTCCCACTCTAACCTGTGACTGTTTCTAGGCCTTTTGAGAAATGGGGGTTAGATATCATAGTTGAAATTATGCCAATATCTTAAAAACAACATAAGTACATTCTTATTGCCACTGATTACTTCACGAAATGGCCAGAGGTCATCCCCCTAACTCATGTAAAAGAGAAGGTGGTGATCCAATTTATAGAGAAACAACTAATCATAAGGTTTGGTCTCCCTTCTGTCCTATTTTTTGATAATGAAACTTATTTTTATTCCACCCAATTGACATAGTTTTCTCTCGACAAAGGAATCATGATTAGGTACTCTGCAAATTATTATCCACGGGGAAATGGGGTGACCAAATCAACTAATAAGAACCTGGTGAGAATATTAAAGAAGACGGTTTCAAACAACCAGAGAAATTGGCATAATCTACTCCATAACGCTTTATGGGCCGATAGGGTCACACCCAAAGAAGATATAGGGAATTCCCCATACTTTCTAGTATACAGTTAGGAATCTATTCTCCCAAATGAACTTTACCTCCCTTCACTTCAACTAGCCCAAGATTCCAGAGGGGAGCCTTCATTGGTCATGCAACAAAGAATTGACACTCTGCTCATTCTACAAGAAGAAAGGGAAAAGGATAAGTCAAAATTCATATCCCACCAACATATAGTGAATAGATGGTTTGATAAGCATAAGGATAAAGACAATAATTTTGAAATAGGAGACTTAGTCCTAAAATGGGACAGAGCAAACGAGCCAAAAGGGAAACATTCTAAGCTTTAGAATCTATGGATTGGACCTTTCTAGGTGGCTGAGAATATTGGGGTAGAAACTTATCGATTGCATAATCTGAGAGAGGAACCTGATGCCCTCCTAGTAAATTTCCAAGCCCTAAAACAACATTTTCAATAATTGATTAAAAATAAATAAAAATGTTAATGTTTTGTATGAATATTTTCATGATTGCGAAATACTTTTTTATTGTTTTTCTTGGTTTCTAGACTTTTTCATTTTTTAAGATTGTGTTCAATGAGACAATGGTTGACCTTAAATAACATGACATAGTAGACTCTTTTCCTAACTCATTGCTCACTTACAAACAAAAGAAGAATTAAGTGACTTGCAGTTGCTTTGAGGAGCCCTCTATCTAACCTGCACAAACGAACAACTTCGGAAAAATGTCAGAAGTGTCTTCTTAGTGGTTTGGTAAAACCATAAGGAAAAGAAGTAAAGATGGAAAGGAATATATGAATGCCAAAGAAAAATATAACAAAGGATCTATATTAACCATCTCACTTTTCAAAATAAACAGACATCATCCTCTCCCATTCGCTCAGGGTATTATGTCGAGATAAAAAATTAACATTATCAAAAGAGTAAACAGTAGGAGAGGGTATGCAGATATCTCTATCAGGGCTATGGACACTCGCTAGAAGTGGAGAAACACTAAAGAAAGTGGGTGAAGGTAACTAAAGGCTCCATGCCAGTGAATTCTTTGCTAGAATTGTTGTAAAAAATGGCATGAGTCAGGGTTATAGGAAATGAAGGAGGAATGAAGGTTAAAACCCCACGGGAAAACACCAAAGCATCAATCGAAGAATTTCGAATGCAAAGGTAAACGAAGATCTGATTTAAAATTAGTAAGGTTCTCCATTATCTTTTGCATCATCCGAGCAATGAAGAAGGAACATAGATTCTTCTTTCACCCAGTATGTCACCATTTCACCCAGTATGTCACCATTTGTTGAGCACTCAACACACCCTAAAAATCCTTTGTCAACCTTTACTTTTGGGTACCACTTGATCTGTTTCACTCTCTAATCTGACCTCAATATAAAAAATGTTTCCTTTCTTATCATTTTGTTTTCCATTTTGGTTTTTAAAGTTTGCTTGAACATGCAAGGATATATAACTTAAAGACTAACATCTAAATTAAAGATTTGACAGTCAATACTTTTCCCCAATGCACTTAAGGAATTCGGCGTCAGAGAGGATTAGGAGATAAAAGGTAAAAGAAAACCACTCAAGAAAACTGCAGTCATCGATCACCAATATTCCTCAGCGTCAACAAATGAAATTTTTATTTTGTGAACAAGCTTCACCAAGGATAGCACCGATAATTGATCCCTTCGGCATCGACAAAAGGTTAAAGGAGTAATATTTTATGAAGAATGAAATAATATCGTCGATCATCGATTTTTGAAACTTTTTTGGTATCAGGAGATTCAAAGGACGAGGAACAACCAAGAAACTATGCATTAGTTTTATTTTCTAAAGCCGATCCCTGATCCTCGTTCGACATCAACAGTCCCAAGGATAAGCTAAGTTCAGTTCCCTCGACTTAAACAAAGTCCCGAGTCTGACCATTACCAACGAACTGAGTTCCAGATATTTTTTACTATGCATCCTGAGTCAGTGATTCCACGTCAACATATATCGGCATTGAATGTTTTTTTGAGAGGAAATCAATGGGGACATACACAATGATACCTCTAATTCCCGATCCGCCCACTAAGAAAGCGACGCAATGGGATGTTTAACTCTCAGATACGATGGATCCAAATCATTTAAAGAACTATTTAATTCCAAAGTATTTCACATTAGTTGCTAATCCATGCGTGAATCAAAGGACCGTTTGAACATATCGATACCATGAATCATCCCCCACACCCCTGTTGTCAACCCATGTAGAATTTAATTGCAGAGATTTGGTGGTAGGTTGTTTTGAGTTTCACTCATCACTCGAATTGATTGGTTGATACGACTGGTAGGATCTTCCTCGTTAAATCCTCTTAAGTCATTGCAAACAAATTTATTTTGTGTGCAAAGAAGTTCAAAACATCCATAGTAGCGGGACGACCAATCCGGGTAAAGCTTCCAAGGTCCAATGAGTATCAAAGAATAGTTTTAGCAAGCGTTACATGTATGTATCGACCTATAGATGTTTTATTCTTCTCTTCATGCATTTTATTCAATGTCACTATTTAGACATGCCTAAAGGATCATTTTCAGTTGGAGGAACAATGCCTCCAAAGAAACCTACCACCAGGAAATCTCTGAGAGTGATAAAGCTAAGCGAATCGGAGGTGGGGGAAGGCTCTTCCCCAGAGGTCACAAAATAACTAGAATTTGCTCCAAATCTAGTGCCCATCATCAAAACATCCACCAAAAAGGCTTTCATTTAGCCCTTGGCCTTTGGAGACATAGAGGAGAACATTGGGACCATGACAGTATTCGCGCGTTGGGAAGAACTATTCAAAAAAGTCAAGTGGGAGGAATTCCCAAAATATACCCCACACAGTGACCCTAATACAAAGAATCTCGACAACGAAGTCCTCCCAAATGTCCCAAATGTGTATCTACACATGATAGTGAGAAGAAATCCAATATTCCCCTGTATAGAAATCTTGAAGTGTCTTATCTATCACATTGAAAAACAAATATGTTTGATTAATGATGACTATGGCAAGGGCATCAGGCTGTTCCTGCCATTGGAGGTTCAAAATTACTACAAGATTAGGGAGTCGGAGGAGAGGCTGACCACTGATTTTTTCATAAGTTTCTATGAGAAACACAACACCAACAAAGTAATGGCTTCATGGTGTAGAGAAGACAAAAAGTTCACCAATTAGACCTCCGACTGGTATCTGATAGCTAACCTAAGGGAGTCAAAGATCTATCTAATGGCCCTCCACTGTCAATTGCATGGGGAGAAAGAATGCTCTAGGTTTTCGGAGGCTTGGATTCCTTTGGCATATACTATAGCTATTATTGGAATAGGTTTCAACTAGGGTTCCATCATCTCCAAATAGTCGAGCACTTGCATACGATAGGATCATACACCAAAGGAAGGAGAGAATCCATCTTTCTCTATGGCATATTATCTATTGGATGTCATATGTGCCAAAAACTCCTTTGTCGGGATGAACTTAAACTAGCACATCTTAGAACTCCTGGTCCATGTATATTTTGGCATCTTATGGGAGAACATGTACAAGAAATCTTACTCTCTGATTTGCGATAAATTTTTCATGCGACTCTATTCAAGAAAGAGTGCCAAAGATTGTCGGATGTGGCTAAGATAATTATATCAAAAGTTGGCCATTGGTACCTAGATGAGAACGAAACCTACATCAGGGTTTTCAGTGCTACCGGGGAACCGCATCTGTTACCTGTGTATGTTCCCAACTGACTAGTAGTCGGGGAAATTTGTTACCAGAACATATCGCAGGGTTATAATGCTACTCTGGTAAAAGATAAGAAACGATCTTTCATGCGTTATGGGTTTCATGTTGGTTTCTACATGGTAAAGGACACTGCTCAGGCCAAGCAAGAAGGTTTAATCCAATTGGAATTCTCATTCTAGACTGTCTGTTTTCGCAAGCATGACCCAAAAGGTTTAGTCCCAAAGCATGCATCCCAAGTATCTTCCTATTGGCCATACACCCATGACAGGTTTGAAGATGAGATCATCAATGAAAATTCTCAATATTGGAATGAGGTGATGGTGAGGATTGTCAGGCTGCTATATTAAAGAATTTAATGACCTGAAAAGACTGAATTGTCAAACCAGGGTAAGTAAACTTAGAGCTGCTACACTGTATGTGCGGGTAAGATTCTAATTCCTATCTAAAGACTATTCTTATAAGAAAACACAAACTCACTCTTAGAAACTGAATCCTAATGACTATCTTGAAACTTATCATCTCCTATTTAATTCATCAACAGAAAACAGTTCTATGCTTAAGTGCAAGTGCTTCTATTTCTACTCTAATGTGATTTCACAAGACGATCTACCACTATCTTTAATCATCTAATCATCACTATTTCTATCAAAGCCATAACAGAAAGAGTGTTTCCTAAAATTCTTTTAATCTAAGCATCGAAAATAAATTTAAATCTATCCACAGGAAAACAAAGAAATATCCTACTTACCCTACTGGTACCGGAAGCTTCCTCTAATTCAATTGCAACCTAACTATCCTAACTAAGCAGAGTAACCTAACTATCCTAACCAAAACAAAGTAAATTCAAACTCTAAGTTACGTTCAGATTGAAGACTGGAATCAAAGCAAACCTAGTTCATGCTCTAAACTCTACAGGAATCAACCATGCTTTCAACACTCATCAACGTAGAAGATATTAATATGCTAGAAATGATACAGTTGAAGAATAATTAAGCAAGAATCTGAACAAGTTAATTCCCAAACTCAAATAAGCTAACATGCATGCAAATACTAAGATACTGAAATAAACTAAATCTAATGCAGAGAAAAGAAGCAACTTGAACCTGTTGGCGGGCCCAACCAAGAGGTGCAATCGCCGAAAGGAAAACCAGAACTACTCAAATCATTCTATGCAAACACTGTCCATGCTTCACGCTCCATTTACTCAGAAAAATAACTCAAATCATATGATAGCAAAGTAACATAACGCAAAGGCAGATTGTATTAACAGAAATGTGTATCATAACATAACATAACCAACGTTTCTTAGGAGTGATCCTCTGGTTATATAGATCCTCCTCAAAAAGAGTTTAAAGAAAAAATACATTAATTCAAACGGATCCCAGATCTGAAAATAACTCGAAACCAGTTAAAAAACGGTCTTCACATCTTTGTGACACTGCGTGTCACGAAGTGTGAGTCATGAAGTATTAACAACTCAGTTCTATAATTTTTCCTTCAATCAGCATATGAGTGATGACTCAATCTATCATGTAAATCGCACTGTCTACCACTCTGGCCATATCGCGCGGATCTTTAGCAGCTTCGTTGGTATCTCCACGGGGTGCGAGCTGGTACCTGGTACTGGAAAATCCTGTTTCAAATAGAAATAGTACCTAACTCAAGCCACATTAGTTTCAATATTAATTTAAAGTATCAAAATACATAAAAATAACTTGAAACGTAAAAATACCTTGAGTAGCCCCATTGAGTGGTAAAGAGATGTCAACTATGTCATAACAGGGCCAGAAGGGGTGGTACTGGGTATGGAAATGGAGGTCTTTGTGATATAATATAAGCAAAAACATGGTCAAAACTAGAGACCAACATGCCCCCAAGATGAAGTCTTTGCCTGTCCTCAGGCAACAAAAAAGGTCAAAGACTAATAGCAATCAGAGCGTTGCAGCAGCTGCAACCAACATTTGTAACCTCTCCTGTTTATTCATATTTCTGATTTCTTTCTTGAGGACTCGGTTGATTATAATATGCTTTCTGGCAGTCTTCTATAGTTTCCTGTTCCTTTGGAAAAGACCCTTATTCTTCTGTTTTAATCTTTCAATTTTGGACAAGACATGAGTTACCCTGACTTTCATGAGTTCATTCTCTGTCTTGATATGTCGATCCAATACAGTGTACTCATGTAGCTTCTCTTTCAATATGTTATTCCTGCTTTCTAGTCTGGCTACCATTGGTCTCAAGGATCGACTGGAGGAAAGTTCACAGTAAGATTCAAATGTTTTATCATGTCTTGTTTGTGGTTGAGGACTGGATGCGTGAGTGAACTCATCTGGACTTTGATCATGGGTGTCAACTGGATCGGAATTATGATCTGGACTGAGTTCAGGAGTGAACTCATCTGGACTTCGTTCATAGGTTTCAACTGGATCGGGATTATCAACTGGGCTAGGTTCAGGAGTGAACTCTCTTTGTATCCAAGCAGGGGTATCTGTTGGTACTCGAATTGGCTCGTTCTGCTCAATTCCTTTGAGTGCAGTAGCCTGTTGATCCACTTTACGGGCTTTTTGAATTAATTGGGACAGAGTCCAAGTCATTTCAGAGGGCTTTGGAGCCTCCTCATGATCATCTACACTTTTTAACCTCTCTTGTGGTGGGTAACTGGGCACAGAGTTATCCATATCTAACAATGTTCTTTTACATTTTCATTTTGGATTTCTCCTAGGTTTGTCAGTCAACTCTGCCAATTCTTCCACATCAATAATGTTCACAGCAAATAGGGAAGAATTCAGGATTTCAACATTTGTCTCTGTAGGAGTAGTGTTCTGCACAGTTTCATAATTGGTTTCCACTCCATCAGACCCGTGGGCATCAAATGAATGTTCTAAATCAAGGTTTCCAGCACTGGCTTCAATTGTGCTATCAGGTATGTGCTTAGGGTCATCACAGACTTTGTTCAGGGTTTTAACCCTCTTTTTCCTAGAGTTCAGTTTCTTTCGTGGGGGAGCAGGCTTAACACTTCTATCTTTAGACTTGTCAGAGGCTAGGTTTTTTACAGCGAACATATCCCAAGTTTCTTACTTCTTGGACAGTGCAGACTTAATCAATATCTTAACAAGACCAAAATTAAATAGACTTCCTCGAAAATCTTTGGTCTTTCGGACATGTTCCGCCATCTTCTTTAAAATTTTCAACAAAAAGAAGGGTATGTTCAGCAGATGATTACCTTTGAAATGTAGCAGGAGTCAGGCATGGCAGGGAAATATGATTGTATACCGTCCTTCACACATGAGGTAACGTTGGAGGATGGCTAACAACTAAGCCCACTGTGGTTCTAACCATGACCGCGATGTCCCCTCTGACCACTGTGTTTCCCGGTACTGTGGTTTCAAAATCTGCGTGCAGAGCTTCTTGTCAACAGGATGACCCTTTGTCCATCTTTGACCAGTGGTGGGCATTTGAATTGCTTCTGAAATAAATTGTTCTGTGACTTCGAACTCGAGCTCATCCACTTTAGCGAACCCACCCTGAAAATGCAGAGCAAACTGAAGCGTAATTGCATCATTATATCCATCGAATTTCTTAAGAAACGACTCCCATCCTGCTTTCCAAAAAATGTCTCTGGTTGCCTCATACTCCTGAAGGGCCTCTAAGTCTGCATATGTCTCCGGTTCATGGCGATTTTCCACCATGGTTCCACTTGATATCATAGGGAAGGTCTATAAGTGAGTAGTGAAATTTATATGAAGGCGACGAAGGAAGAGAATGTGATGAAGGAAGTAGTCGGGAGGAAAATCATAGGAGAACATTTGAATTGTCGTGGGGATCGATAGGGTGTCAGAAAATGATGATAGTCATACATGAGTGCAGAGTGTTATCATATACGACTCATGTCAAACTCAGCTCTGGTAATGTTGTGCATTTTCATGATATGAAATGTCGAGGTGGGTTGGTTCATTAGGTACAGGTCATGGGTATGATGAAACATTATGGAGTAAACAAGGCATCCTTAGTTCAAACTATTAATATGTAAATTAATACAGTAAATCA
>ML790289.1:63208-164469 GCA_009831015.1 Picea engelmannii | reverse complement strand
ATTTGATAAATTATCCATAGACTCATCTTCATGTTCTTCGATAATTACCTTTGGTGTTGTTTTTGTTATGGGCTGAATTTTATTTAAAAATTTTCCAGATCTCAGTTGTACTTCTTGTATAGAAATAGGGTTTATGTTGTAAGATGGGTAATTCTGGAAATCAACATTATGGAGTGGTAGAGGTGGTCTGTGGTTAGTATTTGGAATGGGTTGAGCAGGCAAAATGGTAGGACGTGGTGGATTCTGAGGCTGTTGAGGGGTTTGTTGAATGGGTGGTAATGGAGGTGGAGTAAAACTAGGCAATAACTATTGCATATTTGGAGGATACTGCGTGCATGGATTCTAGGGAATTGGTACCGCATGTTGCTGTTGGTTATTTCCAAAGTTCGGATCTCTCCATCCCTGATACCAAGGTTGAGCAGGGACGTTTTCTGAAGGCCAATTTGGCCAGTTCCATGGATGTTGTTGTTGAAAGAAGGGTGGATAATAGCTGGAAGTTTGTGGGGGTGGTTCTTGATATGCATTTGCATTTGGATTTATAGGTTGCCAAGGCCTCTTAGGTGTAGATGGAGTCCCTGTAGCTTCCCCTCCCTTGAATATTGCTTGCAATCCAGGTAAGGATGGGCAATCTTCTGTTTTATGATTTTCAGTACATATTGCACATACAGGAACATTTTCCAAAGGACATTCTCGTAAAGGATGCCTTTTTCTTCATTTTGGGAAAAATATACTTAGGACAAGGTTTTCTTCTTCCTTCTTTCTCTTAATCTTCAAAGTGTCTAATTGAGAGCCAATTGTTCCTAAAATGTTTGTTTTAAAATTTTCCAAAAGGTTTCCCAATTCGACTCTAGTAACTCCACCAGATGTGGATGTTTTGGTATTTTTATTGACCGGTTCTCTCACACTTTTTGCAGTTTTCCCTTTACTTCTTGAGTAAGTTCTACAAAGTTCACTGATTGCTTCAAAGTTTTTTTGATAAATGTCTCCTGAAGCCATTAAATTGAGAGTATCAATATATTCCTCTAAAACTCCTTCTAAGAAAAGAGTCTTGATTGCTTCATCCTGGAGATCATTATATTTAGATTTTTGAAGGGTATAGGTAAATCTTTCTAGAAAATCCCCAGGGCTTTCTTCATCTTGTTTTTGCATTTTGAAGATGTCATTCCGGGAATCCTTGGTTCTGCAATAGTCCTGGTACTTCTTTAAAAATTTTGCCTTCATATCTTCCCAAGATCTAATGTTGTATTCCCCTAAACTCATGAACTAATGTAATGCAGAATCTTTCAGGGTGGCAAGAAATAATTTTAGTTTATGTGCATCCTAGAGATAGTTATAAATCCCGCATAGGATGTCGAACTCAAAAAGAAAGACATATGGGTCTTCACTATTTTTCCCATGGAAGGTTGGTAATGCTAAAAGTGGAATATTTTTCATATTGACATCTTGGACTAAATCCAAAATAGGAAACCCAAAGGTGATTTCTAGTGTTAACTCATTCTCTGCTTCTTCTTCACCTTCATTTTCAATATGAAGTTCCCCGTGTAAGTCTCTCCCTATTTCTCCCATGTTAAAAGGATTACCAAGAATTGTATATGCAATCCGATCTTTCTTTGGTGAGGGTGTGAAATCCCACCTTTCTGGATTCTTTTTGTCAGAAGTGTTATCTCCTATTGGTTCTTTTGAGGATCCTATGGCCTTTGATTCCATAGTTGCAGTTGTTATCTGTGAAACTACAGAGTTAGGGTTCTCGGGAAGAGCTTGTATTTTCTCTGGATCAACTGTGTCATCCAAGGTTGGATCACCAGGATTTTGAGTTTGTTGATGTATGGTGTTTCCTGGTTCTAGGTTTTGTTCTATGGTTTCCTCAGCCAGAATTTCAGTCTCAGTTTCTATCGCTTTTTGGGTGGAGGTTTCTTCTTTTGTTGTTTTATATTTCTCCTAAATCTACCTCTATGATCTCTATTTCTCATGAAGTCATGCTAAATGGAAGGGAAAAACTAAGATTGAGTTTCAGAGTACCTGTGATAACTGATATGTTGGTTTTCACCCCTTTGTTTCCACAGCTCCTCTTACTATCAACCTACTAACATACCACACCAAACTAAGTGCATTCTAAAACTAATCAAGACAACTATATAACTTACCTTTTAAACAACTCCCCGGCAACGGCACCAAAAATGTCAGGCTTCTATATTAAAGAATTTAATGACCTGAAAACACTGAATTGTCAAACCAGGGTAAGTAAACTTAGAGCTGCTACACTATATGTGCGGGTAAGATTTTAATTCCTATCTAAAGACTATTCTTAGAAGAAAACACAAACTCACTCTTAGAAACTGAATCCTAATGACTATCTTGAAACTTATCATCTCCTATTTAATTCATCAACATAAAACAGTTCTATGCTTAAGTGCAAGTGCTTCTATTTCTACTCTAATGTGATTTCACAAGACTATCTACCACTATCTTTAATCATCTAATCATCACTATTTCTATCGAAGCCATAACAGAAAGAGTGTTTCCTAAAATTCTTTTAATCTAAGCATCGAAAATAAATTTAAATCTATCCACAGGAAAACAAAGAAATATCCTACTTACCCTACTGGTACCAGAAGCTTCCTCTAATTCAATTGCAACCTAACTATCCTAACTAAGTAGAGTAACCTAACTATCTAACAAAGCAGAGTAACCTAACTATCAACTAAAAAAAAGTAAATTCAAACTCTAAGTTATGTTCAGATTGAAGACTGGAATCAAAGCAAACCTAGTTCATGCTCTAAACTCTACAGGAATCAACCATGCTTTCAATGCTCATCAACATAGAAGATATTAATATGCTGGAAACGATACCGTTGAAGAATAATTAAGCAAGAATCTGAACAAGTTAATTCCCAAACTCAAATAAGCTAACATGCATGCAAATACTAAGATACTGAAATAAACTAAATCTAATGCAGAGAAAAGCAGCGACTTGAACCTGTTGGCGGGCCCAACCAAGAGGTGCAATCGCCGAAAGGAAAACCAAAACTACTCAAATTATTCTATGCAAACACTGTCCATGCTTCACGCTCCATTTACTTAGAAAAATAACTCAAATCATATGACAACAAAGTAACATAATGCAAAGGCAGATTGTATTAACAGAAATGTGTATCATAACATAACATAACCAATGTTTCTTAGGAGTGATCCTTTGGTTATATAGATCCTCCTCAAAAAGAGTTTAAAGCAAAAATACATTAATTCAAATGGATCCCAGATCCGAAAATAACTCGAAATCAGTTAAAAAACGGTCTTCACATCTTCGTGACACGCAGTGTCACGAAGTGTGAGTCATGAAGTATTAACAACTCAATTCTATAATTTCGCCTTGAATCAGCATATGAGTGATGACTCAATCTATCATGTAAATCGCATTGCCTACCACTCTAGCCATATCGCGTAGATCTTTAGCAGCTTCGTTGGTATCTCCACGGGGTGCGAGCTGGTACCTCGTACTGGCAAATCCTGTTTCAAATAGAAATAGTACCTAACTCAAGCCAGATTAGTTTCAATATTAATTTAAAGGATCAAAATACATAAAAATAACTTGAAACGTAAAAATACCTTGAGTAGCCCCATTGAGTGGTAAAGATATGTATACTGTGTCATAACAGAGCCAGAAGGGGTGGTACTGGGTATGGAAATGGAGGTCTTTGTGATATAATATAGGCAAAAACATGGTCAAAACTGGAGACCAACAAGGATGGTTGATGCTAAGGAAACCAGGTTAAAGGCTATGAGCTTGGATGAGAAAGCAACAGCCCTAGAATAGATGGCTTAAGAGGTCCTCAGGGCCAAAGAAGAAAGGGTAGCATCTAAATCAGTAGAAGTGGTCAAGTCTCCCCAGCAAGTCACTAAAACATTAGGGATTACAAAGGTAACCCCGGTACAAGATAGGAATTCCTCGAGGCCTAAAATGCACGAGAGAGGGGGGGAATCATGTATCAACATGTTCAAGAAGTGATGAAGTAGATGCAGGATAACCCAGACCTATCAGGTTGCCAAGGCTTCTTCTGATATCCTAGAAAAAATCCTGGTAGGACTAAGCGACCCTGATTTCGTAAACCTGGATAACATCAACGATTCAAATGATCCTGAATCAATGATACCACTGGTAGGATCTCCAACAATTGTGAAAAATAAACCAGAGACAGGCAAGGTATCAGTGGAAATAAGCATGCCTAATCCTTTGAGTGCATTTCTAAATATATATAGTGATGATGAAATCCCAGAGGCATCTCTCGAGACCCCTGTGCATGTTGAAAAATAAAAAGGGCCCGAGAAGATTTCTTCTCCTGATCTCAGGGTCCAAACCCTGGAAGTCCCACAAAAGGAAATAGAAGTTGAAAGTGTTCCTAACACAATGAGGCCCGAAGCTCTGGAGATCCGAGCCGACAATCCGAGGTATAAGTCAGAACCAAATGATCCAAAAGAAGGATCCCCGTTAAAGGAAATCGTCGATTCAATGGTCGATGAACAAGTAAGTATCGAGTATTTTCCTGACACCTCTAGTTCGCTCGGTTCTCAGATCTCTGACAAGAAACAGGCAGAGGACGGGCCTTCGGATCATAATGAGGAAGTTCAAGAACCTGACCTTGAATAGATACACACCACCGGGAATCTGGGAAACACACTCACATGGGTTGATCAATAGATTCCGAAAACTATAGATGAGATATCCTATATTTATGTAATATCCTATGATTGAAAGAGGAAGGACATAGTCCAAAGAACCGCAAAGAAAATAAGGATCACGTTGGATCACTCCATCCTCATAACTATAGAGGAGAATTTGATAAACACAGAAAATGCCAAAACATCATGTTAATGTTTAAGCTATTATTAGAGTTCTTTGCATTTCATTAAATAACAATAGCATAAGATAGGATCACTGAGAAATACACAATCGTAGGAGACAAAAAATTTGTCCTGGGAAACCCTCTAGCGGAAGAAAACCCAACAAAACTTCCTTATTATAGATAGGCAATGCAATGCCAAAAGATAACTCAAGCTATTACAGAAGATCCTCTCCCAAAAATGTGCCACTCTCTCTCTCTCTCTCTTCTCTAAATGTAGTTCTGAAACTTGTCTCTCAAAATGAGCAAGTGAGGTGCTAGCCTCCTTATAATACTAATATGGCACGTGTGAAGTGTATCTTCACTGGCATGGACGAATTCTTAATTTGGGTGGTTATAACCACCTTTATTATATTTTGGGGCCTGTTTGATACATTCTGGGGATGACTTCTTCTTTTGCCTATTACAATTATATTATGACCAATCTGCAAAAGGGGATTTGGTTCTTTTACAATAGCTGACATGATCAATCCACAATTGGGATTGATCCAATGAATAATATATCAAATAATAATAAGAATACACTTTGCAGTTACATTATTTCAACACCCCCCCTTAACAAGAAGGGTATTCTTCAACAACATCTGATGAGAGAGAGGGGACAACATCATAAAAAACATCAAGTGGGTGAGAGGACAACATCATCAATATCATATTGGAACACTGACTGGCTTATCTATAAATCATCGGAAGTTTTCTTCATCGACAATATCGTCATTCTCAAAGGAATGCAATCATCATCTGAATCAATATGTATTAGTATAAGACTAATACATCATCATCATCACAACACGAGGATAGCTCATCATAATACAGGCTTGGCTTTATGTCATAGCTTTCAAGATGGAAGCTCAGTACTTGTCTTCCTTTACGTCACAACAATCAAGCTGGAAGAAAGATACTAGACTCATCTCAACGTCTTGCTTTACGTCACAACACTTAAGTTGGAAGAAAGATACTAGACTGGCTTTACGTCACAACTTTCAAGCCGGAAGCACAGTACTAGTCTCATCTCAACATCTTGCTTTACATCACAACACTTAAGCTAGAAGCAAGACAATAGACTGGGTTCATGTCATAGCTGTTAAGATGGAAGAACAGTACTAGTCTCATCTCATTGTCTTGCTTTACGTCACAGAAATAAAGTTGGAAGCAAGATACTCATCCTTCTTTACATCACAACAATCAAGCTGGAAGTCGGATACTAGACTGGCTTTACATCGCAGCTTTCAAGCCAGAAGCACAGTTTTAGTCTCATCACATCGTCTTTCTTTACGTCATAGCAATAAAGCTGGAAGCAAGAGATTTCTTGTCACAACAACTACTCCCCCTTTCAAGGAAGTTCCTTTTGGACTATACCAAGATTATCTCTAAAGTGCTCAAACTTTACATGAGATAGAGGCTTGGTCAACACATTAGCAACTTGTTCATCCCTGCTAACGTACTCAAGATTTAAGGATCCTCTTTGCACCATGTCATGGATGTAATGATATCGGATCTCTATGTGCTTCGACCTGTCATGGAATACAGGATTATATGTCATCTTTATGCAGCTCTGGTTGACACATAAGATCATGGTTGCTTCCATCTCTAGGTCAAATAGACCAGTCAACAACTTTCTAAGCCATATAGCTTTGTAGCTGGAAGAATATGAAACAATGTGTTCTTCTTCTGGTATGCTGAGAGAAATGTTGGATTTCTTTCTACACTGCCATGAGATCATGGCTGATCTCAAACTGAAACAACATCCTAAAGTGATTTTCTTGTCAGAAACACTTCTTGCCCAATCTGCATCAGTATATCCACTCAATGTGAAATCATGATCTCCATCATAGCTTAGACCACAATCTATTGTACCCTTAAGGTACCTCATCACATGTTTTGCAGCCACTAGGTGAACATGTCTGGGTTCTACCAAAAACTGACTCAAGGTGTTCACGTTGTTAGCACTTGGTAAATTTCCTAGAGGTTGACAGCAGAAAAAATCTACTAAGGTAACTTTATGCAACCGCTTTTGAAGCTAGGATCTAGCCCTTCCAACTTCAGAGAGGGATCTCTCTATATGATTTAGCTATGGTTCAAATTTTAAATATTAGGCTAGGTAAATAAATAGGTTGATTTTTGTTGTCGTAGTGTTTGTAGAGTTGGTTGAAACAGTATACACATCCATTGGGCTATGGGGTCTGTGTCTTAAATAAAATATGAAATCCAAACCAAAAATGAAAAGGAAAAAATTTCACAGGGCGAGATAACATAATCACTGGATTCTTTAGTAGCATAAATGATGAATAGCAGAAAAGATGAGAAAGATAATTTCAACAAAGAAGCAGTTAAGAATTTCTTTATTGAAAACACCAGAAGATAAAACACTAAAATCTTTCGAGTCAGAAACAGGGTACACGAGATAAATCCTGCAACGTTCGTTACTTCTATAGATTAGATTTTAGAAAACAATATGATAACAAAGCGAGAATAACATTCAACTTAGAGAGAAAAACATCACCAGTGAATACACGCAAGAATCCTATAAAAGTACCTCCTTTTTATTAATGGAATATCTCTTAAAAAATATTACAGTCTGATAGCTTTAGGGTGTGAAGATCAACAACCCTCAATACTTCGAAAGATGAAGTATTTATAACTCAAATTACAAACGATCCTATCATTAATGACCAAGACGTGCTAAATCTATTTTTAGCCTAACTAACTTAACAAATTGCATAAATCTAGGAACTGCTTGATGATGTGGTGTAACTGCATGCTGATTGCTGGGTGGGCTGTTGATGAAGCCTTTGCATGACCTCATCTGACTGGACAAATGAGAGGACTGGGACAACTCATCTGCTACTTGATTAGGTCACAGAGTTCCTCCCATCAAAGATAACTGGGCACGTTGACTTTGAGTAGCCTTCGATACACTTTGTCCATTTATGTGTACTTGGTGAAGGTAGGCTTGGTGAGGAAGATGTATTGAATCTCATGTTGGATACTGATGTCCCATTGAAGGGCATATAGAAATGCCTTGCCAGTGATGCTCCCTTGAATTCCTGCAAACTTTGAATTGTCCTTAGCCACAACGACCAATCTCTTCTTGTAATCTGGGAGTGTCATCAATTTATCATTGATTACCTTTAGACCATGAAGACCTTTCTTCTGTAGAGCCTCAATTTTACTAAAGAATCTTTGTACCCCTAGGTCCATGGCCTGAACCTTTTCTTCTAGCTGAAGCATTAATCCTCTCTTTGTCAAAACTCTTTTGACCTCAAGGATGGTCTTTGTTCTGTCTTCAATTTTCATCTCTTCCAACTCTTCCCTGGTCTTAGAATTTAGGAACTTGATGATCTCGTTCGCCTATGTTGGCGTCTCTCCCAACTCTGATCTGATATTCTCGATAGCTTGTTTGCTTCTCTGCACCAATTCATTCTATTCAAACATTATCTTTATCATGGACCATATCTCGTTCATGGACTTGGTGATGTTTGTCCATACACTTTCTTTAACCTCGGCCAAAGTTTTTCCTGCCATT
Organism: Picea engelmannii; assembly: GCA_009831015.1. Taxonomy (NCBI): domain Eukaryota; kingdom Viridiplantae; phylum Streptophyta; class Pinopsida; order Pinales; family Pinaceae; genus Picea; species Picea engelmannii. The sequence goes on along the minus strand of ML790289.1, from coordinate 156,045 downwards.
GTTTCCTTCCAGAGCTGCTGTAACTCCTGTTTGAGCTGATCCGTCACCTGCTTTTCCTTGGAGAGGCTGTTCTGAAAGGAAGATTTGAGTTCTTGAACGTTCTCAATCTCCTTTCTTAGCCTGTTGATCTATGTTTCCTACAGGTTCATCTTTTCCATAGACTTAGCCAGGTCAGCTATCTTCTCCAGGGATGTTAATGGAGTTGTTGATGGGACCTCTATCATTGGTGTTATGCTCACTCCTGAAATTGGAATAGCACTCAATGGAATGACCTCCATTGATTTAGGTTTCTCTTTCTCTTTTACTAGTTTTTCCATCTCAGCCTCCATCTCCTTTAGCTGTGAATTCTGCTCCATGAGTAGCTTGAGCATTTCATCTTTCTCTCCTTCTTTCTCTGCTATCTTCTTCACTTGCGAATCCTCTGTGGGTGGGAGTTTCAATTGTTTCCTTAAGGAGTCTATGTCAACATTCTTCTTCTTAATCATCTCCTCAGCTGCTTTTACGTTTGAAGGATCATAACCAATCTTGAGGACCAGTTCCTCCAAAGTCTTGATCCTATTGTCCTTGGAAAAAGACGATATCTTCTCCAACTTCAGTTGTGTTTGAACATTGTTCAGGGACACTTGTTGTTTCGGCGCAGTAGTGGAAGCATGCGCTAGTGTGTAAAAAACTATTTCCCCTGTCTGCTTATGCAAATCCATCTGATCGGTCGGATGCATGTCCTTTGTCTAGAATTCGAAGGTGGCCCTCTTGTATTCAGTGATCACCTTTAGATCTGGTACCTGTGCCTGGAGGAATTCCATATGCATTATGCCCTTCTCGGTGTCAAATGTCGACAACAGCCTATGTTGTGCAGTTGATGTCTACTTCCAGAACTAGGCACAAGTATTGTTGGTCAAGGTCTGGTTCCTTTTTTTGATAAGCTCATACTTTTTGAAAATACTTAGCTTCGGTCCCACCTTGCTCTGCTGGGTGGTCAATGGAGAATCTCTAGATTCTTTTGGCAATGCTGAGGTTATGCCCCTATGGAGTCTCGAACCGAAGGGGGGCCTAACAACTTTGGTCATTGTAGTAGACGGGGCTTCTTTTTCCCCGGTCAGGCCAAGAATTGAAATAGTCTTAGGCCTCTTAGTATGCGGCTGAAACTCTTCTGACGATACCTCTGTGATAGGTGGAGATAAATCTTTCCTAGGCCTTTTCTCTTTCAAGACTTGTGGCATGGTTGTTTGTGACACAGTGGCTGGGGGATCCTACTGTTCTACTTCGACCAATGTGTTAGGCTCCCAGGCTGTCTGATTTGCAAACTTCTCAACTTCAGGCCTAGACTCATGAACATATGGGATGTTCTTGTTCTTCACCCTCATATCTAAGATGATTCCACATGGATCATAATGCCATGGGAATCTCATGAAGAAATTCATTTCCTTCAACATCCTATCTGCCTCTTCCCCAGCACCACGATTGTTGCAGATGAAGGAGCCAATCTGCCCTTTGATTCTGAGTTGTTGTTTTTTCTTCAATGACACAAAATGGATATCGTCGAAATTTATAATCTACCTTATATATTCCAACGCAAAAATTCTGACAGGCAGATACTTGGGCAGCTTATATGGTGCCAACTCGCACCCGTATAATCTGATCTCAGTGTAATCTTGGTACAAATGCCAATCCCCTATCTTTGTGTTATCCGAGAGATGTAGGATCCTCAGAACTTCATTGTTTATCCAAGGCTCGGGCCTGCCGCTAAATATACTCACCACAGGGTGGTAGAATTGATCAATGAACCCCTTGAAGCTGAACTCTGTGGAGTTGTGCTTGAGCAAGGAGGTCCATGCTGTCATTGCCTAGGGTCTGTCGTCTCCATCCATCTTCTGCATGGAAAAAATGAATTTTTCCACTTGGAAGAAGATGAACAAGTACACTAGTATGAATGAGTATAGGAACATGCCTTCTATGGTGAAATTCATGAACTGTTCATGAATATTGTTCGCCGGGAATGTGTTGAAGTCAAACTGGGTGGTGGGCTTCTCATCAGTAGAGAAGATGGATAAAAATCCCAGAATGGGCTCATCTACCCACTGATCTTAATAGTATCCTAACAAGGCACAAAGGGATGATATGATCTGGTTTCCTTTAGTTGAGAACATGGAAGAAGGATAAGGAGGATTTGTGGAGGGAAATTGAGTAGATAGGGGAAGGAAAAGCTTGAATATTTGAGCTCTTTGGGGGAGGTCATTTTCTGGTACAACTCTGTAAGAATTTCCAAGTTGAAGGGTGACACAGAGTCGGCTCTGGGAATTTGCATCATTTGGTCAATAGATTCGGTTGTGATAAGGAAAAGAATCTCTCCAGACGAGGAGATGACGGCTCTTTGCTCGGGAATGTAGTGGGCTTGGCACTTGAGGGAAAACTATGGAAAAGGATGAATTTGAGGGAAGAGGTAAAGGGGTAAATTGGACTCCCAGAGTCTGATTTCATCACTCTGGTCCAGCAAAACTTCCCTGAGCCACAACTGAAGGTCTGCGAAATCAAAATTGCACTTTGTATCTATGATTAAGCGGTCTTTTTCAACAAGTGGGATCCTGTCGAGCTCGACAAGAGGTGGGATAAATGAATTTTCCTCCCCTTCTGCTTGTTTGGACTTTGGCACCATTACTACAACAGTACCTGCAAGAGAAACAATGTTAGCGGGGTGGCTGCTGGTAGGGGCAACTGACTGTAACGGAGGAGAAAACAGGGTAAATCTCTCTAGTGCGATGAGTGGGTGAATGGTGAAAATAGGAAGAGTAAGGGTATTTTTGAGTAAACGGGTGTTCGTTGGGCACGGGAGATAGGTCAGTTGGTTAACAGATAGGTTATCTAGTAATAAATGGCCAACGGATCACTTTGAGTGTGAGATGGCGGGTGATGGTGGCTGAGGGATACAGACGGGTGATGTGGTGGCTATCAATTGGAGGTAAAGGTCATAGTGAGGGGGATTTCCATGAGCAAATGGGGGGGAAGGACTGACAACAGTTATGGGACGTGACTATTTTGGGAAAGGTGGATGGTGACGTCTAGAGGTGACGAAGGTATGTCATATAGTAGGAGATGATGGGACTCGGGGCCATTAGATCATTGCCACGTATAAAGAGGGACCCACCAGAGGACGAATATTGTTGATATGCGTGCCTGCTTCTGAGCAGCAGATCTATGCACTCTGTTTATGACACATTCTAGACCCCCCCCCTCAGTTAAAGGCAGAATGGACAGAGGGGTCTGGAATCCAACATTGATCATAGATTTGCACGCTCGATCCTAAGCCGTCCAGATGCGTGTGGGTCTTATCAACGATTCTAGACCCCCCCCNTTAAAGATAGAACGGTCGAGGGGGTCCGAAAAGATCTGTCCACCGTAGATCTAGGCATGATCATCTGGACCGCTGATATATGAGCGGAGCATAAGTGAGGGCACGAAAAATACATGCACTGAGAAACTTTGGATAAGTGCTTTTCACTGGCCTTTTCCAAGACTTTTCATGTCAACACCACCAAGGGGTTAGTCAAACAACATTTTAGGTATCCAAATCATGGTGCAACACTAATCATCAAACTAGTTCTTATTGAAATAAAGCAATAAAGCAACTATCCTATACTCTAACCTAGCTTCCTATGACAATTAACCCAGATTAAACTTTTGGGTTAAGGATTTACTCTACCCTGGGGCTGTCTGACCAAGATTAGACAGTCTAGCCAGATTTATTCACTAATCTAACCTAGATACTTTGGCTAAGATTAAAATTTTTAGCCAAAATCATTCACTAACTCTATCAACGCCAATTTAAAAAGAACTTGGCCATTCTTGAAAAGTATGCACCAAGTTACTATTATTTCATGGGGCTTTTATTGAAATTCTCTTATGCCCTCTTTTATTTTCTTTTTCTTTTTCTTTTTCAAATTATTTGCAGAATGAAAAATCATTTGTCAACAAAAACACTAGATACAGATAATATCCCAGTCACCAGTTGATCCTATAACTTATAGGGTGATAACACATGCCAAAAAAAAATTCTGGTCTGGTGTTCTTCAGGTACATCAGCGATCCAATAATCTGTCTGTACAACATGGCATCAATCAATTCTGATGAAGTGTCAACCAACAGCTTCAACTTCACTTCCATGGGTGTATTCATGGACTTAGATTCCAACATGTCAAATCTATTCAGGATTTCTACTACATACTTCCCTTGGCTAAGGAAGATTCTTTCTGGACTCTGCCATACCTCAAGACCTAAGAAATAATTCATTAGGCCAAGGTATTTCATTTCAAATTCTGAGGCAAGTCTCTTCTTACATTTAGTGATGAGATTTTCTTCTCTAGTTAAGAATAAGTCATCCACATATAGAAGTAATATCACTAGCTCATCATTCATAACCTTGAAGTAGAAGTTAGAATCTGCTTTACTCTTGGTAAAGCCCAAGCTCGTCAGAAAACTGTCTATCCAGCCATACCAAGCTCTAGGAGGTTGCTTCAATCCATACAATGCTTTCTTCAACTTGCAGACATGAGACTTCATGTCTTCAACTTCAAATCCTTGAGGTTGCTCTATATACACTTCCTCTTCGATGACACCATTTAGGAAAGTTGTCTTTACGTCCATCTGGTGCAACTTCCACTTCATCTTAGCTGCAAGGGCTATGATGGTTATGATCAAAGTGTATCCCCGAGCGACAAATCTTTCTTTATACTTCTCAATACTTCCATCAACAACATGTTTTATTTTGAAGAGACATTTGGAGGATACCATGTCTTTACTCTTCAGTCTGGGAACTATTTTCCATACATCATTCTTTATTATGGATTGGTATTCCTCTCTCATGGCATCTGCCCATTCTTTCATCTGAATGGCTTCTTCAAAGTAGGTAGGCTCCTTCTCTAGGAGGTCACACATCAAAGCCATATAAATTGAGAATGGGTTTGGTCTTTTCACCTATCTCGTAGTTCCTTGGGGAACACCATACTTCTCTCCATATTGAATGAGCTCTCTAGCCCAAGCTATCCTTCTTTTATGGAGGATTGTCATCTGAGGTTGTTCTTGAAATTCTACCATGTCATGGTCTTCTAGAATTTCCTCATCAGGGGAAACTACGTCTTCCCTCACTGCTTCTACATCTCTAGGAACCTCCCTCACCGATTCTATAGTTATGGGTATTACAGGTTCCTCTTCACGTACTTCTTCAAGATGGAATCTTCTTGATTTCTTGAGTGCTTCATCTTCATCAAAGGTCACATCCCTGCTAATCTCAATGTGGTGGTGACCTGGTATGTAAATTCTGAAGGCCTTGGATACCTCACAGTATCCCACAAATATTACCTTCTTTCCTTAAGGTTCCATATTGTTTCTCTTCTCTTTTGGAATATGTATAAAAACTGGGCAGCCAAATATTTTGAGATGGCTTACCTCTGGCTTATTTCCAGTGAACATCTCTTTAGGGGTCTTGAAGCCAAGTGCACTATGGGATAATCGATTTTGCGCATAAATGGATGTCATTGCTTCTTCTGCCCATAAGCACATTGGAAGATCTTGATCATGGATCATAGTCTTCACAACTTCCATTATCGTTCTGTTCTTTCATTCAACTACACTGTTTTGTTGAGGATTATAGGGATTTGTGAGTTCTCTCTTGATCCCAACATCTTTGCATAAGATAATGAACTCTTTTGAGGTATATTTTCCTCCATTATCTAACCTGAGTATCTTGATCTTTATTTCGAAAAGGTTTTCTATTAAGGCTTTTAATTCCTGGAACTTGTTGAACACTTCATCTTTAGATTTCAAAAAATACACCCAGGTCTTACAAGAATAATCATCAATAAATGATACATAGTATACATAACCACTAATGGATAACGATGGCATTGGGCCACATACATCTGAATGAATGAGCTCTAGGACTCCTTATGTTTTGTTGTCTCTCTTCAGAAAAGGGTTCTTGATGTTCTTCGCTTGCACACAACCATTGCGCACACCTTCATGGTCAATTTTGAATTCTGGTAGATCTATGAAAACTTTTCATATGTATGGTAGCGCCTTGTAATTGATGTGAGCTAATATTCTATGCCAATTTTCACATGAGTTTTCAATGGCATGGGTCATGACAACTTTTGAGTGACCCTTTAGCTTATACAAGCCATTTTCTTCTCTTCTAATGATGATTGATGCATTCAGGGTTTCTCCTTTAGCCCACATGAAGAATTCTCCATCTATAAAGGAAACTCTGAAGCCTTATTTTCTAAAGTAGAAATGGAGAGTAGGCTCTTTATCAAACCTATTATGAAGAGTACATCCTTCATCTTTATTGAGTTCCCTGAATTTAGCTTGTATCTTGATTCTCCCACTCCCTTGATGGGATATTGGTAATCATCTCCACGTGTCACTTTTTGAGAAAAATTATTTTCTGAAATACAAGAGAGGATGTCTCTCTAACATATCATGTGCTTGCAGGCACCACTATCAATGAGCCACATGTCCTCTCTAGGTGTTACCGATCATGAGAGGGATGAGATTAAGACATAGTCTTTGATCTACTCTCTCATCATCTTTGCAGGTGGCTCTTCATCTTCAACTGCATGGGCATGGTGCCTCTTGTGTTTCCTCTTGTATTGTTCTTGTCTGGCAGGACAAAATTTTGCAATGTGTCTCATCTTGCCACAATGATAGCATTGTACATATGAGTAATCTCTTTCCCTTCGTTTTCCTTTCTTCTGAAATCTCCTTGGATGAGATTCTTTATTATTGAATTTGTTTGCCTGTTGAGGCTCTTTATGAGTCTCCTTCTGGAAGTAGGGTTTCTTCCTTCCTCTTTTGATGTGAGTATCTAGGGCTCTATCATCGTCTCTTGCTAGTAGTGCTTCACGGTTAGCTACTCTTGTTTCTTCTTTAATGCATTCTTCCCATAGACGGCCAAAATTCAGTTTCTTCATTTTGTCACAAATTGTTTGGATGAATTCATCCCAAGGTATTGTGAGACCATTAAGAGTTGTCATTATGAGATCATCTTCATCTATGGTGTCTCTAATTGCTTCTAACTATTTTTTAAATTATGAGATTCTAGAGAAATATTCTTGGATTGTTTCTCCTTTCTGCATCCTCTTATTCTTCAGTTGAGTTCTTAGATTCATCTTCTAGTTTATGCTCTTTCCTTCGTACAGTTTTCTTAGGGAATCATACATTTTTTTCGAAGTCTTCTTTGATGACACATAAGGAATGAGGTGGTCTTTGATTGAATCTGTAATGATTCTTTTTCCCCTGATCGTGTCTTTTAGATGCTTGGCTTTTTCTGTAGCATCGTCGGGTTCCGGTACTTCCTCTTTGACGAATCTTGCTAGGTCATTCTCTTCAAGGATTAGGTCAATCCTATACTTCCAGGCATGGAACTTTTCCATGCCTTCTAGTTTGTTAGCAAGATTCATGCTTGCAAACATCTTTTACTTGGAGCTAGGAAAATGACCAAAAAATGAAAATGCTCAAAATTAAACTCTAAAATTACCAGGAGATGTGCTTGGTTGAGGCAAGTAGCCTGGTGTGCTTGGATCTGAGAAAATACAAATTTTACCCCTCCAAACTTGATCTATAGATTTATGGACTGGTGCTTCTAGTTTTCTGGTACCTCTGGTACTTTGGTACTTTTGGCACTTTTGGTTCTCTAGTTTTCTTGTACTTCTGGTACTTTGTGAAACTAGGGTTTCACTTTCCGGGAGATCTAGCCAATGAAAATGTGCGCTGAGAGTGCCAAAGTAATCCTTGGGGGAGGGCACACTTTTCTAGATGGTTTTAGGGCTGAAAAGATTCACCATCAAAAAGCCCTAATTTGCATGTACGACAACAGTGACGTTTTTCACTCTTGTGAAAGATGATTTCTTCATCTTGGCTCTGATCCCATGTTAATGTTTAATCTATTATTAAAGTTCTTCCCATTTCATTAAATAATAATAGCATAATATAGGATCATTAAGAAATACACAATCACAATAGACACAACATTTATCCTGGGAAGCCCTCTAGGGGAAGAAAACCCAGCAAAACTTCCCTATTATAGATAGCCAATACAATGCCAAGAGATAACTCAAGCTAATACAAAATATCCTCTCCTAAAGATGCACCACTCTCTCTCTCTCTCTCTCTCTTCTCCAACTGCAGTTCTGAAACTTGTGTCTCAAAATGAGCAAGTGAGGTGTACCTAAGTGAGGCGCTAGCCTCCTTATTTGTACTAATTTGGCACGTGTGAAGTGTCTCTTCACTGGCAAGGCTGACTCATTAATATGGGTGGTTATAACCACCTTTATTATATTACAGAGCCTCTTTGATACATTATGGGGCCGACTTCTTCTTTTGCCTATTACAATTATATTATGACCAATCTGCAAAAAGGGATTTGGTTCTTTTACAATAGCTGACATGATCAATCCACAATGGGGATTGATCCAATGAATAATATATCAAATAATAATAAGAATACACTTTGCAGTTACATTATTTCAACACATCTGAGCTCATCGGCATGGGTATGGCAATCTTCGATGCCACCCTAGACAGAGCCAAATGGGATGAAAAAGAGTTGGTCGCTTCCTCGAAGTAACTAGAACATTTGCGTCACCTGTCTGAATACTATAAGGGCACCAATCAGAAGGCTTTATACCTGAGAAGCGAGTTTGAAGAAGATTACAACATGTTCAAAAAGGAGCAGCACCTTTTTACTGCAAAAATAGTCGAGCTCCAACAAGACCCTCTCATGGCACTTGCAACGTGCAAGAACATGGAGTGGTGGTATGAAAGGGCACAAAAGGTCGTATAGAGAATCAGATACATTGATGTAGTCAAACAAGGGAGAGATAAATAATAACATGGCATCTAGATGTTTAGCAAAAGAAGTCTCGATTGCATGAAGTGATTAGCCGAGTATTCGACTAAAATGTCTCAAGAACCACATTGGGAAATTCAAGAGTAGTGGATCAAGTGAAAGAAACATTGGAGTAAAATTAACAAAGAAATAAAGGATATTGGAATCCCTGAGTTCAGCACCCCCGTTGACTTCGTCGACTTGTACGAAATAGTCGAATCACATGCCAAGCAATATTCATTATGGGCCAAAGAGCTAGCAATGGTGACCGACACAACGTCGAGCCAAGTGCAAAGATTTATGGAATATCCAATTAGAGCTCGGATTGTGCTACAAAAATTAAACACCAGTCTAGTGAATTATCGAGCACATGTGGTGGAGGTCAAAGGAATTTATACAGCTCCTATGGAACAACACAGATTTCCATGGTCCCAAACTTGCGAAGAATTGTTTATCAGTTGGTCGGAGTATGATACAAGTCACCCTTTCAAGTGATATCTTGAGTTGATTGTTAAAGAAACTGTTAGAAGAGGATGCCACGTGGTGAATTTTTTTTGGTTTAAACTCATCTTAGCCGCCATTTCAGTTGAATTCTGTGTTATAAATAAGAACATCGACCAATTAGTAAAGGGTTGACGGTTGTTGCAAGAAACTCTTCTATTTTTCTGGTTTTGTTAAGAATTATTTCTGAGCTACCATTAATAGAGAAGTCCTTCTGAACCAAAGACAAAGTTGTTTTCAACAAATTCATGTGTGATTGGGTGTGGAGAAGAATTATTTCCTTTCTCATTTCATGAATAGATATTGTGACAAGTCAGATATGTTTAATCTGTTGTCAAGTTATCTGGTGCAATATTTTGTTGTTCTTTACTTTAATTATGAAGATGAATCATTGTGTTATGATGTGATGGACGATTAGTGTAGGTGAATTATTTTTATTGTCATTATCTTATCACATATGTATTTTCTTTCTAATAAATTAAGTGTCTCAGACAGTAATTGGATTCTCACATGGTTAACGTATTAGTACTAAGACTTGTGGTATAAAATTGTTGTCTACATGCTTGAGTAGCGGGTTATCCGAAGCTCATCCTCTTCCCCAATAGTTAGAACTTAATTATGTTTGCTGCCAAGTTGGTTTATACCAACCTACATCTCACATCGGTCCCACCCAAGAGGAAAAATACAAAAGAGATAGTCCAAACTGAAGGAAGATCCTTCACAAGAAAATATAAATCCCATCGATAAATTCGTTGGATTACAAGATCTGGAGAACCATTCCACCATTAAACGCCAAAAATTCTAATTGTGCCTTGGTGGTGGGTTTGGTTCCTGCTATTGAATTAATGGATTTAGGACCCATCAACATGTTCTTATGCATTGAAAAATGTTGGAGGTAGATACTTTTACATTTCACACATCAGTTGAGGAATTTATCTCTTCCAATACTTTATATCATTTTCATGGATTTCTTTCAATGATAACCATCTATAGATCATGACACAAGAAAACAACATGTTTCAACATTATAACAATAATATATATTACATTACAAGTAAAACACACGTCGTTAAGTACAACAACAAATTGAAAGAACATTTTGCATATAAATCACAACTACTTACATCATGTATTTGCCAAGATCATATATAACTTGTTTGATGTTGTTGTCAAATTCGTTTGAGAGAGATAGTGGTAGAACATACTGTATCAAAAAAAATGAATCGTTATTTGTTTTGACCAAATTAGACAAAACATTAATATTAAAATATGTATATGTCCTAATATATAAATATGTATACCAAAATTATTACCTTAATGAAGGTATGCCAATCATGTGTTTTTACCCCACCAAATTCACCTTTCTTTGTTAAGTTATTATTTATGCTTGAAGAAAAACCTGTGGGAAATTTAATTATTTGAATGACCTCTTTTACATCATTGATTTGTTTCTCTGTTAATAACCATGGAAAGTTATTTTAGTCTACATCGCTATTTTATCAGATCACACTTCAGATTGCATGATTGGCTTCCTGAATGCCAGTACAAATTTTGACAATTGTTTCTTTATCCCTCCTACCATCTATGATTCGCCATAATGTTTCTGTCACATTCTTCCTGTTATGAATTGTATAAAAAAATGAGCTATTTTTAGCTCCTCATAGTATGGAAACCTGATGAATTGAGTGGGACAACATTTCATTCCTCGTGGAATCCCATTATTAACATCTTCATGATGGTGGCCTCCATCGTGAAGCATAAAAGAAATCACAACAATTCAAATACAGTAAAAAAAAATCAATAATTATTAAAATAAAAATTCAAAACATTGCATATATGATACATAAATAAATTGTGTACCTTGACAATTCCGATTATATTTCAACCTTCATAGGTTAGGTGTCATTCTTCATGGTTTTAATCCAATCTCTTCTTTCCCATTGAAAATATGTTTTTCAGTAGTATGATACCTATGGTTGTTAGGGAGGAGGTTCCTATACTCATCAAACACCACCTTTCCTGAACTTTTTGAATGACGATGCTTCATCTTAGGACCACAACATGGACATGCAAATTCACCCTTTGTTTGAATACCTACAACGTTTGATGTATTAATGTCAATTATATGATGGTATTATTTAAAAAACATGCATGATATATTTAAACACTTATATAGTATTAAAGTGCAACAAAATTCTACATACCACAAAAATGTGTTAGTCGGGGCATCATGAATTGTCCATACAAGTATTCCACGAAGTTGAAATTTCTTCTCAACAATTGGTTTATAGATGTCATACATAGTGATGTTGTCCCATAAATTTAGTAGCTCATCAATAAGAGGATCAATATATACATTCATATCTTTAACTTGGTACTTACCTAATTGTTTGAACTTACACATAATTACTACCATAATATGTATATGAAATTAAATAAATAAACAAAATATATTGTGCAAAAAACAAAACAAATGAAAATGTTGCATTAAAAAAATTAATGTAAACAAAAACATAGAACAATCATTGTCAACATTATGTGCTCCATATTTATTGACATCCAAGGAGGAATGTCATTGTTGATAACAAAAATAGGCCACACTGAGTAAATAGACCTAATCTCTCTGAATGGATTAAAACTGTCAGCTACCAATTAAAGCCTAACATTATGAGGTTCATCTTTGAAATCTGCCCAGTTTTCCTCATTTTCCCTAAATGCATAACCATTTGTAGGCATTCGAAGAATACCATCCCCACTTATTTTCCATGCATGGTAATCCATAAATTGTTATATGCTTTCACACCTGAGAAATCGATGCAAACGTGGAATTATGGGAATATGACACAGAACCTTTCGAGACACCTTTTGTTTTACTTGATCGGTTTGATATGTATAGATAAGACATTGTCAGCATTCTATTTTTTATTCATGTTGTCCATAATATATAATATGATCATTAGGACATGCATCTATAGTTCTATACTCCATTCAAATGTATTTCATAATGGAAAGAAAATCTTGATATGTGTGAGGTAAAATATTTGACGATGGTAACAAAAAATCACCTAACAATCTACAACATAACAAATAATTACTAGTTAATGTAATTAGAATATTAATCGTAAATATTGCATTATTATTTTACACATTAATTAACACTAGAAAAAATATAATAATTCAAAATTTATGTATATGATATGAAACATATTACATACCTTAGGATCTGTGTCATACAAGTGTTTGACAAATGATTCATAACCCTTAAGTTCACCAACAACAATGTAGTAGAGAGAAGATTTTCTCTTGAGCCTTTATAAAGTATTTATTTTCATTTTATAATAGAGGTCCATCATAAATACCATCACTGCCCCCATCCCCATCTGACTAAGCATACAAATATTGGATCATTTGATTTGTCCCATCATCTTCTTCCATGGCATCATTAACTTGATTTGTCCCATCATCTTCTCCCATGAGATCCTTATTGGTGCAATTATTTTCATAATACATTACCAAACATAAATTATCAACTGGGATTCATAATCAGGAGAGTTGATGCACTATATGTGCTGATAACAGATAGGTTTGTATGTCTGATGGGTATAACATAAAGAAGAAACAATCAATACCAATACTTTGTTTTACAACTTTTTAATCTATCTTCCTCACAAAACTTAAAGGTCATAAAAAAAAAAAATCATGAATAGAATCCAACAAGCATGTGATCTAAAGGTTCTTGCTCAGGTAATGAATCTGTCCATTTACATACTTATGAAATAAAAAATATGGACTTTGAATCTGTCCCATCTAGCAACTAAAATAATAAAATTTTTAACACTCTATTTTATGATATCTAAATGCTTCACACAACTTCAAACTTAGAAGAGAAAACGGATAACAAAACTTCTCAAACAAACAATAAATCAAAAGGTTCTTTCTTAGGTGACAAGTATGTTCATTCCGGGTTTATGAATTAGAGATATGAACATAAGAGCTTGTTTCATGTAGCAATCAAAACAATGATTAACAATCAACTCCTGTCACTCTTGAAACATAAAGCAATTCTTACACTATTCTATTCAACCAAACCTTCTTTAGTACAAGGAATGATCAGCATGACTGAGAGACTTCATTATAAAACATGAAAATGAGAGATAAAGTCCTTTGTTTCCTATACCTACTGAGAACACTACAATCACAAACTCAAAATAACATTTTCTTAACATTCCCACACATCAAACAATTAAATTACAACCTATAGTATTATAAAAAGAAACTTATATATTTGATCTAATATTCAATTACTCACACCAATTTAGAAACAAATGATTTTATGTTGAACTTTTAAAATGGATTTGAAATCATTAACATCAGACCACTATTAAATACTCACACAACCACACAAAGTATTTACAGGGAGGTTTACCTTAGTTGGGATGGTGGGCCCTTGTGATGCAGACCCCCCAACCCGCAAACCAAGATCTGCTCATAGGATCATTCAAATCTCCTTGAGCTGAAGTGGCTCTTTCGGATCCCTATCGGAACCTTCAATGAATTGGTCCATAAGTCCTTCTGAAACCCCCTTATGTGAACATGCACAAGGTATGAGCTTCACCTCCACACAACCACAACTAGCCCTGGCACGAGCATCTTTCGCAACTCATAATCTCGCAAATTGAAGCATTGAGCTCTCATGTTCTTTCCCTACGAAATTCGGAGATGCAATAGTCTGACTTTCCTTTTACACTTATCGCAACTTGCAAACTTGCAAGTTGGAGTGTAAATCCTTTGTGCTCCTCCTTTGCTAAATCCCAAGATGTGATAGGAAACTATGGGTTGACCCCTTGATGTGCGAGTACACTTCACCTATCACCCTTACCATATTTCAGGACTATCGATCCCAAAGCACTACCTCCTCTGTTTCCCGACACTCGAAGTGCCGAAATCCTAAAATTCCATGCCAATTCCTATCACAACTCGCGACTTCGGGACTTTCGTTCCATTGTGCTCAACTCCTTGTCATCAGGATCCCCGAAATCCCAAAATGATCTGTCAGCTTGTGAAAAGCATGATCAACGGTCCACATCGATTCTAGATCCTAGATTGATGAGTTTGTCAGCCTCTAACCAACCTGCAACTTCTCTAGATCCTATGGTCCTCATGGTTTCATGAATTCTCCACAGACAATTTCGACCACTCGTTGCTCCTGCAAAATGAGCCAATGTTCTCCCTTTTGAATTTTACTTCTGCTGGATGACTTTGACCCTCGTTTCCTTTTGAAGTATTTCAATCTTCATCCTCCTTTGAAGTGTTCAGAGGTGTTATCCCTTCTTAGCTTTCTCTTGCAACTCAAGTTTCAAAAGGACCCTTGCACGCACTCCTTGTGGTAAACTTTAAAATACTTCTAAGTATTTGATTCTTTGACTTTGTGCATTCCCTACAACAACAATCCTTCAACTCTCCCCTTGGTTGATAAGTTCTAAGATTTCAACCAGCCTATGCACATCTTGCACAGCTTCTGTGCTTCACTTTCACTTCTGCTGGAATGAGAACAATGGTATCCCTCCTAAGCTTTCAGAGATAATCTCTGAACTTTTGTCAATGCACTCCTTGCAGGAAATTCTCTCTCTCAGGAAGAGAAACAATTGAAACTCATTCTCTTTGTTCTCTCAGACTTCAAGCATTTAATATGAAATCCTACATACACAGCAAAGCATCACAAAAAATGCATAACAGAGAGAATAAACAACTATTAGCATACCAGTCCGCGTGTATACACAGAAAACATCATAACACCATGAGTCTGATTCAAAGCTTCATATATTAATTCAAAGCTTCTGTACATGGGTTCTTCTCTACAACTTTCTGCTATAGCTTTATTCTTATTCTTCCCTATGCTAATGTTACAATGATCTAATTAATGTCATAATACAAAGATGAGGGTGTCTATATCTGTTTTCCCTCCTGCACTCTAAACTGTCTAATCTATAATTTAAATCTACCTACTTTCATTAACTATGCATAAATGCCTTAATGTTTTACAGATGAGAGCAATCGCTCACGATCTGTTTACAACCTCCAAGATATAAATGCAAGTACACTATCTTCCTAACTATTACATTATATCTACTCCCTTAAACTTTCGAAATATGTTAAAACATGAAAAATGTGTACTGCGCTTTCCAGATGTCCTTCACCTCCACGCTCGCCTGACTGCTTGCGATGCTCTTGCATCATACTCTCTAGCTTGAATTTTTTCATGAATTCCTGTTCATGAGCTCTTGCATGGTCTGTCCATGCTTTTGAATTTTTACTTCATCCTCCCAACTGGCATCTTCAACTAGATGTCCCTTTCATTTGACCAAGTATTCAAAATACTCCTTTCTCCTAGTCATTTTGCTAACCCTCTTGTCAATTATACTTTCCATCTGTGAATTTTTAGCTACAGGCATTTGTTTATTCCACTGAATTTCTTTTTCTCCTGCTTATTCAACTCTGTAAGGGTACAAATCTAAGATGTTGAATATCAGCGAAATTCCGATCCCCTCGAGTAATTCAACCTCATATGCGTTTGCCCCAAATTTCCTTATGACCTTGCATGGTCCAATCTTTTTCATTTTCAGTTTATTGTATGTTCCCCTTGGGAACCTTTCCTTCCTCAGATGTGCAAGAATCAGATCACCAACTTCAAATTGTATTTCTCACCTGTGTTGATCTACTCTGTGGTTGTACTCTTGGCTTGAACTCTGCAAACACTTCTTGATTTGACTGTGAAGCTCCTTCATTACTTCTACAAAGTCCTCTGCACTAGCACTTCTGAATTCAGCTTGTTCCATATCTTTTAATTTAGAAACTCCCCTTGGCTGCATTCCATATACAATCTAGAATGGACTCTGCCCTGTGCTTCTATTGATCGAATCATTATAAGCAAATTCTGCTTGTGGCAGAATGTGATCCCACTGATTGTAGTGTTCAGTCACTAGGCTCCTCAGTAAATATCCCAAGCTCCTATTCACAACTTTTGTCTGCCCATCCATTTGAGGATGATACACTGAGCTAAAAGACAAACGTGTCCCTAGATTCTTCCATAAAGTCCTCCAGAAATGTCCCATGAACTTGGTATCTCAATCTGAAACTATACTCCTTGGCAAGCCATGAAGTCTAATGACGTCTTTGAAAAAAAGGTTCACAATATCAGTTGCGCCGTTGGTTTTCTGGCATGGTATGAAATGTGTCATCTTTGAAAATCTGTCTACCATAACAAAGATTGAGTCACACCCTCTTTTTGTCCTTGGCAGTCCCAATATGAAATCCATGCTCACTGCATCCCATAGCCTCTCAAGTATGGGTAATGGATGGTATAACCCTGTGTTATGCCTTTTCCCCTTTGTGTGTTGACAAATTCTACATCTATCCACAAATATCTTAACATATGTCCTCATCCCTAGCCAAAAATATGAGCCATTCAGCTTTGAGAACGTTTTGTCATGACCAAAGTGTCCGGCCAATCCTCCACTATGTTTTTCCTTCAGCAGGTTCTCCCTCATGGAGCATTTTGGAATACATAGCTAATTTTCCCTGAATAATAATCCATCCTGGATCATGTATTCTATCCATTGGGTTCTAGCCCTGAGAATTGGATTCTCAGATGCCTCATACGCTTCCTTAAAATCTGGGTCATCCTTGTACATTTCTTTGAGGTTATCAAAACCCAAAGTTTTGACTCTGAATTCCTAAATCAACAACTTTGTTAGCAGTTCCTAAAATATTCTTAATCACAAAAGTAAAATTATGCATGTATTCAACCCATTTAACATGTTTTTGGTCCATCTTCTCCTGTTGAGTCACAAATTGCAAAGCATGATTATCGTTGTACAAAACAAACTCTTTAGGACCCAAATAATGTCTCCATTTCTTCAACACTTGTATGACTGCATAAAATTCCTTGTCATATGTTGAGTATTTAATCTTTGCTTCATTCATCTTTTCACTGAAGTATGTGACCAACCTGTCATCCTGGCTCAAGACTGCTCCAATTGCAAATCCACTCACGTCACACTTGATCTGGAACGTCTTGTTAAATTCTGGCAAAACCAAAATCGGTTGCTCAGTGATATTCTTCTTCAACAGATTGAAGCTCCTCTCTATTTCCTCTGTCCAATGAAAAGATTTGTGTCTTTTCTTCACCGTGTCCATCATCGGTGTGCTAATCCCACTAAAATTTAAGATGAATTTCCTGTAGAAACTAGCTAAACCATGGAAGCTTAGAACTTCAAACACACCTTTCGGCGATGGCCAATTCTTAATTGCATTTACCTTATCCGGATCCATTTTCAGTTCATTTGTAGAGATAACAAAACCCAAATAAATGATTTATGTCCTCATAAATGATGATTTCTTCATGTTTATCAGCATTTTCTCTTGCTGTAATCTCCTCATTACTGCAGCTAAATGATTTAAGTGCTTTGCTTCTGTCTTGCTGAAAATCAATATATCGTCAAGATATACAATGACAAATTTTCCAATGAAATCCTTCAGAACTTTGTTCATCAGCCTCATGAAAGTACTGGGTGCATTTTTTAAGCCAAATGGCATGACAATCCATTCATACATCCCCTCATTCATCTTGAATTTTGTCTTCCATTCATCACCTTCTCTCATATGAATTTGATGATATCCACTTTTCAAATCAATATTTGAAAAAAAATTTGCTCCACTCAAGAAATCCATCGAATCGTCCATCCTTGGCAATGGAAATTTGTATCTGATGGTAATCTTATCGATCGCTCTTGAGTCTGTACACATCCTCCAATATCCATCTTTCTTTGGGCTAAGAAATGTTGGAACAACGTATGGACTCAAGCTCTCTCTAATCAATCCTTTGTCTATTAAGTCCTAGACTTGTCTCTTAACTTCTTCATTCTCTTGCAGTGTAAATTTGTACGCTGATTTGTTTGGTAAATTGGCTCCAGGTATAAGATCAATGTGATGGATTATACTTTTGATCAATGGCAAAGAACAAGGTATTTCATCCACTACTATATCAGGGAACTCTTCCAGCAACTTCTGGATTTCCTCTAGTAAATCATCCACTCTTGTACTGGTCAAAAATATTTTAGGCTTCCTGACCACAATAAATTTTGTGTCTTCCTTCTTCTTAACCTCCTTAATAAGTTCCTTCCCACACATGATAAGTATAGTGTTTCTTACCTCTGGTTTCACTTATTTATCCTTAATTGGTAGCAACATGTGAGTTCTCCCATTCTTCTCTAGGGTGTACGTGTTCTTTCTCCCATCATGAATCATGTTTCTGTCATATTTCCATGGTCTACCCAATAATAGATGACAAACATCCATGGGAATGAAATCACATAATATTTCATCCTTATATCCTCCTATTTTAAATTCAACTAAACATTATTTAGTGACATTTACCTGATGTCCTTTTTGTAGCCATGAAACTCTGTATGGGCTTGGATGTACGATAGTCTCCAGCTCCATCTTTTCTACCATCTTTGTAGAAATGAGATTGTTTGTGCTACCACTGTCCATGATGACTTTGCATACCCTATATTTTGTCTTGCAAGCAGTTTGAAAAAGTCTGTTTCTTTGGGTTGGGTTCTCTTTCTCTTTCTCTAGTGTTAAGAGAACTTTCCGCATCATTAAAGATCTTCCGCCCTCAATGTCTTCTACCTCAACATTCCATCCTTGAGCTTCGGCAATGTGTGTTTCACCACCTTTTTTCTTTCTGTCTAGACACTCATAAGATTTATGTTCATTTTTCCCACAAACAAAACATTTCACTTCACCTCCTTGACCTCTTCCTCTTCCTCTGGTATGAGGAAAAGTATTTCTATCATCATACTGTCTTCTCTGTGAACTTCCTCCTCTCTCAATCTAAGTTTGAGGTTTCTTTCCCTCTTCTTTAGGCTTATGAGTTTTGTCTTGGGCAATTGCTCTCCCTCTGGATGGACTTCTACCTCGGCCTCTTTGACCTTGCTTTTAGCTTAGCTTCTCTTTAGCTTTTAGAGACATTTGATAAGCATCCTCCACATTCTAAATGATCATCATGCTCATCTCCTATTGGATGTCATATCTCAGACCATTCATGTACCTGGCAACCTTTTCATCATCACTTTCCCGATGACCTGCTTTAATGTTTATCTTGTAGAACTCTTCATTGTATTCTGATGCAGGAGCATCGCCAACTCAACAAGCGAGCCAGCATGGAAGACAATGAACAGCTGGACGAGTCCAGCCGAAACCTTTTGAATTCTCATTCAAGATGATGCACCAATGTATAAATGATGCATTTATGAAAAGCTCCTTTTGTGTATTGTGTTGGACTTTGAGCGATACGCTCTCATCCTTAGTAGATAGGAGGCATTTAATAGATTTAATGCTGGTAGATAGGATGTTTTAAGTCTAGATTTGATAGTTAGAGTCTGAGAGGGAAAATGGATAGAGACACCCTCATTGTACCATTGTAGAATAGTAGGAAAGAATAGAGGAAGCATTTAGGAGAAGAGAAGAGCAAGCAGAGAATATTGTATGAAGAACACCCATGTACAGGCAGTTGAATTAATAGAAGGAAGCTTTAATTCAAGTACATGGTTTGTGTTGTTTTTCTCTGTGTATTGATGTTGTGCTCATGAATGTTTGTTTTCTTGTTATGCATTTCTTTGTATATGTTGTGCATGTTATTTCATGTTTTAAACTGAAGTCTGAAAGGGGGAGAAAAAGAGTTTCAATTGTTTCTCTAGTTGAGCCAGGAGATTCCTGCAAGGTGTGCAGTTGAATTCATCCGCAAGGAGTGCGTTGATGAAGGCTCAATAGTTTAACTCTTGTTCTCATTCACCTAGAAGTGGAAGTGGGTTGTTGAAGACATGAAAGGAGTGCGTAGGCTGAGGAAAAAGTCTTAGTTGTAATTCTGAGCAAAGGAGGTTGAAGACTATTGCTGCAGGAAGTGCGCAGAGTCAAAACGATTCAACACTTGAGGAGTTGATGAATGTAGAGCGCAAGGAGTGTGCGCAAATTCCTCTAAAAGAATCAGAGTGGAGAAGCTCAGGAGGTATAGCACCTTAGTGATATCATTGAAAGGGAACACAGGAATTTGTGTCGAAGAAGGTTCGAACAGGGTTTGCAAGTGTAGGCGTTGGAGAGAAAGTTCTAAGAAAGAACATTTAGTCTTTTCAAGAAATCCTCAAGGAGGAGGAATCGGTGGTCAGGATTCGTAGAAGAAAGCAGGGAAATCCCATCAGCCATTCGATCTCGAGGAATTTTCATATGGTTTAAGCCCCAACGAGCAGAGAAGGAGCCAGGGAGTCATCGGGACTCGACTCATCGGAGAATCGGAGTTTTCATAGGCATAGAAATCTCGTAGAAAGGGATCGCGATCCACAATTTCCCGAGAGGATTAGAGCCATTGGTCTCAGCAGGGACACGTGGCCATAGACCCCAAGGATCATGAGTCGGAGAATCGGGGTTCGGCATTTTGGGTTTTCCGCATACAAAGGAATTGCTGCATGAGAAACTGTGATTTCACGATACCCGATAGAGTGGAGAAGGAAGCGGCGACGTGGAGGAGAGAGACCACACGTGCGTCGGGGTTCAACATTTTAGGATTCTCGGTGATGAGAAACTCATGACAGGAGAAGTCACAAAATCCCAAAATGCGACGGTCCCACCGTCAAAGCAATTAAGTGGAGGACAGGTGTCATCGCATATCAGAGTTCGAGACTTGGAAGGGCCCGTGGACGAGTGCATTTGAAATCACGAAGTTTCGAAACACGATTTCCTGATCACCCCGGAAGTGTGGGCCACAAGCGCTAGTGAAAAGGATAGATGGCATCGGGGATCGGAGGATCGGGGATCCTGAGGACATAAGTTCTACACATTACGACTCTGCGAATTCCAAACTTCTGATAGGGGAAAGGGCCGTGGTCTGGTGGACCAGCAGGTCACATGTGGAAAGAGTAGCCGGAGGGAGATAAGGGGTGGAGAGAGCACAATCATAGATCAAGAATCGGGGTTTCATGAGGTAAATGATCTATGACCTCGTAAATAATGATTTCCCGATGGGAAAATTCTTGACAAAAGCAAAGAACACGTGGGTGAATTTCCATTGGGTTTCAAGGATTTGTGAGACCCGATCCTGTGGGTTTAGGACTCACGATCACGCGAGGTCTGATTTCCTGATAGTGCAAAGGGAGATCGTCAGGAGAGTCCTATGGGTGTTAAAACCTCCCGATAAGGGGTTTTGAAGAGCGGTTCAACTCTTCGGGCTGAAGGAAGAGAAGGTCCTGGTGGCAGCAGACGTGCCCTGGTGGTGCGTATTGTGTCAAGTGGCATCAGAGCTGATTTATTGTCTGTATATTTCAGGCAAGAGGAGTGAGGAAGGAAAGAAGCACTCTGATACACGCCAAGTGGTATCAGAGCCGAATTCTTGTCTTTATATTTCAGGCAAGAGAGGCAGGAGATAAAGAGCACTCTGATACACACATCAAGTGGTATCAGGGCGAGAAAATCTCTTTGCTTTCTGTAGCAGAGAAGAGAGGAAAATTTCACCATGTCCCCGAGGAGAGAAAGACAATCATCTGATCCAGAGGATAGGGGAAACCAGAGAGGAAGAGGGAGACAAGCACAAAATCCAGAGATGGAAAGGCAGATACGTGATCTTAGAGCGAGATTAGAAGATATGGAAGCAGCACAGAGATGCACAGCCAGTGTTGGAGATCTAAGTGACTCCGAAGGCGAAGTTGAAGCTGAACAACAAGGAGAAGTTGCAGCCGAAGATGCAGCCAATGAGTGATTAATTAAAGCTATCGCCTGGATGAGTTCAAAAACAAAGATGGACATTCTAGCTTATGAAGGGAATCTGGATGCAGAAGAGCTTCTAGATTGGATTAGAGCTCTTGACACCTACTTCGATTATGAGGATATCGAAGAGGATAAGAAGGTTAGGCATGTTGTCACCCGATTGAAGGGACATGTAGCATTACGTTGGGATGAGCTTCAAGCAGATAGACGTTCCAAAGGCAAGCAAAAGATCAAAAGCTGGGATCGAATGATTGCGAAGATGAAGGCAAAGTTCATCCCAAGGGATTATCAAATCACACTGTTCAGGAGAATGCAGAACCTGAGACATAAGCTAATGACACTGAAGGAGTATACTGAGGAATTATATAAGCTGAATATCAGAGCAGTTCATCGGGAGAGTGATGATGAAAAAGTTGCCAGGTATATGAATGTCTTAAGATACAATATCCAGGATGACATGAGTATGACAACCATCAGAATGGTGGAGGATGCAAATCAGATGGCGTTGAAAGCTGAGGAAAAGCTGAGCCGTAAGCCAGCATAGCGAGGCCGAGGAAGGAGCCAGCCAAAGGGTAAGTCAGTTGCTCAAGACAGGTTCCATAAATCTAAGGACGACTGGAAGAAGCCTCAAGCTAGAACACAAAGAGGTGGAAGTTCACAGCGAGACCAGCACGCTGAACAACGAAGGTAGCAGACAGAACAGAGTGGAGGATACGCTGATACTAACACATTTCCTCATACCAGAGGTAGAGGAAGAGGTAGAGGTGGAGTCATCACATGCTTCACGTGTGGAAAGAATGGGCACAAGGCAGTTGACTATCCAGATAGGAAGAAGGATGGAGGAGAAGCTCACATCGCCGAGGCACAGAGGCAAGATGATGAAGCAGAAGACGCAGAAGATGGAAGGTCGTTGATGATGCAAAAGGTTCTCTTAACACCCGAGAAGGAGGTGGAGGACACAGCTCAAAGAAACAGACTTTTCAGAACCACATGCAAGACCAAAGATAGGAAGTGCAAGGTTATTGTGGACAGTGGCAGCACAGACAATCTCGTTTCAACTGAGATGGTGGAGAAACTAGAATTGGAGATGACTGATCACCCGAGTCCATATAGAGTCTCATGGCTACAGAAGGGACATCAGGTAAGTGTCACTAAACAGTGCTTAGTTGACATCAAGATAGGAGGATATAATGATAATATACTCTGTGATGTTATTCCTATGGATGTATGTCATTTATTGCTAGGCAGACCATGGCAATATGACAGGAACGTAATTCATGATGGGAAGATGAATACGTATACTTTGGAGAAGAATGGAAGAAGACATATGCTACTTCCAATTAAAGATAAAGAGGTAAAACTAGAACCGAGAAATACTGTACTTCTCATGAGTGGGAAGGAACTTTTGGTGGAAGTAAAGAAGAAGGAAGATCCACAATTCTTTGTGGTCAGGAAACCAAAAGTTGTTTTGACCAGCACAAGAGTGGATGATTTGCCGGAAGAAATTCAGGAACTGCTAGAAGAGTTCGCTGACATTGTGGTAGACAAATTACCTCATTCGTTTCCACCGATGAGGAGTGTGAGTCATCATATAGACCTCATACCAGGAGCCAGTTTGCCAAACAAATCTACGTACAAGTTGATGCCACAGGAGAATGAAGAGGTCAAAAGGCAGGTGCAGGAACTATTGGATAAAGGACCAGTCAGGGAAAGTTTAAGTCCGTGTGCCGTTCCAATGGTACTGAGTCCAAAGAAAGATGGAGGTTGGAGAATGTGTAAAGACTCCAGAGCCATTAAGAAGATAACCATTAGGTACAGGTTTCCATTACCACAGATGGATGACTTGATGGACTGTTTAAGTGGAGCGAAATTTTTTTCAAAGGTTGATTTGAAAAGAGAATACGATCAGATTCGCATGAGGGAAGGCGATGAGTGGAAGACAGCCTTCAAGACCAATGAAGGGTTGTACAAATGGCTAGTCATGTTGTTTGTCTTGACGAATGCACTGAGTACCTTTATGAGGTTGATGAATGAAGTGTTGAAGGAATTCATTGGTAAGTTTGTCATTGTTTATCTGGATGACATATTGATTTTCAGCAAAACAAAAGAAGAACATTTGAAGCATTTAGCTGCAGTAATGAGGAAGCTACAACAAGAGAAGATGTTGATCAACATGAGGAAATATTCATTTATGAAGACATAACTCATTTACTTGGGGTTTGTCATATCGGAAAATGAATTAAAGATGGATCCAAGTAAAGTGGAGGTAATTAAAACCTGGCCATCACCGAGAAATATTTTCGAGGTGAGAAGTTTTCATGCACTGGCTAGTTTCTACCGAAAATTCATCAAGAATTTCAGTGGCATTAGCGCAGCAATGATGGATATTGTCAAGAAAATACATAAATCCTTCCATTGGACTGAAGAGGTAGAGAAGAGCTTCAATCTGTTGAAGCGGAAGATCATAGAACAGTTGGTTTTGGTGTTGTCGGATTTTACGAAAGTGTTCCAAGTGAAATGTGATGCAAGTGGCTTTGCCATAGGAGCGGTCTTGAGTCAGGAGGATAGACCTATTGCATATTTCAGCGAGAAGCTGGATGAGGCAAAAGTAAAATATTCCACATATGACAAAGAATTTTATGCTATCATACAGGCATTGAAAAAATGGAGGCATTACTTGATCCCGAAAGAATTTGTTTTGTACAGTGATAATCATGCATTGCAGTTTGTGACTCAACAGGAGAAGTTGAATCAGAAACATGCTAAATGGGTAGAGTATATGCAAAATTTTACATTTGTAATTAAACACATTTCAGGTACTGCTAACAAAGTGGTTGATGCTTTGAGAAGGAAGTGTTTGTTGCTGCAGGAGTTACGAGTCAAAACATTGGGTTTTGAAAATCTTAGAGACATGTATGCAGGTTATGCATATTTTGCAGAGGCATATGAAGCAACTGAGAATCCAGTTAGAGACAGAATCCTGTGGATAGATTATATGATCCAAAATGGATTGTTGTTCAGAGGCAATCAACTGTGCATTCCAAATTGCTCCATGAGGGAGAATCTACTAAAGGAAAAGCACAGTGGAGGCTTGGTAGGGCATTTTGGCGATGACAAGACATTTGCAAACTGAGCAAAGCATACTTTTGGCCAGGGATGCGGTCAAAAGTCAAGAATTTTGTGGACAGGTGCAGAATTTGCCAGCATTCAAAGGGCAGGAGGCAGAATGCAGGATTCTATCAATCATTACCCATACCCGAGAGGCCGTGGGATGAAATCAGCATGGATTTTGTATTGGGATTGCCTAGGAAGCAAAGAGGACATGATTCGATCTTTGTGGTGGTTGACAAGTTTTCCAAAATGGCACATTTTATTCCATGCCAGAAGACCAGCGATGCGACTCATATCGAAAATTTGTTCTTCAAGGAGGTTGTTAGACTTCATGGTTTACCCAGAAGTATAGTATCGGACAGGGATACGAAGTTCATTGGACATTTCTGGAGGACACTCTGGAAGAATATGGGAACTAACTTGATGTTTACTTCTGCCTATCATCCTCAGATGGATGGGAAAACAGAGGTGGTAAACAGAAGCCTAGGAGATTTATTAAGAAGCTTGGTGATAGAGCACCACAGCAGTTGGGACAATGTGTTTCCATAGGTAGAGTTTGCATACAATGATTTAGTGAACAGGAGCATAGGAAAAATTCCATTCAAGATTGTATACGGCAGGCAGCCAAGAGGAGTTTCTGAACTGAGGGACTCAGAGCAGATAATGACTAAGAGAACAAACGCTGAAGGATTCACAGAGGCGATGGAAGAACTTCACAGCAGGGTGAAGCAGTGATTGCTGGAATCAAATCAGGAATATAAGCGCAGAGCGGATCAGCATCGGAGACAAATTCAGTTCAAAGTTGGTGATCTAGTTCTGGCACATCTGAGGAAGGAAATATTCCCGAGGGGAACATACAACAAGATGAAAATGAAGAAAATTGGGCCATGCAGAGTCCTAAAGAAATTGGGAGAAAACACTTATGAAATTGAGTTGCCAGGTGAGATTGGAATATCTCCGACGTTCAATGTCTCAGACTTATATCCATATAAGGCTAAGGAAGCAGTAGTTGGAAGTGATGAACATCTAGAGGTCCAGTGGTAGAAACAGATGCCGATTGTAGAGAGGCCGCAGATGGAGCGTATACTTGACAAGAGGGTGAGTAAAAAGACCAGACGAAAGAAATACTTCGAGTATCTGGTCAAATGGAAGAACCATCCAGTGGAAGATGCCAGCTAGGAGACTGAAGTAGAGATTCAAAAGCATGGACAGACTGTTCAGGAGCTCATGGACAGGAGCCCATGAAAGTTTTCAAGCCGAGGAGTATGATGCAGGAGCATCGCCAACTCAACAAGCGAGCTAGCATGGAAGACAATGAACAGCTGGACGAGTCCAACCGAAACCTTTTGAATTCTCATTCAAGATGATGTGCCAATGTATAAATGATGCATTTATGAAAAGCGCCTTTTGTGTATTGTGTTGGACTTTGAGCGATACACTCTCATCCTTAGTAGATAGAAGGCATTTAATAGATTTAATGTTGGTAGATAAGATGTTTTAAGTCTAGATTTGATAGTTAGAGTTTGAGAGAGAAAATGGATATAGACACCCTCATTGTACCATTTTAGAACAATAGGAAAGAATAGAGGAAGCATTCAGGAGAAGAGAAGAGCAAGCAAAGAATATTGTATGAAGAACACCCATGTACAGGCAGTTGAATTAATAGAAGGAAGTTGTAATTCAAGTACATGGTTTGTGTTGTTTTTCTCTGTGTATTGAGGTTGTGCTCATGAATGTTTGTTTTCTTTTTATGCATTGCTTTGTATATGTTGTTCATGTGATTTCATGTTTTAAACTGAAGTCTGAAAGGGAGAGAGAATGAGTTTCAATTGTTTCTCTAGCTGAGCTAGGAGATTCCTGCAAGGTGTGCAGTTGAATTCATCTGCAAGGAGTGCGTTGATGAAGGCTCAGTAGTTTAACTCTTGTTCTCATTCACCCAGAAGTGGAAGTGGGTTGTTGAAGCCATGAAAGGAGGGTGCAGGCTAAGGACAAAGTCTCAGTTGTAATTATAAGCAAAGGAGGTTGAAGACTGTTGCTGCAGGAAGTGCGAAGAGTCGGAAGGATTCAACACATGAGGAGTTGTTGAATGTAGAGCGCAAGGAGTGTGCACAAATTCCTCTGAAAGAATCAGACTGGAGAAGCTCAGGAGGTATAGCACCTTCGTGATATCGTTGAAAGGGAACACAGGAATTTGTGTCGAAGAAGGTTCGAACAGGGTTTGCAAGCGTAGGCGTTGGAGAGCAAGTTCTGAGAAAGAACATTTAGTCTTCTCAAGAAATTCTCAAAGAGGAGGAATCGGCGGTCAGGATTCACAGAAGAAAGCAGCGAAATCCCATCAGCCATTTGATCTCGGGGAAGTTGCACAGGGTTTAAGCCCCAATGAGCAGAGAAGGAGCCAGGGAGTCATCGGGACTTGGCTCATCGGAGAATTGGAGTTTTCATAGGCATAGAACTCTCGCAGGAAGGGATCGTGATCCGCGATTTCCCGAGAGGATCAGAGCTATTGGTCTCAGCAGGGACACATGTCCAGAGACCCCAAGGATCGTGTGTCGGAGAATCGAGGTTCGACATTTCGGGTTTTTCGCATACAAAGGAATCGCTGCATGACAAACTGAGATTTCACGATACTCGATAGAGTGGAGAAGGAAGCATCGACATGGAGGAGAGAGACCACACGTGTGTCGGGGTTCGTCATTTCAGGATTCTCGGTGACGAGAAACTCATGACAGGAGAAGTCGCGAAATCCAAAAATGCGATGGTCCCACCATCAAAGCAGTTAAGTGTAGGACAGGTGTCATCGCATATCGGAGTTCGGGACTTGGAAGGGCCCGTGGACGAGTGCATTTGAAATCGCAAAATTCCGAAACATGATTTCCTGATCACCCCAGAAGTGTGGGCCACAAGCGCTAGTGAAAAGGACAGGTGGCATCAGGGATCAGAGGATCGAGGATCCTGAGGACGTAAGTTCTACACATTACAACTCTGCGAATTCTTAACTTCCGATAGGGGAAAGGGCCGTGGTCTAGTGGACCAGCAGGTCACATGCGGAAAGAGTAGCTGGAGGGAGCTAAGGGGTGGAGAGAGTGCCATCGCATATCAGGAATCGGGGATTCGTGAGGTAAACAATCTATGACCTCGTAAGTACCAATTTCCAACGGGAAAATTCCCGACAGAAGCAAAGAACACGTGGGTGAATGTCCATCGGGTTTCAGGGATTTGTGAGACCTGATCCCATGGGTTCAGGACTCACGATCACGCGAGGTCCGATTTCCCGATAGGGCAAACGGAGTTCGTCAAGAGAGTCCTATGGGTGTTAAAACCTCCCGATAAGGGGTTTTGAAGAGCGGTTCATCTCTTCAGGCCGAAGGAAGAGAAGGTCCTGGTGGCAGCAGATGTGCCCTGGTGGTGCATACTGCATCATATTCTTTCACTGACATCAGCTTCTGTCTCAAATTCTTCATCCTTCGAAATAGAGTAATTTGATAATCCTTGGGTATGAATTTGGCCTTCATCTTTGTAACCATTCTATCCTAGCTCTTGATTTTCTGCTTGCCTTTGCAGCATATGTCAGCCTACAGTTCATCCCACCATAGTGTTGCATGCCCTTTAAGTCTTGTGACAGCATGTTTGACCTTCCTATCTTCCTCGACATCCTCATAGTCGAAGTATTTATCCAGAGCTCTAATCCAATCTAGAAGTTCTTCAACATCCAGGTTTCCCTCATATACTGGAATGTCCATTTTTTCTCTAACACCTATCCTAGCAACAACCTTAAATAGGAATTCATCTGTAGCATCTTTGACTACAACTTCTTCTCCTTCGTGTCCAGCTTCAATTTCACTGTCAGCCTCACTGATATCCCTAGTGTCAATTATGCACCTCTGTGTTGTCTCCATGGCATCAAGCCTGGCACATAGTTCGTGCATTTCTCTTTCCACTGCTAGATCAGGCATTGGCATGGGCCTATCTCTTCTTCTTGGTGGCATGGATGAGAAATATTCCTCTTTCCTTTGCTACAGAAAACAAAGAACTTTTTCTCTCTGATACCACTTGATGTGTATCAAAGTACTCCTTTTCCTCTTGCTTACTTTGCCTAAAATATACATACAAAATCAAGCTCCGATACCACTTGATGCAGAACCCCCAACCCGCAAGCCGAGATCTGCTCACAAGATCGTTCAAATCTCCTTGAGCCGAAGTAGCTCTTTCGGATCCCTATCGGAACCTTCAATGAATTGGTCCATAGGTCCTTCTAAAACCCTCTTATGTGAACAAGAAAAAGGTACGAGCTTCACCTCCACATGACCACAACTGGCCCTGGCACGAGCATCTTTCGCAACTCGTAATCTCGTGAATTGAAGCATTGAGCTCTCATGCTCTGTCCCTACAAAATCTCGTGGTGCAATAGTCAGCAATAGTCTGACTTCCTTTTCACACTTCTCGCAACTCACAACCTCGTGTGTTGGAGTGTAAAGCCTTCATGCTCCTCCTTTGCGAAATCTCGAGATGTGATAGGTAACTATGGGTTGACCCCTTGATGCGCGAGTACACGCCACCTGTCACCCTTTCCGGCTTTTGACACTATCGATCCCAAAGCGCTTCCTCGTCCATTTACCGACACTTGAAGTGCCGAAATCCCAAAATTCCATGCCAATTCCTGTCACAACTCGTGACTTCGGGACTTTCATTCCACTGCGCTAAACTCCTTGTTATCAGGATCATCGAAATGCCGAAATGATCTACCAGCTTGTGCAAAACATGATCAATGGTCCATGTCGATTCTAGATCATAGAGTGATGAGTTCGTTGGCCTCTAACCACCCTACAAATTCTCTAGATCTTATGGTCCTCATGGTTTCATGAATTCTCCACAGAGAATTTCGACCACTCGTTTCTCTTGCGAAATGAGCCATTGTTCTCCCTTCTGAATTTTACTTCTGCTAGATGACTTCAACCCTCGTCTCCTTTTGAAGTATTTCAATATTCGTCCTCCTTTGAAGTGTTCAAAGGTGTTATCCCTTCTGAGCTTTATCTTGCAAATCAAGTCTCAAAAGGACCCCTGCACGCACTCCTTGCGGCAAACTTTCAAATACTTCCAAGTATTTGATTCTTCGACTCTATGCACTCCCTGCAATAGCAGTCCTTCAACTCTCCCCTTGGTTGATAAGTTCTAAGCTTTAAACCAGCCTGTGCACACCTTGCATGGCTTCTATGCTTCACTTGCACTTCTTCTAGAATGAGAACAATGGTATCCCTCCTGAGCTTTCAGAGATAATCTATGAACTTTTTTCAATGCACTCCTTGTGGATGTTTCACTGCACTCCTTGTAGGAAATTCTCTCTCAGGAAGAGAAACAATTGAAACTCATTCTCTTTGTTCTCTCAGACTTGAAACATTTAACATGAAATCCTACATACATAGCATACCATCACAACAAATGCATAATAGAGAGAATAAACAACTATCAGCATACCAATCAACATGTATACACAGAAAACATCATAAAACCATGAGTCTGATTCAAAGCTTCATATATTAATTCAAAGCTTCATATATTAATTCAAATATTTTGTACATGGGTTCTTCTCTACAACTTTCTGCTATAGCTTTCTTCTTCTTCCACCCTATGCTAATGTTACAATGATCTAATGAATGTCATAATACAAAGACGAGGGTGTCTATATATGTTTTCCCTCCTGCTCTCTAAATTGTCCAATCTATAATTTAAATCTACCTACTTTCATTAACTACGCATAAATGCCTTAATGTTTTACAGATGAGAGCAATCGCTCAAGATCTATTTACAACCTCCAAGACATAAATGCAAGTACACCATCTTCCTAATTATTACATTATATCTGCTTCCTTAAACTTTCAAAATATTTAAAAACGTGAAAAATGCGTATTGCGCTTTCTAGCTGTCCTTCGCCTCCACGCTCGCTTGACTGCTTATGATGCTTCTGCATCACCTTGCTGAACCAACAAGGTACCTCTAAAATGATAACAAACTAAGACGTTCTAATCATACCCAGAAATTGGATAACAGAGCGTTTGTATTTCTTCAAATGGTAAATTGAATCAACAACGCATCATCTCATACATCAAACAAATATGCATCATTTGGTTCTTACAACTTGCTTCATTACATTCATATGTATCTGTATCCTATCTCCCATACAACCTACCTTATAAAGAAGGTGAGCCGATTCTATCAAGATCTAAGGATAAGTATCAAACAATTTTTAAAATATTACAATTGGTATTTCACATCAAATCTTTAGGGATGGACTTCATCCTCATGACACGAAGTGCACAAGTGATGAATTCGATCATGATCTTGAAAACTGATTTAGAGGCTTCGATCCAACTGATTTCTTGGAATGTCCAACATCATACTCGTTCAACAAGCGATTTCTGGAAATAACGATTTGGTACCGTAATAGCACAGGGTGCGCTAGTACCGAAATAGCACAGGTTGGTACCGAAATAACACAGGGTAGTACCGAAATAGCGCAAGATAGGTGTTGGTTGTTAAGAACCAAATATCAATATAGCATAGAAAAACCTCATAATAAGTACACAATGCCTTGAAAAAGAGGGAAATTCAGATAATAAGCCTCTTCAAGGGGGCAACCTCCTTATGCCCACATAAATGTACAATTACAAGATGATTCTAAATGAAAATGTCTCCTTGGTATATATAGGAGACTAGGAGGTATAATTAAAACTAATGGACTAAAGCCGACATAAATAAAATAACATTACTAATGTAATATGCCCCAATTAAGGGGCAATGAGCCATTATTTAGGGCTTAACATGCCCCTCCCCTTGAGACAAGTTTTGTCCGCAACACTTGAGTAACTTTGGATGCCTCTGTATAAAAGAATCATCTTCCCAAGTGGAATATTCAACCGATAGTTTCCTCCATTTAATGAGATGCTATGAAATGGATCTATTCCTCAGCTAGTGAATTCTTGTGTCAGTGATGGCTTCAGGCTCCAATATGATTTTTCCTTCCTCGTCAAGTTTTGGCAATATAGTTTGAACTGGGATCTTGTCACCTATAACCTTCTTTAATAATGAAACATGGAAAACTGGGTGTACTCATGAATATGCATGCAACTCCAATTTGTATGCCATAGTACCAATCTTTTGAAACACCCTATAAGGGCCATAGTAATTTGGTGATAATCTATTATCCTTCTTGGATTACTTGAGGGACATCTATTTGTATGGTTGTAGTCCCAAAAACACCCAATCTCCTAATTCAAAACTTCTTTCACTACGATGTTGATATGCTTGTTGATTCATTTGATTATGTGCCATGGTTAGGTTGTCCTTTAATATTTGGAGAACTTGTTGTTGATGCTTGATCTGATATTCCACTGTTTGAACCTTAGATTTTTATTTTAGAGAAGAAGTGATGGAAGGAGGGTGGTATCCATAGAGTGCCATAAATGGTTTCATTTTTGTTGCAGTATGAAAGGTAGTGTTATACCACCATTCTGCCAAGGGTAACCATTTGAACCATTGTGTTTGTTTATCAGAGACAAAGCAACGAAGGTAGCCTTCCAGACATTTGTTCACTGTCTCAGTTTGTCCATCATATTGAGGATGATAAGATGAGATATGAGCCAACTGAGTACCCAAACAAGAAAATAATTATGTCCAAAAATGTCCAGTGAAGATGGGATCTTTTTCACTTACAATAATATTTGGGCTTCCATGTAGCTTTTGAACTGTCTCCGTGAATGTGGTGGCAACTGTACCAGATTTGAAGGGATGAGAGAGTGCACAAAAGTGTGTGTACTTGGTTAGTCTATCAAAAATCACCATGATGACACTCTTTCCTTCAGACTTCAGTAACCCTGTGATGAAATCCATGGAAAGCTCCTCCCAACGCTGACTTGGGATGGCTAATGGTTGTAAAAGACCTGGGTTCTTAATTGTTTCCACCTTATTTTGTTGGCAAACCAAACATTCTGCCACAAACCTTTGAACATCAGTTTTAAGTCCATCCCCCTAAAAAACCTTTTTGACAATATGGTAGGTTTTCAAAAATCCTGAGTGCCCTCCTACTAGAGAGGTGTGCAATTCCAATAGTACCTTTTGTTTGATTTGGGATTTCTTACATAAATATAAGTGATCTTTGTACCAAAGTGAATCATTTTCCCATGTAAATGTATCTGATGCATAGGAATCCTGTTGCAACATTTGAATGAGAGTCCACACTTTTTCGTCATTCTTCCATTCATCCCTTTCTTCTATTATCCAATCAGGTTGGATGATTGAGATAGCACAGAGAAAGGCCTCAACATATTCATCCTTTATTGAGAGTGCATCTGCCACAACATTTTTCTTCCCTTTTTTATAGATGATTTCAAAATCATAACCCAATATCTTGGTTATCCATTTTTGTTGTTCTTATGAAGATAGTCTTTGTTCCAAGAAGTATTTAAGACCATCATGATTTGTTTTTCCCTTAAAGTTCCTACCTATTAGGTACAAATGCCATTTCTTCAATGCATGTAGTATTTCCATCATTTCCTTCTCATAAATGGGTTTGTGTAAGTCCTTTCCCTTGAGTGGTCGACTTTCAAAAGCCAAGGGCCTTCCTTCTTGCATTAGGAAATCACCAATTCCATTTCCCTAGGCATCACATTTCACAATAAAGGTCTTTGTGAAGTTTAGAGTGGTCAAGATAGGAGCTTTGCACATCAGCTCTTTAAGTTGTTCAAAAGATTTATTTTCCTCTAGAGTCCATGAAAATGAATAATTCTTAGTTAGTGTCATTAAAGGTGTTGCTATTCTTCCATAGTGTTGAACAAACATGCGGTAGTAACCTGTCAAACCCAAAAATCCTCTAAGATTATTCAATGTTTTAGGAATTGACCCGTCCATCATGGCCTTAATCTTGTTAGGGTCTACCTTGACACCTTCATAAGATACAATATGTCCCAAATACTCTACCTCCTTCACTCCAAAAAACATTTGGATTGTTTGGCATATATTTGTTGCTCCTTTAGTAGTTGTAGCACCTTGTCAACATGTTGCACATGATCCTCCCAAGACCTTCTATAGATTAGTATATCATCAAAAAATACTAACACAATTTTTTGACTGAAGGGCTTGAAAATGGAATTCATAAACCCTTGGAATGTGGAATGTGCATTTGTAAGGACAAAAGGCATGACCAAAAATTCATAATGGCCTTCATGAGTTCAGAACATTGTTTTTGGGATATCTTCTTCTTTCATTCCAATCTGGTGATACCCTGAACGAAGATCCAACTTTGTGAAATAGATTGCTCCATGTAGTTCATCTAACAATTCATCAATGACGGGAATTGGAAACTTATCTTTAATAGTGATATTATTGAGCTCTCTATAATCTAGACACATACGCCATGAGCCATCTTTCTTGAATACCATTACAGTCAGTGCAAAGTAAGAACTTTGGCTAGGTCTAATAATGCCAACCTCTAACATATATTCAACCATGCTCTCAATTTCACTCTTCTGGGCATAAGGTTATTTGTATGGCCTGATGTTGGGAGGAACCGTCCCGGGAATTAGGTGACTATCATGATCATTATTTCGAGTGGGTGGAAGACATTTAGGAATATCTTCAAATACTTTGGAATTCTTATCAATGATCTCTTGGAGATCTAGAGGAATATATGGCTTAGATGTTTCAACATCTAGTGAGAATAGTTGTGTAATAACACTTTGAAGCCCCTTTTTCAATAATTTTGTTATGCCATTAGAGCTCATCACCTTACCGGGTTTCCCTGTGATACCTCTTAACTCAATTTCTTTTCCTTCCAATGAAAATTTCATGAAAAGTTCTTGAAAATTAAAAGACATTGTTCCTAATGATTGTAACCATTGGATTCCCATTAAAACATCGACACCACCCATGGGTATAACAATCATTGGAATATTCATTACATATTCCCCCATACTAAGATTGATCTTATTGAATTTTCCTGAGAAATTGATAGTCCCTCCATTTGCAATCATTACTTGAAACACTGGCACTGGATATACAAAGCAATTGAGAGATTTGGCTAATTTATAGTGAATGAAATTATGAGTATTTCCAGAATCAATTAGGACTATTGCCTTTTTCTTTTTGATATATCCTTCGATCTTGAGGGTTTGAGGAGTGTTAATTCCATCCAATGCTTTACATGATATCATGGGAGTCAACTCTTCAGACGAAATTGCTTCTACATTTTCATCTTGAGATGGTTCTTGTTCTTCTTCCTCTTCAGAATCTATGTAGAATAATTTCTTCTCACCACACTTATGTCCCTTAATGTACTTGCTATCACAATTAACGCATAAAACTTTTGTTTTTCTTTCCTCCAATTGTTGAGGTGTCAACCTTGTAGGTTGAGGTGTTTTAGAAGAAGGAGCATTATTCTTTCTATAGTTGTTAGGATTGGTCCTTATAGTAGCCATAGCCATATTTTTACTTTCAACATTTCTTGCCACCCTAAATGCATTCTCCAACGATGTGGGTTCCCAAAGGCAAACCTCATGTTGAATTCTATCCTTTAAAGTTCCTATGAATACATCAATCAAGTGCTCATCTAGAATATATGATTAACTTTATATTCAATCTTTGGAAGTTCACAATGTGCTCTGTAACTAAAACCTTTTGCTTGAGATTTATCAATTCGCTAAAGAAGGTATTGCTCCTTGTATCCTCATGGTGTGCTATCATTTCTTCCATGAAAATTGTCCAAGTGACGAGTGATTTGTTAGAACAAAGCCATCAATACCATACAAATTGATTGGGTTCTAAATATAAAGAAGCAACTCGTACCTTTTGTGTATGTGTTACATTATGTAGATCAAAGAATTGCTCCATTTGAAGTATCCATGTGATTGGGTCCTTTCCATCAAACTTCTTCATATCGATCTTAGGAACATGGTTGGTCTTCAACCCAAAGTTGGAGTTTCTCCATTCTTGATTCACCTTCTTTGTGTCCTCATCATGAATTTCATAGGATACATTTTGACTTTCAGGTTTCCTCTCTATTAGGAAATTTTTCAATCCTTCCATGATCTCCCCTTTTAAACCCTCCATCTTCTCTTGTAGTTCTTATTTTGTTACTGTCTTCTTTTGTAAATCATTTATGTCCCTACGCATTTCTTCACCTTCATCAAGAGTCCATGTAGTATTGTCCAAAGACTTATTTGGTGTATAATTTCCCTTTTTGGGTGGCATGTTGGCCAAGTATCACTTTTGAACCTTGATTTTGAGGTTGTTCTGCTAAACAATGTTCCTTCTGCTATATCTCCAAAGTTTCGGCCCATTTGGGTATGAAAATTTATTTTTTGTAGTTCTCTGATATTTCTTCTCTACAATTCCATAGGTCTGATCAAAATTGGATGTGCGAAGTGAAATTTACGGTAACTTCCCCACAACTTGTTTATTTTTGGCCTTTCCAGAATATCTCACTTGTATAGCATTCCCAGCATAAAATAATTGATATAAAATTATGAAACTCGTACCAGAAATACTATGGACTGTCCAATATCTAATGTAACAAGTCTCACACAATTTGGATACTCTAGGAAGAAGTTATGATTGTTTTACCTAGAACACTTTCTTGAAACTAGTTAATAGGACTAGTCAGATACCCTATCTTCCACATGGTGTATCTACAAATGTAAGATGACCTAGAATATGAAATTTTTACCACATATACCTTACTAATTTATGTGAATATCCTCCATATTTCAGGATCTGAAACATTACTGAAAGTTTTTTATAGAGAAAATTTCGCAATGACTCCATTCAGGATGATTCCAGAACCCTATCTTGCACAGGTTGTATCTTCGAAAGTATAAGGACTCAGGAGCTGAAATTGTAATCCAACATACCTTGATATGTCTACTAAATATTCTCCAAGACATTCATTCTGAAACGTTGTAGAAAAATAGTTATAGTGAAAATTTCAAGGTGTCTCAGATGTAGCAGCAAAACCCCAAGACCTTGAGCTTTGATACCATATGTTAAGAACCAAATATTAATATAGCATAGAAAAACCTCCGAATAAGTACTCAATGCCTTGAAAAAGAGATAAATTCAGATAATAAGCCTCTTCGAGGGGGAAACCTCCTTATGCCCACATAAATGTACAATTACAAGATGATTCCAAATGAAAATGTCGCCTTGGTATATATAGGAGACTAGGAGGTATAATTACAACTAATGGACTAAAGCCGACAAAAATAAAATAACATTAATAATGTAATATTCCATCCATTATTTAGGGCTTAACACTGTTACTAGATCAATGCTTTGTCGGTCTGTTGGTACCAGATCAATGTTGTGCGAGTTTATTGGTGCCGGATCAATGCTACTTAAGCGTCAAATGATTAGGATCCTATAAAATCAAACATTTAATCGTCTTAACTCAAGAAAACTAAACAAACCATGCTTTAATCATATGTTACCTCTTATTCACATGAACAAGGTCATCAAGTGTATTTATGGAGAAAAAAGTCAAGTATATACTCATAGAAAGGTAAAATAGGCTCAGATAGAGGGTAATATAGGGAATTAAAAGTGTCAAAACAGAGACTCAACAATCCTCATTTGCTTCATATTCCTCAACTTGTACAACATCATTTCTACTACTACTTGGTGCAACATTGTGCAAAAATTTAGGGGGGAAATCTAACTTTATAATTACAAACAATCATGTAAAATTAGTGTGTATAACATATATATATATATATATATATAATAATAATAATAATAATAATAATAATAATAAATAAAAATATAAAAAATAGATAATGAATATACAGCTAATTACCACGAGACGATATTCATTCGATCCCCCATTAGTGTTCCCATATTTCCTACACTGATTTTTAGATGTTCATTTAAAATTGTTATTGGACGTGTAAAACTGCCTTTTTTGCAAGGGATATAACATCTAGTGTCACCCTTTTCACCCCCTTTACCTTTTTTCCCACCTCTAATGTTTTCCACCATTATTCTTACAAACAAAAATACCTTTTCTAAATCGTCTTTGTTATAGCAACATTGTTGCAACATCACTAATTTGGTAAATATTTATATATTTTATTTCGTCACCATTTTAACGAATGTTGACCAAGTAAATATTGACTTTCTCAAATAGTTGGGTGATTGTTTGAACAGTGCAACAGTAATATTTGTGTCATCTCACATACAACAAACTCTGCGATGAGCATTGACCAAGTCAATATTGACTTTTTCAAATAGTTGGGTGACTTAGAATAGGGAAACAATAATCTTTGTATCATCACCCATTCTAAGAACTATGCGACGAAAGATAGAGGTCCTTTCCTAGGTGACAAACACAGGTTGATTAAAAAATATATATATAAATTTAAATCTTTATCTTCATTTTTGTGACAAAAAACTACTTTCATTGCAAGTAGTTCATCACAATTTTTTCAATATGTAGGATATATATAATCAGTGGGGTATGGTTAGCTACTGCAACAATGAATGGAGGAACTTGTGAATTTAAGGGAATGATTAACTTGGTCAGAAATGTTGTTTCAGTCTTCATTATGGTTTTGATGATTCAAGTTCTCATTATCCAAGTAGGATGTATGTATGATACTGAATAAGTGAGGTGACAATACCCTTACTTTATTTTTGAATGATCCATACTTTTGGAGGTTCAAAAATTCTTCAGTGGGAAGGTGTGATCCAGGAGGATCCATGTTAAGCCCTAAATAGTGGTACATTACCCCTTAATAGGGGAATATTACATTAATATTTTTATTTTATTTATTTTGGCTTGGGTCCATTATTTGTAATTTTACCTCCTAGTATCCTATATATACCAAGGATACCTTTTCATTTGGAATCATATTGTATTTGTAAATTTATGTGATGTATAAGAAGGTTTCCCCCTAGAAGAGGATTATTATCCAAAATTATCTCTTTTTCAAGGTTTTGAGTACTTATTCTGAGGTGTTTGTGCTATTTTTATATTTGGTTCTTAACATTTGGTATGAGAGCTCAAGGTCTTGGGGTTTCGTACATTTATCTAAGACACCTTGGAATTTTCACTATAACTTTTTTTCTATGATGTTTTAGAAGGCACGCCTTGGAGTATATTTAGTAGACAAGGAAAGTTACTTTGGGTTAAAATTTAATCTATTGAGTATTTACACATTAGGATATATATCTCGTGTAAGATCGGGTTCTGGAATCATCCTGAATTTAGTCATCGCGAAACTTTCACTATAAAAAAAATTCTATGATGTTTCATACCTTGAAATGTGGAGGATATTTATATAGAGGTGGTTGTGATAAAAATTTGAGCTTCTAGGTCATCCTACTTTTGGATATACACCCTATGTAAAATAAGGTAGATGACTAGTCCTATTAACTAGTCTCAAATAGGCATTCCATATAAAACAATAATATATTCTTTAGTGAGTATCCAAATTAAGTGAGACCGGTTGCATTGGATAGTGGAAAGTATATAATATTTCTTGTGCAAGTTTCAGAATCAAATATCGTATATTGTGCTCTTGGAACACTTTACATGTATGCTCTCCTAGAAGAGACCAAAATAAGAAAGTTGTGGGGAAGTTACCATAATGTTATAACCCTAAATTGCACCACACATGCTTACCTGGCATCATGCCAACTCATATCCCTTCTTTGCCAAAACTTTGTTGAACAACTCTTTGAAAATCCTCTTATGTCAAGGCCCACATGCCCTAACCCATTACTGCATGCATGTGCACGCTGGCTGACTCACTATAGCTCGCGTGTACTTAACAAAGCACGAAAAAAGGAAAGTTGCCGATGGAACAAAAATCTATGGGTCAGTTAACTGAAACTCCTGACCATGCATGGTCGAGGGTTCGTCCAAAACCCTAGCTCCTTATAGCCTATAAAAGAAGGGGTAGGGGTACCATTTGGAGAAGGAAAAAGTATAGCGAAGAAAATCTGCCCATTTACGTAATCCATTGTCCCAACCCTTTAGCCTTTCCTCATGTCAAAGGAGATTTAACGCAAAGAAGTTGAAGGACAGAAGAAGAGGAGCCTAGGATCAGGTTCAAGGAGTAGTGGCCGGTCTCAGCTTTGTTGTAAGTTGATTCATTTTCAGTAATAAAAAGAATACTTTTCTCGTCCCAATGCATGAATTGTCTATGGTTTGATTAATTTATGCTTGATTTCTAACCCTTGAGTATAGAAGTAGCATGCATGCATAGTTGTTGTTTGTCTTGAGTGCAGGTTATCTGTGGAAGGAGCAGTGCAAGCAAGTAATCGAAGAGCAATAAAGGATCTACATCGAATGTCGGTAATAAGGTTAGTGGTCATTTTCCATGCATTTACTGTGAACGAGGGGTTTAAATCTTGGGTTGTAGGTAAAAAAGTAGTTTCTTTTCGGTCAAAATCTACATGCACGTCTGACCCTAGTTTGTTAGTCTGTAGGGTGTTTTTCCCAACAACAGAATTGTCAACCATACTAGGGAGAATACTCTTTAAGGTTCTCGGATTTATTTAAGTTTTTGGGTAGTTTAAAAATTAGGTTTTCTGTTTTTCTTTTCCTGTCTTTTTCTGTAAGGTCTGAGCTAGCAGGGATTCTGGTTTTCCATACCATTTTTCCCTGACTTTTGCTTGGCGGTAGCTGTTGGGACACATAGAGGTACATGCGGCCTACACACGTGTACCCACACCCTATCCTCTTACAACCCTCTCCAAACAATCCCTCATCCGTGAACGTATATATGGTTAGGGGTGATGCTTTCATAATGACTAGAGCGCACGACTATAGTAAACCAAGCGCTTCTGAGAAGGGTAAAGAAGTTGACCTCCCATATCTTCCTCTACAGATTGAGAAGATGTTTGGAGAAACTATGACACACATCCCAAAAGGTGCATTTAAAAAAGCTTCTTACAACCCAAATGTAAGGGCCGCCCATAATTACTCTGTGGTGGAGGATTTATCACAAATCCCTTGTGCGATGTCTGCTTTGGAGGTCCTCCAAAGCTGCCCTGCTCAGAGAAAATCCTTGTTGACTGCTTTGGGATCTACTGAGACTTGTAATCTGGGTACCATCATGTTAGATACTACTGACTTAAAACCTTGTCTGCCTTACCACATCGTGTTTCAGATAGTAGTGGCTCATCCCACAAATTTTTTTACATGGAATATCTTCCACACGGTGGTGGACGAGGGTGCCTCGACATGCGTTATGTCATTAGCATGTTGGAAGGCCATTGGCCAGCCTGATTTGTCTCCATCGCCTACTCTCCTCACTGCGTTCGACGATCATTCTTTCCGACCACATGGCATCGTTCCTTCTTTCCCTGTGCAGTTAGGAGGGAAAACCGTGTGTGTCAAAGTAGAGGTAGTCGATGCTCCCCTTGAAAATAACCTCTGGTTAGGAAGGAGTTGGACTTATGCTATGCAAGCTATGGTTGCTACCATTTTCCGAGTCTTGTTGTTTCCACACGAGGGTTAGATAGTTACCATCAATCAACTATCCTTCTCCAGACTTGACCTAGCTTTGGGGGCATCCACGG
This sequence comes from Picea engelmannii, assembly GCA_009831015.1. Taxonomy (NCBI): domain Eukaryota; kingdom Viridiplantae; phylum Streptophyta; class Pinopsida; order Pinales; family Pinaceae; genus Picea; species Picea engelmannii. The sequence goes on along the minus strand of ML790289.1, from coordinate 114,167 downwards.
TCCCAGTGATAGATAATCCTCAACCAGGTGTCATTAATGTAGGAGTTGGTTTGTGCCCATCCTTGATGGGTACCTTCAATTACCCACCTCCTCACGACAATGTTAAATTTATATCTAATCACCATAAGGTTGATATTTTTCAAGTTTCGTCGTTCTACACGACTTACTTTGAGGATCCTTGGATTCTTCCTTCCCCATCAGCCACGATGGATGAGATAGGGAACTTAGGCATGTCCATGCCCTTGTCAACCGCTAAAGTAGCATACTCTTTAGTCCAGCAAGTTTCAGCTAACCCTGATCTGACTACCGCACAAGAGTTAGATCCACTTCTAGAGCCTATTTGGGCTCAGGGTTCTCTTGCTAATGTTGATTCGTTAGACTTAGTCTTTCCTTCTGACGAAGTAGTAATCGAAGCAATGACTAGTCCAAACAAACCTTGGGAAGATCTTCATCATAGATCATAATTTCTCCCCGAGTTAAGCCGAATCAAAGCAGGAGAATTCACCGTTACCATGACGGGAGATCAGCCATGTCCTATTAATCTCTTAGCTACACAAGAAATTTATGCTGAGAGAAATATGGCGACTATCGTTGAAACTATAACCATCAACATCTCCCGAAACCCTAGCATCGTGGAGAATGTCTTCGTCGGAGTGGATTTCTCCCCGAAGAGATTCAAATTTACACGGATCTTTTCAAAGAATTCTATGATGTTTTTGCCTGGTCCTATGAGGAAATGCTAGGTATCAATCCGAAAATAGTTGAACATGAAATCACAATGTATCCTGATGCCAAGCTTGTTCGACAAAAACTTCATCCAGTCAATCCTAAGAAAGAAACAACCATCAATATTGAGGTTGAAAAATTGCTAAAGGAAGGTTTCATTTATCCTATTCATTTGACTCAATGGGTGCCAAACCCTGTGCCAGTCAATAGAAAACAAGGCATGATTCGTGTATGTACCGATTTCCGTGATTTGAACAAGGCATGTCCCAAAGATAATTTTCCAACACCATTCATTGACCAGATCATTGATGAATGTGCTGGTTGTGAAGCCTTTTCGTTCATGGATGGTTTTTTGGGATATAATCAAATCCAAATCAAACCTGAAGACTAACACAAAATGACATTCATTTGTCTGTGGGGTACATTTGCATATCGTAAGATGCCTTTTGGCCTTAAAAATGTTGGAGCCACATTCCAGTGGGCCATGTATTTTTCTTTCCATGACCTCAAACATATAGTAGAGGCCTATTTAGATGATTTAGCATCACGCTCTCACAAGCGAACGAATCATCCCACGCACCTTAGACTAATCTTTGAACATTGTCGCTACTTCATGCTTTGCTTGAATCCAAACAAGTGCATCTTCTGCGTAACATTAGGACGTTTGTTAGGTTTCATCGTATCAACCACAAGGATCATGGTTGATCCTCTTAAGGTGGAGGCAATAATCCAGTTGCCCCCCCCATGCACAATCTTTCAACTTCAGAGTCTACAAGGCAAGGCGAACTTCTTACGATGCTTCATCACCAACTATGCTGAAATCACCAAGGGATTTATGTGTTTACTAAAGAAATACGTTCCTTTTTTCTGGGATGAAGCCGCTCAATGCTCTTTCAACGCATTAAAACACGCCCTCACAACCGCACCTCTGCTACGACCACCTAACTATAACAAATGTTTCTTATTATATCTGGTTGCCGCAGAGTCAACCATAGGCATGGTTTTAGTTCAGGAAGACGATTCATTTTTAGAATACATGATCTATTACCTGAGTCGAGGCCTCATAGGATCGGAAATCAATTATTCTCATATCAAAAAACTTGTGTTGGCAGCAGTTCATGCTATTCAACGGTTCTGTCACTATGTTGTGTTTCACAAGACCACCGTCATTGCTGTCGTGAATCCATTCCAGTACATGTTGACACAACGAGTGATAGGCAGAAAAATCAATAGATGGATAGTTATCCTCCAAGAATTTGACTTAGAATTTGTTTCAGCAAAGTCCAATAAGCCATTGGTCTTCACAGAGCTTATTTTGGAACTTCCGGTTGAGTCAGGTGACGTTGTGCCCGAGGAATTGTCTATCCAGGGGGATATGTTTTTGATTTCATCTTCAGACCCCTGGTACGGAGATATACTTATCTATCTCCAGACTTTGAAGTGCCCCACCTCTGCTTCTCGTGACAAGCGTTGGAGGATACGCCATCAGGCTAAGAATTATCTCATACTCCATGATACGTTGTATCAGAGAGGTGTAGACTACATCTTGCATCGATGTCTCACTCATGAGGAGGCCATCATAGTGCTCAAAGATTGCCATACTGGAGCTTGTGGAGGTCATTTATCTGGGTTGGAAACAACCCAAAAGATTCTACGAGCATGTTACTTCTGGCTGACACTTATCAAAGATTGTATCGAATCGGTCAAGAAGTTCCATCTGTGAAAAATCTTCTCTCGGAAGATGAGGGCACATCCAGCTCCTATGTTTCCTGTCATCACAGTTGGTCCCTTCACTAAGTGGGGGATTGATTACACTACATGAAACCCCCCATCAGCAAGGGGGCACCGCTATATCATCGTAGCTGTCGACTACTTCACTAAGTCGGTCGAAGCTATGCCAATGTTTAAAGATGATGGAGAGACTACAGATCTCTTCTTATTCAACTAGATCATAGAAAGGTTTGGCGTCCAGAGAGAGATTGTCACTGACCATGGCAGTCACTTTTAGAATCAAATGATGATTGAATTAACATCAAAGCTTGGGTTATGACAGGAACATTCATCACCTTACTACTCCCAAGCCAACGGGCAGGTGGAAGCTGTAAACAAAACTCTTAAGATGATTCTACAACGAACTATCAACTCAGCCAAGTCAAATTGGCATTTGATTTTTTACTTGGCATTATTGGATTACCGAACATCTGTTAAGACTACAATCGGTTTCCCACCTTTTCAACTCGTTTATGGGCTGGAGGCAGTCTTTCCCATCGAATGTCAAATCCCATCTCTGAAGTTTGCAGTACAGTTATTGCCAGACACTTCTCCACTTGAAGAACGGTTAGTATACATTGAGCAGCATCGCAATGAATCCCTGGCCAACGAGGCTCACAAATATAAGGTCAAGTGTCAATATGATAGGTCCGTTCGTCCTCAGAATTTCTCTGAAGGCAACCTTGTCCTGGTCTATGACCAAGACAAGGACCCTTTGGGGGCAGGAAAGTTTAAACCCATGTGGTTCGGACCCTTCATTATCAAAGAGGTATTAAAAAAGGGTGCTTATCGTTTGGTTGATTTTGAAGGGAATTCTTTGGCGGAGCCTAGAAATGGGATCTACCTCAAGAAGTATTACTCATAGATAGGTCGTTGTGGGTAACTTTTTGTAACATATGTATAGTCTTTGTACTATTACTTTTTAAGTTTCTTTTAAAGTGTTATGGACGTGTCATTGATGTTATCTTTCATCAATAAGGTAGATGTCAAGTGAGTCCAAGGTGTTCATTGGGTATGCAGATGGTGCTAGTCGACACACGTGGAGGCTTGCCTCCGCATCTTGGGTAATCTTTACACCACAGGGTCAGTTGTTATCTTCCGGAGGTATATGCTTAGGTGACACCACAAATAATGTCGTCGAGTATAGTGCAGTTATTAAGTTGCTTCGTGATGCCTTGTCATTGGGTATCTCTCATCTTTGGGTCTATCTCGATGCTCAACTAGTTGTGTCGCAGCTAAACAGAGTATACCGGGTTCATGATCCAAATTTACACCGACGATTCCTTAGGGTACGTCTCTTAGAAAGAAACGTTGATTATATCACATATTTTCATATTCCTAGGAGATTAAACCAAATTACAGATACTCTAGCTAATCACATTTTAGATTGGGATCTTGCCCACATATAACAGAGCATGGACATAAACATGTAAATAATTTTTTTCACACAGAATCCATAAGACACAAAAAGATAAAAACCATATATAAACATCATAAAATAACAAGAGTACATAGATGGATGCAAGCACCTCAAAAATGGGAATATTAACGAGTCACAGAGCTTATGCCCTCAAAAAATATATACAAGTAGGTTCTCCTGGCACATAAAAAAGTCTAAGTCTGTTCAGGGCCTATGGGCCCTATTATAATCACCCACGGCATAGGATAAACGCCTAAACAATCGGACTCATGTCCAAGGTGCCCCCACAACATGAGGCTGCATGGATGGCGGCAGGTCCTCTATCTCTACCATCAAGACTGTGCGAGTGAGCACAGTGAAGTTCCGCTCAATTCACCTAAGGACCCTCTCAGCCTCTCTGGCTAGTGTAGAAATTATCTGAGGTCCTATGAGGCTACCATCTAAGGTTTTTCCTTGACCTTAGTATGGCTCTAAGTTTCAACTATATGGCTATCTTATTTTGTTTTTTTAGGACATCAAACAGTCATCCCACTTTCCGCTCAATGTTTTATAGGTTAAGTGCTCTTTTAAGGTGCCCTTGCAAGTGTTTTCATGTCTCAATGTTAGAACATGCAACATAACTTAAAACACATAACACTACCTCTAGATATTGAACTTTAAAATGCTGATCTACACTTCTAAACATGCATAAATTTGACACAGGTATTTTTGGTCAACATGACCCTGGATAAAACCACCCCAGGGAAAACCAGTTTGGGATATATGTCTATATAATTGTGATTAAAGCAAGAGATACAACAAGTAATGAAATACAATGGAACCTGTATACATAGCAAGCTCCTCATGAGCCTTGCCACAAGATCCAAGGAAAGAAGTGCCCAAACTGTGGTGTGCCCTCTCCCTTTGTTTCCCTCTGTACTGAACTGAGGCGCCCAAGCTCATATGTATCCCAATGAAGAAATCCCTCCACAGGAATGTCCTCTCATGTGTTGCCTCTCCATAGAAACTGTCAGAGCTCAAATCCTCCAAGCAGATCTGCTACCAGGTAGCTGCCAGTCCTCTCAACTCATGTGCCCTCCTCCAAGAAAAAATGATCACAATAAATAAACTGAACCTGAAACTGAAAGTCTCTCTCCACAGAAACAAGCACCCAAGCTCTCCTATCCCTATGCATTAGACCTCATCCTGATCTGACAAGTCCTCCTCTCATGATGAGAAAATGATGGATAATAAATGCGTCCTCTTCCTCAAGATGTGCCCCTCCTCCATATGCTTGCTCCCTCTCAGAAGTGAAGGCTAAGACTCCATGGAAATGCTCTCCATGTAAGCTCCAAGAAACCAAGAGCCTCTCGTCAAGCTCTCAAGGGTTTCTCTCAAACCCTCATGAAGTGTGCCCTCCTTCTCCTCAAGAAATGTGCCCTCCTTCTCTTCTCCAAAAATCACAAGTGAAGAATGAGTCTCCAAAATGCCTTTACCCTCTCTTTAGCCTCCTCATGCCAACCCTAAAAGATCAATGGCCTAGATTAGATCTAGCCAATTCTAATCAATGGGTGAGATCAACTCCAATAATCTGACTAAGGAAACCCACTTTCCTTAGTTGCTTTATGTCTATTAATTCACCCACATTGTGAATTAATTGTCACTTTATGACTTAAGTGACATATTTCACTTTTGATTTAAAACTCCTAAGTCAAAGTGAAATTAGAATCATAAAGTAAAGTACAAGGGTAATACTCTTCCCCCTTTGCACTTGGAGACTCATAAGCACATGAGGACCACTTTCCAAGGTACCCAAATCCCAACACTCCCTCTTACTAAGGAAAGTGCTCGTCACCACCAATATCATCCATGTAGTGGACATGGTTTTCTCTTGGCATATGCTTGGTGAGTATGGTTGTACCCTGATCTCTGAAAGTGGACTCTATCACAGATCTACTCAATCTGTATGATCTATAAATGGCACTGACTCTCCATCTATCCAAGATCACCTAGATCTTGGCATCACACCGAAGATCTCCACCTTGGTCTCCCAACAAGGATTTCCTCCTACTCCTGGCCTCTCACCAAGAGTCTCTAATCTTGGCATCTCACCAAGAGTCTCCCCCTCTTGGTCTCTCACCAAGAGTCATCAACTTGGCCTCTCGCCAAGTCACCTCCACCTGAAGTGGATCCAAAACTTGATCTACCCATCTCAGAAGCTATGTGAGGCTCAAGCCTCCGTGGTGCCCTACTGCTCCTCCTCATTAACCTCTGATGCTCTGAAGATGTAGCACCAACTCTCTGTCTACTCGGCTGCTCTGAAACTGTAGCTATACTGGGTGGACCAATCACCCACTCTGAAGCTATCCAGGGAAACTAAGTCTGATCTCCCTCTGAATCACTGTTGTGCATCAGGCGGTCCTCATCAACTCGATCTCCCAAACTAATGTTGGATGGTGTAATAATAGATAAAGTAGCAATGAATGCACACTCTCTGGCAAACCGATCACTGAACTCTACCTCCTCTGCTGTCACTGCTGACCCATCCTGCTGCTTCTTCTTCTTCTTGGGACACTGTCCTACATAGTGAACCATCTCTCCACAAGCAAAGCATCTCACTGTGCTCATGTCTCTCCTCTTCCCACTGCTGCTACTGCTCTCTCCTCCCTGTGGTGGGGCCCCAAAATTGGGACCTTACCGACCTCCACGGCCAGTCTTATTCTTTCCCTTTGTCCAAAGAGCAAGTTCCTCATCACTAGAAATTGTTTGTTGTTGTTGTTGCTGTTGTCCAGAAGCCTCAGCTGCAAGCCTAATCTTCTCCTGGAAAAAGTCATGCCACATCCTCTCCCATGTAGGCATAACCTCCCTGGAAACAATGCCCCATACAAATGGACCCCACAATTTGGTGAAGCTATTCATAGCTTGCCTCACCAAAGAGTTAGGGTTCACAACCTCTCCGACGGCTACCAACTCATCTCTAATCTGTGTGTATCTACCAAGGAATGAAGTAACCGACTCGTCCTCGAGCATGTGAATGCCCCTCAGTCAGTCATGAAGAACCATCATCTGGTTCTCATTAGAGCTCTCGTACAACTTGCACAAAGATGCCCACATCTCAAATGCACAAGTCTTCCTAGTCAAGTGGGGAATAATGTGATCTCTCACAGCATCACATATGATCCTCTTTGCCTTGTTGTTCCTCCTCCTGAATTCTACTACCAAGATGGGAGCAGTGACAAGAATGGGAGGAACAACTTCCTTGATTATATCCCATAGCTTGAGGTCCTCTAAGACAAAGACCATCCTCACCTTCCAAGGTGACCAATTGCTAGCCCCAGCTAGGGTGTCCTCCACATGCATCTGAGATACTGACATGTCTGCCAACTGTGCTCACTCTAATGCTCCCAATGCAGAGGAACGCTGCCTCACTCCTGTCAACACAGGGGTGAAAAGAAGTAAGAGAATCCATGACCTCACTCCTAATCTCTAGGTGTGAAAAGAGGTCATTTCTACAACCTCACTCCTGTCCACACAGGTGTGAAAAGAGGCTGTCCACAAGTGTCAAAAATCAGCACAACAAATCTGCCTACAACTGTCCACCAACATTGTAAACTAGCTATCAAAAATCTGCCCTGAGCTATGCAACTAGCAATGAAAGAGAGGTACCTTTAGATCTGAAGTTTACCCACTGTTTTGGACTGTAAACATGCTCCAAACTTCTCCAAACTGCCCAAAAACTGCTCCAAAATCAACAAGTCTAAGCCACCTTTGGCTCTGATACCATGTAGAAATTATCTGAGGTCCTATGAGGCTGCCATCTAAGGTCTATCCTTGACCTTAGTATGGCTCTAAGTTTCAACTGTATGGCTGTCTTCTTTTGCTGTTTTAGGACAGAAAACAGTCATCCCACTTTTTGCTCAATGTTTTATAGGTTAAGTGTTCTTTTAAGGTGCCCTTGCAAGTGTTTTCATGTATCAATGTTAGCACATGCAATATAACTTAAAAAACATAACACTACCTCTAGATCTTGAACTTTAAAATGTTGATCTACACTTCTAAACATGCATAAATTTGACACAGGTATTTTTGGTCAACATGACCCTGGATAAAACCCCCCCGGGGAAAACCAGTTTGGGATATATGTCTATATAATTGTGATTAAAGAAAGAGATACAACAAGTAATTAAATACAATGGAACTTGTATACATAGCAAGCTCTTCACGAGCCTTGCCACAAGATCCAGAGAAAGAAATGCCCAAACTATGGTGCACCCTCTCCCTTTGTTGCCCTCTGTACTGAACTGAGGTGCCCAAGCTCATCTGTAGCCCAATGAAGAAATCCCTCCACAAGAATGTCCTCTCTTGTGTTGCTTCTCCATAGAAGCTGTCAGAGCTCGAATCCTCCAAGCATATCTGCTACCAGGTAGTTGCCAGTCCTCTCAACTCATGCGCCCTCCTCCAAGCAGAAATGATCACAATAAATAAACTGAACCTAAAACTGAAAGTCTCCCTCCACAGAAAAAAGCACCCAACCTCTCCTCTCCCTATGCATCAGACCTTATCCTAATCTGAAAATTCCTCCTCTCTTGATGAGCAAATGATGGATAATAAATGTGCCCTCCTCCTCAAGATGCACCCCTCCACAAGCATATGGAGGAGGGGTGCATCTTGAGAAGGAGGGCGCATTTATTATCCATCATTTTCTCATCAGGAGAGAAAGACTTGTCAGATCAGGATCAAGTCTGATGCATAGGGAGAGGAGAGCTTGGGCACTTGTTTCTGTGGAGAGAGACTTTCAGTTTCAGGTTCAATTTATTTATTGTGATCATTTCTTCTTGGAGGAGAGCGCATGAGTTGAGAGGACTGGCAGCTACCTGGTAGTAGATATGCTTGGAGGATTTGAGCTCTTACAGTTTCTATGGAGAGGCATCATAAGAGAGGACATTCTTGTGGAGGGATTTCTTCATTGGGCTACATATGAGCTTGGGTGCCTTCATTCAGTACAGGGGGCAACAAAGGGAGAGGGTGCACCACAGTTTGGGCACTTTTTTCTCTGGATCTTGTGGCAAGGATCGTGAGGATCTTTCTATGTATACAGGTTCCATTGTATTTCATTACTTGTTGTATCTCTTTCTTTAATCACAATTATATAGACATATATCCCAAACTAGTTTTCCTCGGGGGGGTTTTATCCAGGGTCATGTTGACCAAAAATACCTGTGTCAAATTTATGCATGTTTAGAAGTGTATATCAGCATTTTAAAGTTCAAGATCTAGAGGTAGTGTTATTTGTTTTAAGTTATATTGCATGTGCTAACATTGAGACATGAAAACACTTGCAAGGGCACCTTAAAAGAGCACTTAACCTATAAAACATTGAGCAGAAAGTGGGATGACTGTTTGCTGTCCTAAAACAACAAAAGAAGACATCCATACAGTTGAAACTTAGAGCCATACTAAGGTCAAGGACAGACCTTATATGGAAACCTCATAGGACCTCAGATAATTTCTACAGCTGGGAGGTTCCCTGCTGCTATTTCTCCCCCAGCGGCAGCAGGCATGGCTTCTAGTCATGGACGACGCCTGTTCCGTGCATAATCGACAGGTCACACGGGTCCCACATCTACATGCAACAAATGTTTACCTGTCAAATACTCTGGCATACAAAAAATGATATATATAACAAAAAGTCATAACAATTACATATGCAAAAAAAAAAAACTACAAAGGTGGAGACTTACCCATCTCCCCTCGCTCCTCACTAGGAGGCACAAGTATCTCAGGATCTCTAGAGAAATCTATCCCTGCAAATGGGTAGTCCTCGATAACAAGGATCTGTTGTGACAGCCAAGCACAGAAATCATCGTCGAAGGACTCAAGAGTCCTTCCGCCACCCTGTCACGGTAGTAATACTGCCCATCTACACACTACAGAGAAAGAGGCCTGATGTCTTCGTACTACAACCCGAGGACTGAAACTCGAAACTCTCTCAAAAAAGAATGAACACAAGATGGTACCGAACCTGAAGTTCCTCTGTGTCCGCTATCGGAAATCTGTCAATTGCCTCTTCATGCACTCAAGCAATGTGGTACTCCAGTCAAAAAATTGTGCATTCATGCACTGGATGGCATAGTTCATCTGTGCACGTGAAGCCTGATGCACAGCTACTGAGCCGGTAATTCGTCCAATCAATAACAAGATAGTATGTAGCGCTAAGTTAGTAATCTTGCTAATGGATACCTGGGAGCCTGCACGTTCGATCCCAGCCTCACAGTGCTCAGCTATAAATTTCGAGATCTTACTCAGCCCCACAAGAAAAGTCTGGAAGTTGACTGGTTCTCCTCTCCTTGAGAGGCCAGTCAGAAAGTAAATATCCTTGGTGGTGGGCACCAATGATTACCCCTCTAGCATAAATGCCTCTGCATCAAGATGCCAGTAGTCAATCAAGGCATTCAGTAGCCTTGGTTGCACATGCATAAATGGACATAGAAATAATTTGAGTAAACCACATTGCATTAACATGCCCACAACATTCGCATCTGCAGCAACCAACTCACTGATTGCCTCATGCTCCCTTTCCCTCCACTAGACATACATCCTGCCAACACAACAAGGTAAAGGAGGGTCAGTACTTCCTTTTAGTTTTCTTTTTCATCATAAAAGGGGGGTACACACAGGCTATAGAGGTGAGAGTCGTGTGTACATGCGGACAGACTTTACTCTGCCTGAGTGTACACACGGCCTGTCCAGAGACAGCCCACGTGTACCTAGGGACGAATTTTTTAAGGTCGACGCCCACCCAAAAAACCAATTAAATAACTAAATTGAATTATTGAATAGCTAGATAAGGGAGTTTGTACTTACTTGGTCCAAGCAGAAGCTCGTTTCGTCCACTGAAGCTCCTGGAATCACTATCTTTGGCAAAGGGGGTATTTTGGCTCTAGAGTCAATTTCCAAATCAGCAATGGTGATAATGAGCTGCCAACTTCTATTTATAGACTTTTTGGCCTCTTTTTGTCACTTTTTTGGCCTCCCTTATTAGTTTCTTTATACCAAAAAACATTTAGAGTGATTCAAGAGTTATATGGGAGGCTTTGATTGGGTATTGGGACATTTTTTTCGAGTTTTGAGAAAATATTGACGGTCCACATAAAAAAAAAAAAAAATCAAAAATCAACTTGAGCATATGGGTTAGGTTATCACCCCAATTTTTGCATCTCATTGTCTTTTTCTTCTGCTATAGAATCGATCCCATCAGGTTGTGACACAGAGCCATCATATCTGCTCTAGAAGTGTCGCAACTTGGTGGTAGAGCTTACCAAAACATGGATGCGCTAGGTAGGTCTTGGTTGCATTATGGTGTCCATGCCATTTCTAACAACATTGTAGGCTCGGGAGTCCATATAGTCTTTCCTGAATATGAGTTTGAGCCTCATTTTCATGAGTCTTTTTCACTCTTGGTCTCACCCTCGGGACTCCCAAAAAATAACGGGTCTCCTTTTAAGCCCTTTTTAGACCCTCTAAAAATGAAAAGATTGTTGAGTGATCTTGGGGCCTTTCATGCTCGTTAAACTAAAATTTGAAGTCACGTCTATCTGGTGGTAGTTTACCCCTTTTTCGGTCTGGATGGTCAACTGTACAAATAATGGTATACTCTATCAAATTCCCATTCTTTAGAATATTACTCTCAGGTATAATTTTATTCCTTTTTCAGGCCTGAGGGACTAAACTTACGAAAAAGAAACCCCCACGGAGTCCATAGTTAAGCTCTTTTCAGACTCCCTAAAATTGAAAAGATCATCGAGTGACCTTATTCTTTCACACTCGTTAAATTGGTCTAGAAGAATAATCCTAACGCAGTCCATAGTTACGCTTTTTTCAGACTCCTTAAAAGTGAAAAAATAGCCGAGTGATATTGTCCTTGTCACACTCGTTAAAATGGTTTTGAATTGACGTCTAATCGGTGCTAGTTTATCCCTTTTTCGAACTGACTAGACTATTGTCGAAAAAGGTACTCCAGCAGAGTCTCCTTTTATGCTTTTTCAGACTCTCTAAACATGAAAAACCACCGAGCTTACCTTCTCTAGGCTCATTAAACTTACATCGAAGGACGTTACCATTGTGTGTTCTATCAACCACATTTCCATACCTTATCCACCAGCCTTGTGACAGTTTGCTTCTGCGTCTTAACACCTTTGGCCGCCGGAGGATTTTCCCGAGTATCATTTTACCAGAACATCAGTCTTGTCCTTGTGCCTTGAGCTCATATGTTTGCAGTACTCGTTCCTCCATTGTAACGTAATATTCCATTATTCTTTTTCAAAATTATCAAAAAGAACAAAAAAAATCAAATATACCCCAAAAAGAGGATGGGAAAAGTATTTTCTTTATTGGAAGCATAATGAGTCACCCTTGGATAAATCACATCTGTCCGTTTGATCATCAGAATATGGGATGTAGTACGACCTTAGGAATCTTTTCTCGCTATATAGAGTTGTGTCCTCCACCATTTTGTTACTCTTCCAAATATATGGAGAGTTTGCATTGCCTCCTGCTTTGTAGACTTATGATTAACATATATGTTGCTTGAGTCTTATCACTTGTCATGCTATTGTCTAATGGAATTTTATCACTAAGCCTGAGTCGGCCCCTCTGCAATATGTCTCTTGTCTGCATACCCAGCCATCCTGAACGTCCAATCAAGTCCTTGTTCAAAATCACTAAAGCCTTAAGTCCGATCATCAATATTATCAAGTCCATAACTGATGAGCCATCGAAGACCTCTGGGTAGTGCAGTCATACACTCATATTACACTCCTAGCCAAGTTTTATAAGATTTTGAAGTTGTTGCTCGAGCTTTGAAGTACAGCCATTAGGCCGAATCAGCTTCTGGATGATGGGTACTCTATATGTATATCTTTCTGATTTCGAGATGTAGCTCCACTATGTATTATTCATGGCTACTCTATATAGTTATTTGACATGGATCTATAGTGTATTTGATTGGTAGCCATGGTTCTATTTTATCCCGAGCATGGGTATGCCCACCTTGCTGAGACATTTGTTATTTTGCAGACGACACCTCCTAGTTCCTGATCCTTGGGCTCAATCGTTCGGCACATCAGTAAAGATTGGTAATGTATTTCAGCCATCAGATGCTCTTTTGACCTCACACATTAGGGGGCATCTATTATAACCCTAAATTTGACCACACATGCTTACGTGGCATCAGGCCAACTCATATCACTTCTTTGTCAAAACTTTGTTGAACAACTCTTTGAAAATCCTCTTATGTCAAGGCCCACATGCCCTAACCCATTACTGCACATGTGTGCATGCTGGCTGACTCACTACAGCCCGTGTGTACCTAACAAAGCAAGGAAAAAGGAAAGTTGTCGACGAAACAAAAATCTATGGGTCTGTTAACTGAAACTCCCGGCCATGCATGGCAGAGGGTTCGTCTAAAACCCTATCTCCTTCTAGCCTATAAAAGAAGGGGTAGGGGTACCATTTAGAGAAGGAAAAAATATAGCAAAGAAACTCTACCCATTTACGTAATCCATTGTCCCAACCCTTTAGCCTTTCCTCATGCCAAAGGATATTTAACGTAAAGCAGTTGAAGGACAGAAGAAGAGGAGCCCAGGATCAGGTTCAAGGAGCAGTGACTGGTCTCAGATTTGTTGTAAGTTGATTCACTTTCAATAATAAAAATAATACTTTTCCTATCCCAATGCATGAATTGTCTATGGTTTGATTAATTTATGCTTGATTTCTAACCCTTGAGTATAGAAGTAGCATGCATGCATAGTTGTTGTTTGTCTTGAGTGCAGGTTATCTATGGAAGGAGTAGCGCAAGCAGGTAATCGAAGAGCAATGGAGGATCTACATCGAATGTCGGTAATAAGGTTAGTGGTCCTCTTCCATGCATTTACTATGAAAGAGGGGTTTAAATCTTGGGTTGTAGATAAAAAAGTAGTTTATTTTCGGTCAAAATCTGCATGTAAGTCTGACCCTAGTTTTCTAGTCCATAGGGTGTTTTCCCAACACACATAACTTCCACTTGGCACATCCAATTTTTATCAGACCTATGGAATTGCAGATAAGACGTATCAGAGAACTACCTAACAAAAATTCAAACCTAGAAGGGCCGAAATTTTGGAGATATGATAGAAGAAACATTGTCTAGGAGAACCACCTCCAAATCAAGGTTTAAAAGTGATAGTTGGCCAACATGCAACCAAGAAAGGGAACTTCTACACCAAATAAGCCTTCAGATAGTCCTACTTGGACTCTTGATGAAGGTGAAGAAATGCACAAGGACATAGATGATTTACAAAAGAAGGTAGTAACAAAAGATGAACTACAAGGGATGATGGATTCAACTGAAGTTAAGTTGGAAGCAATAATGGATACTAAGAGGGATGGTTTAAAATAGGATATCATGGAAGCATTGAAAAATTTGCTAATAAGGAGGCCACCTGAAAGTGAAAATGTATTCCATGAAATTCATGATAAGGACACAAGGAAGATGAATCAAGACTAGAGAAAATCCAACTTCAAGTTGAAGACTAACCACTTTCCTAATATTGATATGAGGAAGTTTTATGGAAAGGATCCAATCACATGGATACTCCATATCGATAAGTTCTTTGATCTACATGATGTGTCACACACACAAAAGGTACAAATTGTGTATTTATATTTAGAACCCAATCAATTTGTGTGCTATTGATGTCTTTTTTTCCACAAATCACTTGTCACTTGGAAAATTTTCATAGAAGAAATGATAGCACACTATGAGGATACAATGAGCAATACCTTCTTCAACCAATTGATAAATTGCAAGAAAAAGGGTTCAGTTATGGAGCACATTGAGAACTTCCAAAGATTGAATATAAAGGTAAAAAATATTCCGTATGAGAACCTGATTGATGTATTCATAGGAACTTTAAAGGATAAAATTCAACATGAGGTTCACCTTTGGGAACCCAAATCATTGGAGAATGCATTCAAGGTGGAGAGAAATGTTGAAAGTAAAAATATGGCTATGGCTACTAGAAGGACCACTCCTAACATATATCGAGAGAATAATGTTCCTTATTCTAAAACACCTCAACCTACAAGGTTGACACCTCAAAAATTGGAGGAAAGAAAATAAAAAGATTTATGCTTTAATTGTGACCACAAGTACAATAAGGGACATAAGTGTGGTGAGAATAAATTATTCTACATAGATTGTGAAGAGGAATAAGAACAAGAACAAGAACTAGAACCATCTCAAGATGAAAACATAGAAGAGATTTATTCTGAAGATTTGACTCCCACCATATCATGTAATGCATTGGTTGGAATTAACATTCCTCAAACCCTCAATATCAAATAATATATCAAAAAGGAAAAGGTAATTGTCCTGATTGATTCTGGTAGTACTCATAATTTCGTTCACTATAAATTAGCCAAATATCTCAATTGATTTATATATCCAGCGCCATAGTTTCAAGTAATGATTGCAAATGGAGGAACTATCAATTGCTCAAGAAAATTTCATAAGATCAATATTACTATGGGGGAATATGTAATGAATAGTCCAATGATTTATATACCCATGGGTGGTGCTGATTTCGTACTAGGATTCCAATGGTTACAATCATTGGGAACAATGGATTTTAATTTCTAAGAAATTTTCATGAAATTTTCATTGGAAGGAAAGGAAATTCAGTTAATGGGTATCAAAAGGAAACTCAGTACGCTGATAAGCTCGAATGGCATGAAAAAATTATTGAAAAAGGGGCATCATGGTGTAATTGTACAATTATGCTCATTAGATGTTCAAACATCTAAGACATCTATTCCCCTAGATCTCCAAGGGATCATGATAAGCATTCCAAAGTATTTGAAGATATTCCCAGAGGTCTTCCACCCAATTGAAATCATGATCATGCTATTCACCTAATTCCTGGGAGTGTTTTTCCTAACATCAAGCCTTACAAATACCCTTATTCTTGGAAGAGTGAAATTGAGTGTATGGTTGAAGAAATGTTAGATGTTGGCATTATTAGACCTAGACAAAGTTCTTACTCTACACCGATGGTAATGGAACTCAAGAAAGATGGCTCATGGCGTATGTGTCTAGATTATAGAGAGATCAACAAGATCACTATTAAATATAAATTTCTCATTCCTATCATTGATGAATTGTTATATGAGATACATGGAGCAATCTACTTCACAAAGTTCAATCTCTGTTTAGGGTATAATAAGATTAGAATGAAGAAAACAAATATCCCAAAAACAATGTTCTGAACTCATGAAGGCCATTATGAATTTTTTGTCATGTCATTTTTCCTTACAAATGCACCTTCCACATTCCAAGGGTTGATGAATTCCATTTTCAAGCCCTTCCTTTGAAATTTTGTGTTAGCCTTTTTCGATGATACACTAATCTATAGCAAGTTTTGGGAGGATCATGTTCGACATGTTGGCAATGTGTTGCAATTATGAAAGGAGAAACAACTATATGCCAAACCATCCAAGTGTTTCTTTGGGGTGAAGGAGGTAGAGTATTTGGGTCATATTGTATCTCATGAAGGTGTCAAGGTATACCCTAACAATATTAAGGCCATGATGGGCTGGCTGATTCCCAAAACATTCAATAATCTTAGAGGATTTTTGGGTTTAACAGGTTACTACCCCAAGTTTGTTCGGAACTATGGAAGAATAGGAACACCTTTAACAACATTAAATAATAAGAATGAATTTTCATGGACTCCAAAGGAAACTAAATCTTTTGAACAACTTAAAGAGGTGATGTGCAAAGATCCTACCTTCACCACACCAGACTTCACAAAAACCTTTATTGTGGAATGTGATGCCTCAGGAAATGGCATTGGTGTTGTTATAATGAAAGAAGGAAGGTCCCTTGATTTTGAAAGTCAGACACTCAAGGGAAAGGAATTAGAAAAATCCATTTATGAGAAGGAAATTATGACAATACTACATGCATTGAAGCAATGGCTCCCGATGAGTGTTCTATATACACTAAAAAGACACTAAAAACCCTCAATTAAATTGTCAACCCAAGGTAAGTAAAATTAGAGTTGTAGAAAAATATATGCTAAAGGTAGAAGGGTTGGTAGTAGTATAGTCTAACTAAGGAAGTGGTTATCTAAAGGCTAATCTATTCAAACAAACCTATCTAATGAGCAAACCCTACCAAGCAACTTGAAACTATGTAACCTAAGTACTTTTGGAACTAGGATCGATGGATAGTTCTAAGAAGACAAGTGAAAACCCTATTTGAAGCAAAGTAGTTAAACAATAAGAAATAAGAAAACACAAACTATTTTAAGAAGAACAATAAGAAAATAACAAAAGCAAACTACTTTAACTTGCCTACCTAAATTCAATGAGCAACTACCCTATGAAAGCAAGTAAATAAACAAGAAACTATACTATCAAAGCAAGAATAGACAAGTAAGCATGTAACCTACTAAAGCAAGTGAACAACTAACTACCCTAAGATAACTTCTACTGCAAGCAAAATAATTAAGACTTCTCATTGAAAAACTATCTAACCTAAGAGGCAAGTGAACTATATTCTTAATTCAAACTTCAAAACTATTTCTAATTCATAAAATGAAATCTATTTAATTAAAAGCAAGAAGGACTAACAACTAAACTTTAATATATGATAAGGAAACTTCTCTTTAATCTACCAAAGAAAAATACTATCTATCATACAACAACAATAAAACTATCTTCTAATCTACAAAAGCAAGAAACTATATCTTCTGATCTACGAAAGCAAGAAACTATCTTCTGATATACGAAAGCAAGAAACTATCTCTTAACCTATGAAAACTAAAATATAGTGTTGGTGGTTGTGTGAATGTCTCCGGTGTCTTATAATATCTCAATGGAACTTGACAAGAAAGGATAATTCAAGCGGTATAAGCTCTACACTCAACTCAATAACAAAGTGAAAGGTAGGGATTAAACAATCCAATGAGAATTTATCCATTATGAAAACAATGTTAATTACCCTACATATTCATGGAATTATTAACCATCAACAATATAACGAGATTTTAATTGCATTTCTATGCTATGTAGGAAAACTTCATAATTAAATTAAATCATTAACTAAGAATTGTAATTTCAATCTAATTCTAGGAAAGAAAGTACACAAAATGAAACTATGCTATATCTATTTTAACAATTCAAAGTGCAAGAAAGAAAGTTCTTAAAAATAGGAATTAAAGCATGACGTATAAAAAGTAAACTAACGAACACATTAACTATCAACTAGTTAAGAAAGATCTATATAAAAATGGAATAAGCAATCTATAATTAAAAACTGAAACTAAACCTATCCATCCATCAAATCCTTGTTAAAGAAGACATGCAATAAAACTCTATTCTATTCTATTTCAAACTCTGTTTTAAATTTAATTCTAAAAGCATAAATAAAACACAATCTAATATCTAATTGCACAAGGGGTTAGTCTATGAATTTGCAAATTTGTTCCTAACTACAAGATCAACACATACTAATACAAGCCTTCATACTAACCTTCAAAAGAGAGTTAAAATGATTAAACTACAACAACAAATTAATTAACAAAGGAAAAATAACAATGCATGTACAAAAATAAAAAAGAGGCATTTAAACTATAAAATACATGAACAACTGAAAGAATAGTTACCAGACTATTGGTGGGCCCACCAGCAAGTCGTGGTCACTTCCTAAAGGCACACCACGAACTTGACAAATCGATTTCACCATTAAAACTCAGAAACATAGTTTTTATATAATCTGGCAATGAAAAATGGAAAAACATAGTAAAATTGTGTTTGTATCCAATAGACTGGTTCTTCTATTGCTTAACTTCTATCTGACCACCATGGTGGTATTCATAATATTTACAGACCAAGTGGTTGACCACAAGAGGATTGAACCACTTCTAAAATTGACAAATTACATTAATGGTGCCCTAACTGCCGAAATAGAGAGAGCCAATAATCACCCTGCTTAAGTACTTAAATTGAGTTGTCACGGGTTCAGTAGATGGAGGGGGCAAGCATGATAAAAACCCATGTTCCTAATTCACCCACCACTGGCCGCCAATATCATAACCACCAAATCGCCCACCGTTTTTGTGCAAGACCCAGTGCTGAACGAAGTGTCGGATCGGGTACTGGATCAAGTACTGGAAAGAGTGTCGAACTGAGTGCTGGAAGAAAAAACGTGATGTGTTTTTTCCTTGTAACACCAAAAAACGTGAATTAGACCCTTGGAAACATAAAAATGTGATGAATTATACTCAATATCAACATTAAACACTAATCATACATACCTGGTGTAGATCACACCGTTTTGGCACAAAATTCCTCAAAAAGCTTCTCCAAAACATGAAAAACACATATGTACATTCGGCAAAAGTGTCTAATAACTGTCATAAAATTGATCATATCTTGGGCCCAACATTACCCCCACACTTATGATTTTGTAGGTCCCACTACAAAAAAAAAAAAATTACCCCTCGTGACTAGGCTTACTGAGGAGGATCAGCTTTTTAAGATTCTCCTTCTTGATGTGAAGACTTTGCCTTGTGCTTCTTTTGTTGCTTCAATTGTGCTCTGAGGCTGTGGTTGGATTTGGTCATATCATCAACCAATCGTTGAAGGGAGTTAACCTTTGCTTGAAGGACTGCATTATCATGATGAAGGTATGTTTATATTGTCTTCCTTTCTTTCAACTATTGGAGAAGATGATGGTTTTCTTTTTGTAGCTTCTCAATGGCTGGGGAAGAATCAGTGATCTCAGAGGAAGGCTTAGATCCTTTGAGGGATGTGGACAATCTATAAGTCTTAGGATCTAGAGTAGGCATGGGTGAAGTAGGAGTGATGGGGGATTGGTAAGGAGAGGTAGGTTCTAATTTTGTTCTTAGTGGCTCTAATCCATTCACAGAATCTTCCCTAAGTCTTTTGTGAGGGATCATAAGATCAAAGGACACTTGGATAGGATCTGAAACAGGCAAGGATTTTGCATAAGGTTTTGTTCTTGTGCTCCGGGTACTCTTTTGAAAGGGTCCTTTACCAAATCGATTGTCTCCCCTCCTATTTGTGGGAATGATGGGAAAGTGTTGTTGAATTAATTCTTGGATATTTTTAGGTGTGGGATCAAGACAGATTGAAGGCATTGGGGGGTTAAAAATAGGATTCTTTTGGTCTTTGCTCTTGGTATTTTTACCCGATAAGGAAGTAGGGATATCAACAATATTTTTGCATTGTTCTGGAAAAGAGAGGATTTGTACAAGGGGGTTTGGAGTTCTTGGAGAGCGAGGCTTGGATGGAAAGATAGTTCTTAGGCTAAGTGGATTTTTGTCGGTCTTAATTGTGAAGTGAGGGTTTGCAAATTGATAGGTAAAGGCATCCCAATTTTTCCCCTGTTTCTCTAATTCGAATAGAACAAGGAGTTTGATCAAACCATGGTGGAAGAGACTATTGTGGGGGTTATTCACATTCTTCCTCACTTGAGAGGACATGTTCTCCAAGCGTTTTAGAAAATAGAAGGGGATGTTCCAAGGTTTCTTGAATAGAAAATGTGCCAGCAATCTGAAATGAGAAGCTTTGAAAGTGGAGTATCTACATTCGCATGTAATCAATCTCGTGATGAAGATGATCAAGTTGATCAATTCCACCTATATCCACTCCCTAGAATATCCTTTTTCTCTTGAAAAGTTCTCGAATTCGGGCTTAAAAACCCTGTTATAAGTTGAGCGTGACAGTTGGTAGTTTTTGAACCATCTATCTCCCATTCTTGGAAGCTTTGTAGCTGCAGCAATGGAATATTTTCATACTTTAAAGGAAAGAGTCCCTGCGCGTGATGTCTTCCCATAAAAACCAAGGGAAAATTGCATGGAGAGGGTGTCATCGTGGCCCTACAAGTTAGAAAAAAATGGCCCCCATACTGTGCGCAAAAACACCTCTTTGCATTGTGCAAATTCGGGAATGGAAAAAAGATATGATAGGAAGAGGGTTCATACCTCTTGGGCATTGTGGCAGAGGCAAAATTTGCCAGGAAAGGGTGTGAACGGGCCAAGAGATGGCACAAATTGGGCATGGGCTGAGCATAATTCAAGCAGGGGAAGAAATGGTAGAGGTTGGACACGATTTCTCAACGTAGGGCAGAGCAAATGGTAAGGGCAAATTGAGATAATGGTTACCCATACTGAATTTGAATGTGCCTATGGTGAAGTAGGTTGCACATATGTGCGCACGAGCTGCCATGTGTGGGAGTTTTTAAATTCGAAGGCTCATTTTTGGGGAAATGAAATGATGTGTAGTTAGATCAATGTCCAAGTCTTTTGACTTGGACATTTGATCATGAACATATAAAGTATCTTCAATCAATTTCCTGCAACCAATTCAATTGAATGTAATTGATTTCTAGTTACTTGGAATCTAGGATAGTTACTAGTGTGTAATTCATATGGCACTTCATTCAACACCTCATATGGCATTTCATACAACATCTCTGTGTTGAATATATTTTAACCTCTTATAATGGATAGCCTGCAAATTTGAAATGTTTTTGACAATCACAGTGGTAAATGAGCAGAGGAAGAATGCTCCCTTGTTGTTGATTTTTCCATCATGCTCACTCAATCCTCTTGCATATGACATATACTTTCAAACCTACAATGAACAGGTTATAGCAAGCATAAAACATGTACTGTCAATCTACAATGTACAAAGTGTAATGAAAGATAAAATGATAAAGAGTGGTTTGTTAAGTATATGTTCAATAATTTATAGCACACAAGAGTTTAGCACTTCAAAAATAAAATGACTATTAATGTAATAACCTGTATCATGGAAATAATACAAAAATTATTGCAAAGATTTATTTCTCCAGGCAATGATCATTTGTTAGCTCATGAACCCCTCCCCCACACCTAAGTATTGTGACACCTCACAATCAAAAGTATAGGAAACTGGTCAGTTCCTCCAATATCTAAAGATTTATAGTATTTCAAGTGTAAAGATAAATTTCATAGATTTCTCTGACGAGATGGTTAGAAGATGGCCCCTCCTATAGGATAATAGATCCTATATATAGTTAAGAAGAGGTAGGCAAGAGAGTTTCAATATAGTCTTAGATTTATTTCCCAATGGCAAGTTTATGGAGTTCATTAACCTTAGCTTAACCACACATACTTCATGGCAGCTTTGTCTACAAGTAATGTCATACATCAAGACAAGTTTAAATTTATTATTTTTTTTTGGTTAGATTACCATCCTCTCTAGGTAGAATGCCCCACTACCAGCAAGACTGTTCAGTACTCCAACGGGTTTACCTAGTCATACCACAGGATGGTACCCACTTCCAACAGACCTGTTCAGTATCCTGGTGGGTTATCCTCTTACACCCTCAGAGAATGGCCCTCTATCTTTTAATATTTTAGTATAATATTGATTTATGTAAGAAGATGGGGGGACAACTCTGAAAACAACTTTTTTTTTTTTTTTTCAATTGCGATGGTATTTATGTTAGAGGATGACTTTTTGTTATATTACTTAGTGGTTGTCCCGATGTAAGGGGTACTTAAGCAGACGTGGCCTATCTAAATATATGATATAATCAAGCTAGTTAGTATGTATTGGATGGTACCATTGAGAAAGAACAGAAAGGTATCTCTAGGCTCAACTCACTTTCTTCTTTTGTAGTTATTGTGATGTTTCCATGACTAACCGCTAATTAGACCTCCTTGTTACTCTTTGATACAGACACTTGACTCACTTACTCAAATTTATTGGAAAAAATGTACGAGATACCTCTAGGCTTGATAGTTATGGTGCCACTTCCTTATACAATGGTGAAGAGTTTCAAGAGAAATTGCTTTAGAATGCCTTAAAAATGAGAATTTTTTGCAGAAATATGGATAATTACAGTAAGTCAATATTCATTTGATGCTTTAGCAGACACAAAATTCAAGTGTAACAATGTTTTGAGGAAATATCCTTGAAACTGTGTACTCCTGGTGAAATAAATACTTACAGAAATCTTTAGAATTGCCTTATTAACAAAATTCAAAACTATTTACATATATACAATAGGAAATTAAAAAAAAACTTTGCAAGAACAAGGGGGGGACTTCCCCATCTACTAAGGCCAATCCCTTGTTAGTTGACATGACCTGTAGAAAATCCTCTCTAGAAATGGGCTTATGATAAAATTTAAGTCGGTGTCCATTTACTACAAAGGAGACTTGTCCATCGTCAATTGTTTTAATTTTTACAGTTCCATTTTCATATACAGTGTCTACCTCGTAAGGTCCCAACCACCGGGTGGTGAGTTTTCCTTTGAAGGTTTTGAATCGGGAGTCCAAAAATAGAGCCCAATCACCAGGTTGGAAGTGTTTCTTCTTAATAAACTTATCTTGCCACTTGCTCCTATGGTTTTGGACTAATATCGCTCGTTGGATGGCATCTTGCCTAATTTCATGCAACTCATTCAATTGTAGGGCTCGTTGCTTCTAAGCCTCATCCAATTTCAATCCTAATTCTACGGTATTATGGAAGGTCCTTACTTGGAATTCTATAGGTAGAAGTACTTGTTTCTCGTACACTAGCTCATAAGCGGTATGCCCAGTGGTATTTCTCCAGGTGGTCTGGTATGCACACAAAGCCTTTGGGATTCTATCATCCCAATCATGGTGATGTAATTGAACATTCTTGTTCAAGATGGATTCTAGAACTTTGTTTGTGGATTCTACCTGACCATTGGCTTGTGGGTGGTATGAAGAATATTTACAGTGTTTAATCCCATATTTCTCTGTTATGTCTCTCATCAAATTGGAAGTGAATTGAGTGCCTTGGTCGGTAACAATTTCACGAGGGACACTGAAGTAGGTAAATATGTCTTCATAGATGAATTTGACAATAGATTTCTCTGTAGACCTGAATAGGGCTTTTGCCTCTACCCATTTGGTGGCATAGTCCATACAAACCAAAATATAGTTCTTCCTACAAGACATGGGTTAAATTGGTCCTACAAAGTCGAGGGCCCATTTTTCGAAGGGTTCTATCATAACTTGGGCGTGCAAAGGCATTTTGTTAGCTGACGTAGGTCTTCCTATACTTTGGCAACTATCACAACTTCTTACATACTTGGCAACATCCTTGAAAATGCTAGGCCAATAGTAACCCAAATGTAACACCTTATATGTTGTATGTTTGTCAAAAAAATGGCCACCACATGGTCCATCATGAAAACTTCGTAGTATTTCTGGTACCTCATCCTCTTGGACACATTTATGAATAATCAAATCAGGGTCTGTGCAAAAAATGTCATGACCAACCCAAGAGTAATTAGCACTCTGTGTAACAATTTTCCTCTTTTCATGAGGTGACAAATGAGATAGTAACTTCCTAGTAGCCAGATAATTTTCCATATCTGCAAACCATGGGGTATGGACAGAGAGGTAAACAAGATGCTCATCTGGGAAACTATCATCTACAAGGATATCATCGTCCTCATTTTTTATTCAGGAAAGAAAATCAGCTACTACATTATCCTTTCTAGGTCGGTCAAGCACAGTGATATTAAATTCTTGCAATAAAAAAAGCCACCTGGTCACTTAGCCATTAGTTATGGGTTTATTCATGAGGAATCTAATTTCAGAATGATCAGTGTGTACAAATACTTCATAACCTATAATTTAATGACAAAATTTGTTAATAGCATGAACAACTGTCAAGAATTCTTTCTCGGTGACTGTGTAGTTCAACTCGACAGGGGACATGTTCTTTCTCACAAAATAAATTCCATAGGACTGTTGGTCCTCTTTCTTCCCTAATACCCATCCTATTGTGGTGTTATAGGCATCAATGGATATATGAAATGGGAGAGTCCAATTGGGCCCTCTAAGAATGGGTGCCACAGACAACTTATCTTTATGAGTTTCAAAGGCAGTTTGACAATGCTCAGTCCAAACAAAAACAACATATTTTATTAGTAATCCAAACATTGGTACAACAATATTTGTAAAATATTCAATAAATTGTCAATAATATTCGACATGTCCAAGAAAGCTTCTCGCCTCTTTCTGAGTCTTGGGGGGTGGAATTTTGACGATGACCTCAATATTTGCAGGATCGACTTTTATCCCTTGAGATGAAACATGATGTCCTATAACCACTCCTTTAGTTAACAACATTTTTCATTTTTCTAAGTTGTCTAAGGCTTCCTGGTAAGCATTACCATAGACTGTGAAGTCATCCATGTAGACCTCCACAAAAACATGAGTAAGATTGACAAATATCCCTAATACTGCTCGTTGAAATGTGGTAGGAGCATTACACAATCCAAATGGTAAGACCCCATAAGCATGGGTTCCCCAAGGACAAGTAAAGGTAGTCTTATCCTGGTCCTCGGGTGCTATAAGAATCTGATTGTACTTGTTGTACCCATCTAGAAAGTAAAAATACTTCTTTCCAGACAAGGTATCTAGAACTTGGTCAATGAAAGGAAGAGCAAAGTTGTCTTTCAAAGTGGCTTTGTTGAGTTCCCGGAAATCAACACAAATTCTCCATTTCCTAGTCACTTTCTTTGGAACCACTACATGCAGGGATACCCACTTACTATCGGAGATGGGATAAATGAATCCGACATTTAACAACTTTTGGATATCCTCCTTGACTATATCTTTAAGTGTCGGGTACATCCTTCTCTGGGGTTTCCTAACAGGTGTTACTTCCCCCTAGGTATATATGTGATGGATGCATGTGTCAGGGTGTATTCCATTCATGTCAGTGTATTCCCAGGAAAATGCTCCCAATTGTTCTTTAAGGATATCTACTAATTGTTTCTATTGGTCTGTATCTAGCCTGGAGTTTATATGTAAAAATTTCCCTGGACTAATCTCGTAGGGCATAGTATAAGACATGGAAAACTCATCTATATCGAAAATAAAATATGTCGAAAAAAAAATGGATGGGTCTAATTTTTCTTGATATTATCCCCCAAACATGTACTCAAATTGGGGAAAAGATTGTAGAAAATCCACACACGTAATAGAAGAAATAAACTAGTTTAGCACATTTTTTGTTGTGTTCTCCTGAAGTGCCCATGCATGGTCACTTGGAAATATGGGTTCTTCCCAGTCCTCATTCTCATATGGACATTCAAGCCACCATAGATTCTCCATAATAGGTTGAGCTAGAGGGTAAATGGTGAGCTTCTGGATAGAGAGACCATTTGAGATGGTCAGATCCCCTTCTCTACAACCAATAAATGCATTGGTTGTGGCTAGCCAAGGTCTTCCCAAAATGATGGGATGGACATTGGCAGGATCCTTTGAGTGAATGATAATAAAATCTACTAGGTACTCCCATGAGGCTAAAGTAACCATGATATCATATAAAATTCCTTTAGGTATAACCCTAGTCTTATCTTCTAATTCCAAAATTGTTGGGGTAGGACGAAGAAGAGGTTGTAACTGTAATTTTTCCAAGGTAGTAGCAGTCATAACATTTATGGATGCCCCTAGGTATATGATAGTGTTTCCAATGGAGACCTCATTATTAGTTATGGTCACTACAAGGTTTCCTAGGTTCCCATATTTTGGTAGCTTTGGCTGCTCTGATATGTATTCAGAAATATCTCCTATCAAGTGTACTGTAGGAGGGTCCTTATGCTTCCTACCTAGCTTCTTGATACACAATTCTTTGACTACCTTACTGTAGATTGGAATGTATTTAATGGATTGAAGTAAATGAATCTTGACACAAATATTTTTCAATTCATTCAAAATGTCAAATTCCATTCGGGTGGTAGGTTTCTCGATTACCAATCGGTCTGGATAAGGAGGGAACTTCATAATTTGTGAAGGTTCATTTTGGGAAAGCTTGGGTTCTTGATTCTTTAGCATAATAACATCTTCCCACCTAGTGTCATTCGTGGGTTGTTTGGTGGTTTCTTCTTCTTCTTCTTCCTGGATGTCTATTGAAGGTCTCTGCCTCTCCATAACTTTTCCCGATCTTAGTTGAATTTCCTATAATGGAACAAGAGTAATAACATATGTCGTGAAAGCATGCATCTCAACATTGTGAAGAGATTTAGGGGGATTATTATTGGGATTCGACACTGGTTGTGTTGGTATTAGTGTTGGTATTGGGGACCTTTCATTCTAGTATTGTAGTAGTTGTTGTTTTGGAATAGGAGGTAAAGGTGGTGGAACAAAACCTGGCAAAAGATGTGAAGTGTTTGGTGGGAACTGAGGATAATGATGGTTGGACATAGGGATAGGTGGATCTTGAGGGTTTCCTTGGTTATTTCCTCCTCTCCATCCTTGAAACCAAGGATGTTGGTACCAATTAGACCAGTTTTTCCAACCTAGTGAGTTCCATTGTTGTTGTTGTTGATAATAGGGTGGAACTTGAGATTGTAGATTTGGGTATGTGGGCTAGTTCCTAGGCTGCCATGGCCTCCTAGGTGCATAAGAAGACTCCCCAAGATCTCCACTCCTATAACTGGCTAATAAACCCGGAAAAGATGAACATTTCGTGGTTGAATGGTCTTATGTACAGAAGCCACAAACTGAAATGTTATCTAATGGGCATTCCCTTGGGGAATGCTTGCTCCTGCATCTTGGGCAATATATGCTCATTGTTGCACTTTCCTCCTCCTGTTTCTTTTTAATTTTAAGGGTGTCCAAGTGGGAACCTATTGTTCTTAATATGTTTGTATTGAAGTTCTCTAAAATGTTTCCTATCTCTTCTCTTGTGATACCACCTGAACTAACTAGTTTTAAGATTCTATTGTAAGGGTCCCGAACATTCTTTCATGTTTTGGCTCTACTCCTTGAGTAATTTTTACACATTTCACATATTTTGGAAAAAAAATTATGTGAGATGTCACTTGATGCCATCAGGTTAATCATATCCCAGATATCTCCTACACAAGATGCCAAATTCAAATAGGAAGGTGTATGGATCTTCACTTGTTTTACTATAAAAGGTTGGCAGTGTTGAGAGAGGAATATTCTTCATGTTCACATTGGGAGTGATGTCCAAAATTGGAAACCCGAAGGTATTTTCAGTTTGGTTTCCAGTTTCTTCTTCCTCCCCATGTCTTACATTGTTATGGTCCTACTCATCATCCATATTGGCTTGGTTTCCAAAAAGAGAGTACCTAGGTGGTTTTATCTTTGAAGAGAAAAAGGTTTCCCTTTGATGGAAAGGTCTTCCTACTGATTGGATATCTGGGACTCTACTTGAGTCGATTGAGACTATTGGTGCCAAGGTTTTTGTGTCATTTTGAGAGATAATTATATTGGTTGAACTACCAAAAAAAAGATTCACCTGTTCAGGGTCTATCATGTCTTCAAAATTAGGATCTCCTGGTGGCGGTGTAAAAGCAAAGGTTGTATTGTTTGGTTCTGTGGAAGGCTCGAGTGGTCTTACATCCTGTCCCAATATGATTGATGCTTCAATTTCTTATTCTATAGTGATTCCTGTGTTGGTCTCTTCAGATACTATTTTAGCTCTTTGAGTTGAGCTAGCTCCTGTTTTTTGGTATCGGTCTGTGGATTTTATAAGTGGAACGTCCCTTCCCCAAAAAATGTTGGAAGGAACCTTGGTTTAAAGGTCTAATTTAGATTTAATGTATCTACCTTTTGGGTCTCTTGGTCTATTCATGAAAGAAAGAAAAAAAAAAAAAAAAAAAAAAAGATACCATTTGGTTTCTAGGTCTATTCATGAAATTAAACAAAAAGAAAAAGAAAAATTTCCATTGGGTTTGGCGGAGCCTGCAATAGCAAATGCCTAGGTTCTTACCTCTCATCTTAAAGTTCCTCTGCCACCAATCTAATGCTAAGGTCTAGGAATCATCTATTTCCTAACTACTTCTTACCTTGAGACAACTCCCCGGAAACGACACCAAAAATGATGGGTGTTCTATATGCACTAAAAACCCTCAATTAAATTGTCAACCCAGGGTAAGTAAAATTAGAGTTGTAGAAAAATATGTGCCAAAGGTAGAATGAATGGTAGTAGTATAGTCTAGCTAAGGAAGTGGCTATCTAAAAGATAATGTATTCAAGGAAACCTATCTAATGAACAAACCCTACTAAGAAACTTGAAACTATGTAATCTAAGTACTTTTGGACCAAGGATTGATGGATAGTTCTAAGAAGACAAGTGAAAACCCTATTTGAAGCAAAGTAGTTCAACAATAAGCAATATGCAAAAGAAAACTATTTTAACTATAACAATAAGCAAATAACAAAAGAAAAATACTTTAACTTGCCTACCTAAATTCAATGAGAAACTACCCTATGAAAGCAAGTAAATAAACAAGAAACTATACTATCAAATCAAGAATAGACAAGTAAGCAAGTAACTTACTAAAGTAAGTGAACATCTAACTACCCTAAGATAACTTCTACTGCAAGTAAAATAATTAATACTTCTCATTGAACAACTATCTAACCTAAGAGGCAAGTGAACTATATTCTTAATTCAAACTTCAAAACTATTTTTAATTCATAAAAGGAAATCTATTTAATTGAAATCAAGAAGGACTAATAACTATCCTTTAATATATGATAAGAAAACTCCTCTTTAATCTACCAAAGCAAAAGACTATCTATCCTACAACAACAATAAAACTAACTTCTAATATATGAAAGAAAGAAACTATATCTTCTGATCTACGAAAGAAAGAAACTATCTTTTGATCTATGAAAGCAAGAAACTATCTTTTAACCTATGAAAACTCAAATATAGTGGCAGTGGATGTGTGAATGTCTTTGGTGTCTTATAATATCATGATGGCACTTGACAACAAAGGATAATTCAAGCGGTATAAGCTCTACACTGATCTCAATAGAAAATTGAAAGGTATGGATTAAACAATCCAATGAGAATTTAGCCATTACGGAAATAATGTTAATTAGCCTACATATTCATGGAATTATTAACCATCAACAATATAACGAGATTTTAATTGTATTTCTATACTATGTAGGAAAACTTTATAATTAAATTCAATCATTAACTAAGAATTTTAATTGCAATCTAATTCTAGGAAATAAAGTACATAAAATGAAACTATGCTATATCTATTTTAACAATTCAAAGTGCAAGAAAGAAAGTGCTTAAAAATAGGAATTAAAGCATGACGTGTAAAAAGTAAACTAACGAATACATTAACTAACAACTAGTTAAGCAAGATCTATATAAAAATGGAATAAGCAATCTATAATTAAAAATTGAAACTAATCCTATCCATCCATCAAATCCTTCTTAAAGAAGACATGCAATAAAACTATGTTCTATTCTATGTCAAACTCTGTTTTAAATTTAATTCTAAAAGTATAAATAAAACATAGTCTAACATCTAATTGCATAAGGGGTTAGTCTATGAATTTGCAAATTCGTTCCTAACTACAAGATCAATGCATACTAATACAAGCCTTCATACTAACCTGCAAAAGAGAGTTAAAATGATTAAACTACATCAACAAATTAATTAACAGAGGAAAAATAACAATGCATGTACATAAATAAAAAAGAGGCATTTAAACTATAAAATACATGAACAACTTAAAGAACAGTTACCAGACTCTTGGTGGTCCCCCCAGGAAGTCGTGGTCACTTCCTAAAGGCACACCATGAACTCAACAAATCGATTTCACCATTAAAACTCAAAAACACAGTTTCTATATAATTTGACAATGAAAAATGGAAAAACTGAGTAAAATCGTGTTTGTCTCCAATACACTAGTTCTTCTACTACTTAACTTCTATCTGACCACCATGGTGGTATTTATAATATTTACAAACCAAGTGGTTGACACAGGAGGGTCGAACCACTTCTAAAATCTGCAAATTACATTAATGGTGCCTTAACTGCTGAAATAGAGC
Source organism: Picea engelmannii (assembly GCA_009831015.1). Taxonomy (NCBI): domain Eukaryota; kingdom Viridiplantae; phylum Streptophyta; class Pinopsida; order Pinales; family Pinaceae; genus Picea; species Picea engelmannii. The sequence continues at coordinate 83,338 of ML790289.1, read as the reverse complement.
GAGCCAATAATCACCCTGCTTAACAACTTAAACTGAGTTGTCAAGGGTTCAGTAGTTGGAGGGGGAAAGCAAGAGAAAATCCCATGTTCCTGATTCTCCCACCACTAGTTTCCAATACCATAACCGCTAAATCGCCCACCATTTTTGTGCAAGACGCAATGCTGGACGAAGTGTCGGACCAAGTACCGGATCAAGTACTGGAAGGAGTGTCGGATTGAGTGTCAGAAGTAGAAACATGATGTGTTTTTTCCCTGTAACAACAAAAAATGTGAATTAGTTCCTTGGAAACATAAAATCATGATGAATTATACTCAATATTAACATTAAACATGAATCATGCATACCTGGTGTAGATCATACTGTTTTGGCACAAAATTATTCAAAAATATTCTCCAAAACATGAAAAACACATATGTACATTTGGCAAAAGTGTCTAATAACTGTCATAAAATTGATCATATCTTAGTCCCAACAACGCCCTTACCTAATAGGTAGGAACTTCATAGGACTGATGAATCCACCAGACAAGCACTCAAAATAAAGGTATATCATCACTGCTACCAACTATCTCACCCACTGGGCTCAAGAAGAACCTGTCCGAGATTGATCTATATATACATCGATCAGGTTTATTTTTTAGAAAATTCTCACTTATTTTGGCTTCCATCAGAGTCTGAATATTGATTAGGGTGTACATTTCATCACCATGACTATAGCCACTCTCACCCTTGAGTTACTAATTCAACATCAAAAAATAATTTCATGTCATCCTGAAGAAAACATTACAGTCGAAGCCTTTAACAAGATTATGGAGAGAGGGTTAACCAAGGAATGTTGCGGAATCAAGGATGAATGGGATGAGAGGGCTCCAATAGTATTGTGGGATTACAAGACTTCTACAAAGAAACTGCATAAGTATACTCTGTTCCAACTGGTTTATGGAAGAGAGGCATTTGTCCCAACTAAATTGATCACCCCAAACTTATATATTGTGCAAGTAACTCATATGACAGATGATGAATCAGTTGTGGAACGTATCACAGAGTTATTGGCATTAGGAAAAGATCAATTTCTGGCATATTTTTATCAGACTCTAGAAAAGGATCTAGACAAAAGGCTTAGCATGACATGAATATTAAGACCAAGTATTTTTTGCAAGGTGATTAAGTTTTGTTGTATGATAGTAAGTATCAAAAGGTTCCAGGGAAATTGCAAATGCATTGGATTGGACCCTTCATAGTTGCAGAAATTCGAGAATCTCAAGTTATCAAAATGACACAACTAAATTTCATTCTTTGTCCAAGATGGGTGAACTATGCACAACTAAAGACCTACATTTATTCTCAATAAGAAGAATTTTCACAACACTCATGTCATGGGGAATGAATAAAGTAGGTATGATTTATTATTATTTTTTTCCCCATTTCATCAATAAAATGGTGACTTGTCCAACTGTCATTTGTCCTAGATTCTAGTTGTCATTGTTAGTTTGTCTATCCCGGATCACATATTTGTGGTCAGAGAGGTTTGCGTCAAATATTTTGGTATTTTGTACCTTCAATTTTGAAATCTTTACCATGTTGTTGTCACCTTGTTTTGTAAATGTCATTGGTACTATTTTGGTCATCATTCTGTCATTTCCGGTCCAATTCATTTAATTTCCAATGACTATCAGTACCTTTTCAGTTGATTGATGGTACATTAATTAATTTTCCGTTCATCTATATGTCCCACTATCGTTTTTCTAATTGTGCCATTTATTTCCCAAATCCTCAAATAGATATTTTCATGATTAATAATCATTCTTGTTGTTTGTTTTTTGTTTGCTAGTTTGTCTGTGACCTGCGGAACTAACCCGTGGCTGAAAAGATGTGACTCAGGGGCATATAAGCCTTTAAAATCACCTAGGGATCGCACCTGGCCTGAGCCACACCAACCCTTAACATGGTTGGATTTTGTGTCCTCGCAAGTTTTGAATCGGTGACTTTAACATCACGAAGTTCCTTAACAAAACACTCCATCACTGACTGTCCTACACCTCGGGGACATAACTATTCTTTTTGTTAATGTCTCCTTAATATAAATGATTTACGTATTTCTATCATTTCCATGTGCATCCTATATCACCTTCCTCATTCCTCTCTATAAACTTGTGGTTGCCTCCCACTCAATTCATTTCCTTCTAGTTTGTTATTTGAATTTTTCACTTTGGAGCCCCTTGAGCATTCTGTGATCCTACACCAACGCCCCTGTGCACTATTTTTATTTGTTTACCAACATATATCTACAAGTATGGTTCAAACTAAAACTCGAGGAGCCCTCCCAAAGGTCATTTTTCTAGCAGAATTCATTGATCCATGGGTGAAAGTTATGGGTGATATCCACGAAAAATTCAAGAAAACTCGACCGCTTAACATTAACTTCATAGATGTCTCATTGTATCCTCAAATGGAAATTCACACATTCATGGATCACATGGCCTTGCCGACCAAAAAATTACAGTGGTATTGTAAATTATCCTACCTACCCCTCCAGGACTCTACTCTGAAGAACTTACGTGACTTTCGTATGTTTGGAACTATCGAAGATGTCACATGATACACAAATTTCTTCATTAGATGAGTGCACAATGATTCTTTATGGTTGTATAAGGCATACCCCATCCATGTGGATGAAATTCACAAGATGAATGGTTTATCCATGGAGGGGTGGTATGTAATGCAAGAGTTTTGTTGAGAACTCAACACACCCTAAAAATCCTTATCAAATTTTGTCACTTTTTGGATACCACTTGTTTTCTGCACTGTCCGACTCGATTTCATTTTAGGAAATGTTTTATGTTTTTCTGTTTCCATGAATCCCATCACCTATTCAATCTTGTTTTAACTTATGAAACCTCATGACTAAAATACCTTAAAACATGAATTAAGAATCGACAACCAAACACCGCGCCTAACATGCTCAGGTTCGACGTCGGAAATAATTCAAGTAAGTAAAGGAACCACACAGAAAAAAACAGTCGTCGAGTGTCAATCCTCATTAGCATCAACAAAAGGAGGTTTTGGTTTGCGTAATTTATTCACATAAAGGTTAGAGAGATAGTCGATCCCCTTCGGCATTGGTAAAATATGAAGAAGACAGACATTAACAAAGGATGTAAGACAATCGTCGATAGTCGATGCTCGACATGCTTTATCAAAATCAGGAAAAATCCAGAAGGATCACAACAAATAATTTCGACCATGATAGATTTATCTCTGACCATCGATCCCCGATGTGTTATTCTTGGCCCTTGAACAAGTTTTGAGAGATCCTTGGTCAATTTTGACCTATTTTTGGACTTCGACAGCCTATTGAAGACAGAGCACAAAATGAAGCAGAGATCATGGATTCTCGGCCCCCTTTTGGGTCCTTTTTGGGATTTGGGATTATGTAACAGGTCTGAGATGTCAGCCCATGGGTTTAACCATGTTTAGGCCTATTTTGTAAAGTATAAATAAGTAGCTAGGTGACATAAGTATCATGGCCTATAAGCTAAGTGCTAAGTGAAAGTATGGTTTGTAGATGCTTTGTGCATATTGTGAGAAACTTGTAGAGCTAAGTGCAAGTGGTTGTAACAGACTGTGAAAGGATTTGTGATAGACCTAGCTTGGGGAAGGAGGATCTGGCAAGGTGCGCGCAGATCTCTTTTCCTATGCGGAGTAGGTTTTTTGTGGCTCTGTGCATGTAGATGAATGATTGAAGCTAATAAACAAGAAGAGTTGTTGGACGTAGCCCCAGGGTGGAGGTGAACCACGTAAATACTGTGTTATTCTGCTCTGTGTGATGTTTTGATGTTTTTATGTCTTTACTTGCTAAGTTATTTGATATAGATAGATAGATATGTTTGTTCTTTGTGCTTATGATGATCCTGGATGCTATATCTAACCTATGTAAACTTGCTAAGTGCTCAAATCTGCTAGATCTAATCTATTTATTTATGCTAAGTGCTTAGATACATTAGATTTGGGTGAATGTTGCGATGCTTTGTTTTATCTGCGATGTAGAAATTGGTTAAATAATGATGAACTGACAGTGCTAAGTGCTCTATTAAGTATTATAATCAGAGATCTGTGTCCCAGCTAAGGTCCCAGACACCTGATTCTTGCAACCACCCCTGCCTCTACCTCGAGTGAGACTTCATCTTCTTTGCATGTGTTTTCGAAAGGGATGGTAGTTAGGGTTTTCCTGGTGCGATGTTATATCATTGAACCCTGGGTATGCCCCTGTGCCAACAAATGGTTATGTTGCTGACACTGAAACTATGATTGTTGGGAACTGAGGAAGAAGAATCTTTGTGCAAGGATCCGACCTGAAATTTTGAAAACTCTGTGCGTAGATCTGTTTCTCTAGTGCACAATACTCTACTTAGTTTGACAAGCTCAGTGCTAAGGAAAATAAGTTTGATTTGAAGAAAAGAGGTAAGATATGAAAGATTTTTGCTTTGAGAAAGTTAAAAGTGAGACTTTTTGTTTAAAATAGGTAAGATCTGAAATCTTTGTGCTCTGAGAAAGGTAAAAGTGAGATTTTTTTATTAAAAGAGGTAAAATATGAAAGCTTTGTGCTCTAAGAAAGGCAAAAGTGAGACTTTTTTATTAAAAGAGGTAAAATCTGAAAGCTATGTTCTTTGATAAAGGTAAGAATATTGAAAAGTTATAGATCTGAAAGCTTTGTGCTCTGTAGAAGTAAGATAAGTGGAAATTTTTGTTTCAACAGTATGGATGTAAGTATGTTTGATAGATTCTATCCTATCTTGAAAACTAGGGTATTATTAGATGAAATAAGATTTGATATGACTAGATCTGATAAGAATAGTGAAAAATATGTTATATGATGCAGGAGCATCTCTCCATGTCAGCCAACCAGCCAGCCAGCCACGTCAAGCGCACGCATTCAAAGATGAAGAGAGGCATGTCCTCATTTTGACTTAGAATTGAATGTAATTAAATGTTTTAAGCTGTTGAGCTGTGGAGCCATGCCTTTGCACAGGTTGTAGGTAGATAGGCCTTTAATGTTGTAAGGTTGAGATCTAGATCTAGATAGCGGACTAGACAACCCATTCAATGTAATTGAATAGGGTAGGTAGCTTTGGAGAAAAGAGCTCAAAGAGCCCCCTCAGGTAAACAAAATAGATTATATCCTTTGGTAGGTGAGAGTTAGTGGAGATAGAGAAGAGAAGGAGCTAAGACCTTGTTACAGGCCATGCTCAGGAACGCCTTGTAAATACAGGCATTTTCCATTTAATATAAACAACAGTTTTTCCTGCAACTTTCATGTGTTGAATGAATGTCTGTGAGTGTTCTTTATATATGTTGTAGATGTATCCTGTAGGTTCTCATTTGTAGGAGTGTGTTTGATTTCAAGAGAAGGTCTTTGAGGCTTCATACCAGGAGGGTGTGACAGAACACTGCAGGTTCTGATAGCCGTGCACAGAGGTTGCACTTTTGAATTCTGCGGGTTCAAACAAGGACATGCTGCAGCACAAGAACTGGAGTCAACAACTCAGGGGAAAGACCTCAAGGTTGTTGAACACCTTGGAGGCAAGGCCGTGGGAGAAGAACAGAGTTGCAAACAAAATCTCTGGGGAGTTCTATAGAGCTCTGCCAAGTGGGCATTGAGCATATGCACAGTGGTGCATTAAGAAGAACTCTACTGTGAGTTCAGATAGGAGAACTAGAATCACTGAGGATTCTAAAGAGCTTTGTCAATTGGGCATTGAGCAGGTGCAAGGAGTGCATAGAGGACAGAACTTTTGGACGTTATGGGAGGAGACACTCTACCAGGTGGGCATTGAGACATTCTACAGACAGGCACAGGGATAAGAGAACTCTTTGATTTCTAGGATTTAGAGGAAGAATCCACTGAGGGATATTCACAGGGTTGTTGAACACCCTGCAGACTCAGCAAGGGGTTGCTTGAGTGAAGGATCACTGGAAGGGCATCCAATTTCTCCATCTATGGGAGAAAGAAGAAGGATTTATTTCCTTAGAGAACTGAGTGCTTAAGAAGCTCAGGAGAGATAGCACTTTGTGTGCATGAAGACTCTGTAGAGGCGCAGAAGTCACAAATCTTCAAGGATTTGAAAATAAGCTTAGGAGAGACAAGTGTTTTCATATGCGAAGGCGAGAACTCAAAGTAAAGGAGTTCGCAGAGGAGAAAGAAGAAAAAGGTCGAGGCCTTTGAGAACTAGAAATTCTTCCAAGTTCCAGGAGAAAGTTTGCAAGCTCAGGAGCAAGCAACAACAGCCATCAAATTGGCTGGAGAAAAGAGATCTGGACCATTGGTTTCCACATCTAGGGAGCAGTAGGAGGGGCGCACAGGAAGAACAGATATAGACTGTTGGATCTTGATCCAGAGACCCGATAGCCATCAAATCTGTCGTGATTTATATGGTGTTTAAACCATCAGGAATAGCCGAAGTGAAAATCCCGACAAGAGGCATGGCCATCGGGATATCGACATTCGTGAAATCAGAAATCTTGTGGACAGGAGATCAGGAATCTCCATGGTAAAAGTCTCGGGAAATATTTGAGCCATCCGTTTGTGGAGACGCGTGGTGGAGATCGAGCGACCCATCGGTATATCGGCTACCAGGGTTTTGAGTTGACAAAGAATTTATGTCATCGGGGTATCCAAAACTCTGAAGTTGCAAGATTGGATCAGGGCCGTCCATCTATTGGGGACACGTGGCGGAGATCCAAAATATCGGGGAAGTCCCGATAGAAAATTCAAATCGACGCATCAGGGTTCGACGTTTCGCGAATCCTGAGGGCAAGACTTCTAGAGCATTAGAAGTCGCGAAATCCCAAGAAGCGATCAGGACCATCCATCATAGGAGGATGCGTGGAGGAGATCAGAGCATTCGGGTGACTTCCTGAAAGGAAAGCTATCTATCGACATTACAGGAATCGGGAAATCGGGAATCCTGTGGACAAGAGGTTTATGCATTTCAGAATTGCGAAGTCATGAATCCTGATAAGGAGGAAAACTCCATTGTGTGGGGTCCAACTGACGACATATCGGGATATCGGGGATTCCGAGGACAAAGTGTCTATGCTCTTTGACATAAGAAAGTGTGAAACCCCGAAGGAAATAAGGCTACGGTCTTATGAGAAGTGGTCATGTGGACCAGAGCCTAGCTAGGAGGGGCTAAGGCAGAAAAAACCGTTTTGGCATTTCATAGATTCGGTGATCCGAAGATCGCGGGGATAGAGGTTCATGACATCAAGGATCGTGAAACCCCGAAACCCAAAATTACATCGGGAAAGCTCATGGTTAAGTGCAGAAGAGTCGTATAGGTGAGTAGAAGGACCTGTGGATAGGGTTTTTAGCAGAGATTCCGACAGGGAATTAGAAGAGCCGCTTCGGCTCATGAAATGATTGATCAATCTTGTGAGCAAGAGCGCGAGGTGGTGGTCGTGTACTCACTGCATTAGTTTGGTATCAGAGTGGGATTTCATCTGTAGATTTCAGGTGAAGCGAGAAGGAAAGAAGACAGAGGGCTGGAAACTCTGTGATGATTGTTTGCAGGTAGGCAGCAATCAAGAAGACAGTCAAAAGGACTATAGGAGGAAACTAGAAACACTCGGGGTACAGAGTGACAGTAGCAAGTTTGCTAGGAGAGCAAACAGGGACAACAACATGGCTACTGAAGGCCATAGGTATGCTGGAAGAAGAAACTCAGAGCCATGGAGCCAAAAGGATATAGATGAAGAGCTCACTGATATAAAGAAAGAAATAGAAAATCTTGAATTATAGATGCAGCATAATGCTAAGTCGAGATGGGTGTATGAATGGCCCATGAGGAAGGCAAAAGTGAATGGCTAGTCAAGGAGTTGATGGTCATAAGACAGCGTAGGTTGTTGAAAGGATGGTTGAGGTATGATGAAAACCTTGACGGACCTGAGGAGATGATTCAGATATGTGAACTGGAGACTGGGAGAGGTCTCAATGATGTAGAGAATGAATTGGGATCGGCTAAATATCTCAAGAACTGCCAGGAGGGCAGAGAGTAAATTCCAAATTGCCAGGTGGGCAAAGAGTTGAGATCGTTGTGGGATCTCACGAACTATCAGGAGGACAGCCAGGGAATTTCACATTGCCAGCTAGGCAATGAAATGAGGTCACTGCGGGATCTCATAGAATGCCAGGAGGGTAGCGAAAGGTTTCCAGTTTTCCAGTTGGGCAAGGAAACAAAGATGGAATTAGTTGATTCCATGGACTCCCAGGAGGGAAGTAGAGACATCCCATATTGCCAGGTGGGCAGAGATGAGCATTCGAGACTATCTGAAAGTCTCATGGACTTGGAGGTGAGTTCAATTTAGCAACAAGTGTTGATGAAGATGGGATCAGTTGATATCATAATCTGCCAGGAGGACAGTGAATAGATCCCATATTGCCAGGTGGGTAGGGATGAGAAGATGAGTTGGAATTAGCCAGAAGAGATGACAGAGCAGATAAGCTCGGAGATCAGTTTGGATCAGCAGGTGAAGTTGAAAAAGGAGGAAGATCAAAGAAATATTCTGATGATTGGGGGAATACAGATATTCCTACCATTTGCCTGAGAGGAGGCAGAAGTTTGGGTTGCATATGCAGCAACAACAGTAGAATATTCAACTGCGACTGTCAGGGCAGAAGGATTGGATCAGATATCTGAAGCTTCCCAAGAAGAAGAGGAAAATGAGCATTCTAAGGAGTGTCTCAATGCATTCAGCCAAGAAGCTGAAGAAGCTATAGCACTGAAGATGACAACAGAAGAAGCAGGAGAGGATGATGAGCATTCTGAGAAATGGCTCAATATTTTCAGCAAGGAAGATGAAGGGACTACAACATGGGAGTTTGCAGTAGCAAAAGAAGAAGAAATAGAAAGCATTTGCTTTGTTGATCTGTGGGAACAAATAGAAGCCCTGGAGAGAAGGGTGAAAGTGTAGGGCATGCACATCCAACAGGTGAAGTTGGAAGCTGATGAAGAAGGCATGGGAGATAATGAGAATCTGCCCATGTGCCAAAAAACATTATAGCTGAGGAGACTGCATGAACAGAGCTAGCCACTAGATCAACTGGATGAAGTGATAGAAGACATCAGAAGGCTGATGGTAGAATCAACAGAAACTGCTAGCAAGGAGAAGCTGGGCAGAAAGGTAGCAGCAGCACAGAAGTAGCAACAACAACATCAAGGAAATGGGGTGGATGAACAGCTCCAAAGGATGATTTGGGATCCAGGAGGATTTCAACATCAGAGATGGGAAGCTCATGAGCAGGAGCTCATGAATTTTGCAGCTGAGGAGTACGATGCAGGAGCATCTCTCCACATCAGCCAGCCAGCTAGCCAGCCACGTCAAGTGCATGCATTCAAAGCTGAAGAGAGGTGTGTCCTCATTTTGATTTATAATTGAATGTAATTAAATGTTTTAAGCTGTTGAGCTGTGGAGCCATTCCTTTGCGCAGGTTTTAGGTAGATAGGCCTTTAATGTTGTAAGGCTGAGATCTAGATCCGAATAGCAAACTAGACAACCCATTCAATGTAATTGAATAGGGTAGGTAGCTTTGGGGAAAAGAGCTCAAAGAGCCCCCTCGGGTAAACGAAATAGAGTATGTCATTTGGTAGGTGAGAGTTAGTGGAGATAGAGAAGAGAAGGAGATGAGACCTTGTTACATGACGTGCTCAGGAACTCCTTGTAAATATAGGCATTTTCCATTTAATATAAACAACAGTTTTTCCTGCAACTTTCATGTGTTGAATTAATGTCTGTGAGTGTTATTTATATATGTTGTAGATGTATGTTGTAGGTTTTCATTTGCAGGAGTGTGTTTGATTTCAAGAGAAGGTCTTTGAGGCTTCATACCAGGAGGGTGTGACATAATGCTACAGGTTCTGATAGCCGTGCACAGAGGTTGCACTTATGAATTCTGCGGGTTTAGACAAAGACATGCTACGGCACAAGAACTGGAGTCAACAACTCAAGGGAAAGACCTCAATGTTGTTGAACACCTTGGAGGCAAGGCTATGGGAGAAGAACACAATTGCAAACAAAATCTTTAGGGAGTTTTGTAGAGCTCTGCCATGTGGGCATTGAGCGTATGCACAGTGGTGCATTAAGAAGAAATCTAATGTGAGTTCAGACAGGAGAACTAGAATCACTCAGGATTCTGAAGAGCTCTGCCAAGTGGGCATTGAGCAGGTGCAAGGAGTGCACAGAGGATAGAACTGTTGGACGTTATGGGAGGAGACACTCTGCCAGGTGGGCATTGAGACATTGTGCAGACAAGCACAGGGAGAAGAGAACTCTTTGAGTTCTGGGATTTATAGGAAGAATCCACTAAGGGATATTCACAGGGCTGTTGAACACCCTACAGACTCAACAAGGGGTTGCTTGAGTGAAGGATCATCGGAAGGGCATCTAATTTATCCATCTGTGGGAGAAAGAAGAAGGATTTATATCCTTAGAGAATTGAGTGCTTAAGAAGCTCAGGAGAGATAGCACTTTGTGTGTGTGAAGACTCTGTAGAGGTGCAAAAGTCACAAATCTTCAAGGATTTGAAAATAAGCTCAGGAGAGACAAGTGTTTTCATACGCAAAGGCAAGAACTCAAAGTAAAGGAGTTCACAGAGGAGAAAGAAGACAAAGGTCGATGCCTTTGAGAACTGGAAATTCTTCCAAGTTCCGGGAGAAAGTGTGCAAGCTCAGGAGGAAGAAACAATAGCTGTCAGATCGGATGGAGAAAAGAGATCTAGACCGTTGGTTTCCACGTCCACGGAGTAGTAGGAGGGGTGCATAGGAAGAATAGATCTAGACCGTTGGATCTTGATCCAGAGACCCGATAGCCATCGGATCTGTCATGAGTTATACGGTGTTTAAACCATCAGGAATAGCCGAGGTGAAAATCCTGATGAGAGGCGTGGCCATCGAGATATCGGCATTCGTGAAATCAGAAATCTTGTGGACAGGTGTTAGCGATATTTCTTTCTAAGGGGGTTGAATTTCCAAAGAGTGGGTCAAGACCAACTTATCCTAAGTTTTGGGCGCAAGCGCGTCTGCATTAAACATGAGTCATTTTTGGATGGCTGGATTTTGCGCGCCTAGATCAACGGCGCACAGCAAATTCCGAACTTCCCTTGCCTTTCAACCTTTAGCCGGGGGGGGGTCTGGAATCGGGGGTGCACCTCTCCAACGGTCCAGATGAGCGCGCTCGGATCAACGACGATGAAGACCATTCCGGACCCCCCCCCCCACCTTTCTACCTTTAAGCCGAGGGGGGGGTCCGGAATCATAGGTGCAGTTTCCAATGGCCACGATCGAGGAGCCCAGATCAATGGCCCAGACATAGCCCCGACCTTCTCAGCTGCCCTGTCTTTAATCCGCATGGGGCCCGCCTCCCGCCTTATCATCTTTCTGCCCGCCTTTCCCTTGTCGCCATGTGTCACCGTTCACCTCTCTCTCACACTTCCCGATGGCCTTTCCCTCGTCTCATCATCCATTTATCACTCACCACGCATCCTCCTCCCTTCCACATCAGCCTCCCCGTAAATATGTCTGTCACATCGATCCTTCCTCTTCCTTCGCCTGTCGTATCCCGCCATGTGTTCCCCCTTTGTAATCTCTCTCTCCCCGCTGTCACATCCCCGTCGCTCCGTCCCTGCATCTCACCCTCCGCGCTGTTCTCCCCGCATATCCTTTGAGCCGGTCGGTTATTCCAGGTGGCTGCATGGGATGTCCTCCACGTCCAGAAGGTGCCGAGTTGGTCGGGCCATCCTCAATCCTGATGTTGCAGTTATTGAAGTGGTTGGTGGTGGTTAGATATCGCCTCCGCATTAATGGGAAAGCACGGCCATGAATTTAAGGAACGTCGATTCGCCGTTGGAACTGTCAAATAATTAAGATTGCATCTGACATAAGTTGCACGATCTTTCAGATGTTGACTGTCAGAAGCCATGCAGACGCAAAGCTTTCAATGCATTTTCTTGGTTCCACTGCTGTTGTTGTTTTGAGTATATGTAGGCATTTTTGCCATTTTTGTATCTATTGATGGTAGAGCTAAGCTCCCGACTGTAAAGTTTCAGCAAATATTCTGGTCCTTGATTATGCCTCTGTGTTTGAGACTTCTTGGTTTATAAAAAACAATTTCTCTTTTCCATCTTTGTTTCATCTTTTGCTGGAGGGTTCACAGTTGAAGGATTCACGTGGACTTAACGATCTTGTCGCGATAAAGGATTTGTTGTGACATCTTTGTATTCTCTGGTATTTGTGTTTGAATGTAAAAGGATTTTTTGTTCGAATGCATTTCTTCTTCAGTCTGTTACACACCGGATGTCTGTGATAGACCTTGCACCCTTCTTGCATAAGTCTTCCATCTACTCACCCTTTACTATGACTCATTGTTTGGAGTTTATCAATACCTCATTCTTTCATGCATGCCTGGTCTGGTTTCTGAGTTGATATGATGCTGTTATGAGTTTTCCTCCATTTGATCACCCTTTAAAATAAATCATGACATTAAACTGATGGGCTTCGGGCTCTGCTCCTGTTAGCAATCCAGGAGTGACTTCCGAACGTCAACATTTCTGGCGCCGTTGCCGGGGACGATGTTGAATATATTCCCTGGGATTGAACGACAAAGATCAACTGATTTCTGAAGGTGCATCAGGAATCAGAACTGGAAGATTGCTACTGTGCACCTGGCGACTCCACTGTGACGACTCCGCTGGGGAGAACCTGTTCTATCAGCTGTGGCTTCAAGAGGTAGACACACGAGGTCTAATCCGCACTTGCCTTTAGCCACACCAGAAGCAAACTTGGAAGCAGTACGCAGAAAGGGAAAGAGCTATGCAAAAGAAGTGTCTGTCAATGAAAAAGGTAATACACCATCCCCTTCTGTGAAAACTCCATTTTCTGATTTTCAGCTTCCTAGTCATGCTTCCTTTGAGGTTTCTCGTTTTTTGAACTTCGGGAGTGTTCCTGTTGAGTTTTCTCCTCCTGGCCTAGTATCAGAGGGAGAGATCCTTGTCACTCCCCCCTCAGGAGGTTTCACTACTCCTCCTTTGATTACTACTGATGCGCAGAGAGAAGCAACTGCACACTCAAGTCCCTTAGACTTCTCTCTGTTTTCCCCATCCTCTCCTGTGAGGACCTCGTTTCCTAGCTCTCCTGTTCACACTCTGTCTCCTCCGAGTTCTCCCCCACCCAACGTCCCTATGGCTGGTGTTAATCCCCCACAGAACAGAATGGATGCCATAGTCGCTGCTAGATACACTCCTTTGGTCCTGCCTCATCCTATGAACCCTCTCCCTGCTGGAGACTACTTGAAGTATATGCCCAAGTTCATTGGGGAAGGGGACATAACTGCTGAAGAGCACTTGGCTGCTTTTTACAGTTATGCAGATAACCTCAATATTGAGAATGAAGATGTCTGGATGAGAGTCTTTGTCCAGAGCTTGGATGGTGAGGTTAGAAAGTGGTTCAGAGGGCTAGCCCCTGGATCTATTGTTGGTATTGAAGCCCTGGATAATGTTTTCCTGAGGCAGTGGGGAGATAGAAAAGATTACATATATTACATGACTGAGTTTGGGTCCCTGAAGAAGCAGGAAGGAGAGTCAATTTTTGACTTTTCCAAAAGGTTCAATAAGATGTATAACAAGATTCCTACATAAATAAAGCCTTCAGAAGCATCTGCTCAAATTTCATATGCTAGTGCCTTTGAGCCTGATTTCTGTCTCGTGTTAAGAGAAAGGAGAGCCACTTCTTTAGCTCAGATGAAAGATGCATCTATAGAGGTGGAATCCAACATGCTAGCTGCTGACAGACTGAGGAACAAGGCTGACACTGACAGAAGAAGAGGAAAATATGAAGCTTCTATTTCTGGCTCCAACACCTCCGGCCCATCATTGCCCCACCCTCAAGTAAGTGAGCTGACCCAGCTGGTGAACGTTCTGAAAGAAGAAATGGAAAGATTAAAGATGGAGAGGAAACAAATGAACAAAGGCCCTCAGAACACTGAGAACAGAGGAGGTTTCAGAAGGCCAAACAATTTTACTCCTCCAACTATGCACAGAAAGAAAGAAAGAGATAGAGATGACCAAAGGATTCAGGCCCCCTTCTAGAACAATTTTGTAGCTGATGAAGAGGAAGCAGAATCAGACGAGCCTGAACCCAAAATCCACTCTGTGGAAATCACCCCTCCTTTCCCCCACCTAACTAAGTCAGCATACGAGGAGTCTCTCATGGATAGCCAACTGAATGAATTGAGCAAGGGAGACAAAGCTGGCGGTGGCCGAGGCAGGTATAACCTGAGATCTGACAAAAAGGAAGCAGCACCTGATGTTCCTAAGTCATCCACTAGAGCATAGAAGCCTGCTGAAAAGATAGCAGATGGCCACAGAGGTAAGAAGGCCCAACCTCTCTCCCCTACTATTCAAAGTCATGCCCCTGAAATTAGAGAAATTCCAAAGCTTGCATCTTCCTTTAATTTCGAGCATGAAATTCAAAAGATTAGAATCCCTGTGCCCCTCACTGAGTTAATCAAACATGGGGAATTTAAGAGACGCTTCTCTGACCTGTTAAAATCTGAAGCCTCCAGCCCTTCCACAGACTTCATAAGCCTCCAAGATGAAAGGCCTGCAGTGGTCCTAGGTCCTATGGTAGAAGACAAAGATGATTCATCCCCTCCCTTCTACACCTCCCTGAACATACATGATAAAGTGTTACATAACTGCTTAATGGATTCAGGGGCCTCCCACAACCTCATGCCTAAAGCCGTCATGGAAGAATTAGGATTAGAAGTCACCAGAGCTTATCATGACCTCTATTCCTTTGACTCCAGGAGGGTACAATGTTTGGGAGTCATCAAGGACCTGGCAGTTTCCCTGTTTCAGCTTCCCATGAAAAGTATGGTCATGGACATAGTGGTAGTTGATGTTCCCCCCAAGTTTGGCATGCTGTTGTCAAGGTCTTGGATTAAGAGACTTGGAGGGACGCTGCAAATGGATCTCACGTATTCCACCATTCCAGTCTTCGGGGGGGAACATAGGATATTGTACAGAGAAGCCCAGCTAGCCTACATTGTCAGTGATGAAGCAAACCCCACAAATCATCCCATCTATGCCCTAGACACTGACTTAGGATCTAGCCTATTGTAGGTCACCAATGAGCCTGAGACCCCTTTACAGATCAGAAAGCAGCTCAGTCTTGATCAGGAAATGCCTTCTCCAACCACCTCTATTTGGAAGATGTTCTTTGATGGATCTTCTTCCAGTATAGGTGCAGGTGCCAGAGTGGTATTCAAATCTCCTTCTCAGGAGACCATATCACTGTCATACAAGCTGGAATTTGAAGTCACCAACAATGTGGTAGAATATGAAGCTCTGGTTCTGGGATTAAGGGCTACAAAAGAAATGGGAATCAGGGAGATGGATGTGTTCGAGGATGCAGAATTAATTGTCCAGCAGGTCAAAAATGTATATCAGACCAAGCATCCTCGCCTCAAGAATTACAGAAATGAGGTATGGGACCTTATTGATAGTTTCTTCCTGGATTTTAATATCTCTTTCATTCCAATGGAAGAAAATGCCCCAGCTGACTTTCAAGCTTTTTCGGCTAGTTTGTTCGAAGCTCCTGCGCCGCCCGCTGACAGGTCAGAGGTGGAAATAAGATACAAACCCTCTGTGCCAGACAATGTCAAACATTGGAGGGTATTTGAGGATGATCAGGAGATTGAGAAATTCCTCCAATCCATCGATGACTTCTCTGCATTTCATATTGATGAGGTCCCTGACGAGGAACCTGATCACCACCCTGGGGAGTTGTTGAATGAAATTGCCAGCCACCAGATTATTCAACTGCCGGGCAATCATATACCAAAAGGTCTGATCCCATTAGAAAGATTGTTCGATGGGAATGATGTGGCAGTAAAGGGCAGGATTTCAGGTGATGATGCTGATACAACCGAATGCAACATAGGCACACCAGAGGAGCCCAAATTGGTTAAGCTGTCAAAGAGCCTGACTGAGGAGCAGAGGACCGAGTACACAGAGCTGCTGAGGGAGTTTGCTGATGTATTCGCATGGACCTACAAAGACCTCAAGACATATGACAGGTCAGTCATCGAGCACAAGATCCCACTGAAAGAGGAGGCTAATCCATTTAAGAAAAAGCTGAGACAGATAAATCCTACGCTGTTACCTGTTATGGAGAGGGAATTAAAGAAGTTGCTAGATGCCCAGATCATAGTCCCTTTGAGATACTCCAGCGGGGTAGCCAATTTGGTCCCAGTCAGAAAGAAGAGCGGAGAAATCAGACTCTGTGTTGATTTCAGGAACCTGAACAGGAGTTCAAGGAAGGACAACTACCCCCTGCCCAACATGGAACATATATTGCAGAGGGTCACTGGTGCATCTAGGATATCTATGATTGATGGATTTTCTGGCTATAATCAGATATCAGTCATGCCTGAAGACAGAGAAAAGACAGCCTTCACCACTCCTTGGGGCACATTCATGTATGCCAAGATGCCATTTGGGCTGATAAACGCGGGAGCAACGTTTCAGCGAGCCATGGACATAGCCTTCATCGGGGAAAAAGATAAGTTCGTGGTAATTTATTTAGATGATATAACAGTCTTCTCCAAGACTGATATTGAACACCACTCCCACTTGAAGAGGGTTTTCCTGAAGTGCCGCAGGTTTGGCCTTTCCCTGAATCCCAAGAAATCATTGTTCGATATGAAAGAGGGGAAGCTGTTAGGCCATATAGTCTCAGCAGAGGGAGTGAGAATTGATCCTGACAGGGTAGAGGAAATTCAAGCCCTGTCACTTCCCAGATCTAAAAAGGAGGTCTAAGCATTTTTGGGAAGAATTAATTTCCTGAGGAGGTTTGTCTCAAATTTTGTTGAATTGGTGAAACATATCACAGCCATGCTCAGGAAGGGCCACGAGATAAAATGGACTGCTGAGCCTAGGAAGTCTTTTGACCAAATAAAGAAAGCATTGACCAAGACTCCTGTGTTGATCAGTCCATATTATTCTAAAGATTTTATGATATTTTCTTTTTCTTCTTTTGATACAGTAGCAACGGTTCTGTTACAGAAGAATGATCAAGGGCAAGAGCAGCCTATTGCCTTCTTTAGCAAGGCACTGAGAGATGCAGAGCTCCGATACGAAATCATGGAGAAGCAGGCTTATGCCTTGGTGAAAGCTCTCAAGGCTTTCAGGGTCTATGTCTTACACTCAAAGATCATTGCATATGTCCCTTCAACCTCTGTGAAGGACATTCTTATACAACCTGACATAGATGGAAAAAGGGGTAAATGGATCACCAAGATCCTAGAATTTGACCTGGAAATTAAGCCCACCAAGCTTATAAAGGGGCAGGGTTTGGCCAAACTCCTCGCCGAATCCAATTATAAAGCCTTGGAAATCAATCTTATCAATGAGCAACCTGAATCATCCAAAAAATATTCCCAAAGCATTGTGCAACTATCAGCGTGCCCCTGGTACAAAGATGTCTTGTATTTCCTGCAGGAGTTGAGACCCCCTGATGGAATGGAAAAAATCAAGGCAAGGGCTTTGAAGCTCAAAGCTGTTAGGTATTGCCTTATTGATCAAGCCTTGTATTGGAAAGACCCCCAGGGGATATTACTAGTGTGCCTGGACTTTCAACAGGCCCAGAAGGTTATGGACGATTTCCATAGCGGTCTCTGTGGAGGCCATTATTTTTGGAAGACCACTGCTCATAAGATCCTCCGAGATGGGTACTACTGGCCCACCTTATTTCCTGATGTCTGCAGGAAAATTAGAGCCTGAATCAAATGCCAGAAGTTCTCAGGAAAGCAGCAGCTCAAATCCCTGCCATTGAAACTGGTGGTGGTCTCAGTGCCCTTTTAGCAGTGGGGATTGGACTTCATCGGGGAAATTCATCCTCCCTCAAGTGGCCAGCACTGATGGATTTTGATAGCAATCGACTACTTCACTAAATGGATAGAAGCTGTCCCTACCAGAAGCACCTCCCACAAAGTGATCATCAGTTTCCTGGAGGACATCATAACTAAGTTCGGCTGCCCTAGTAAAATTGTAACTGACAACGCTTCTACATTTCGGTCTGAACCTCTGATCAAATTCTGTGAACAATTTGGGATTTCACTGATTCACTCCACTCCCTACTATCCTCAGGGAAACGGGCTGGCAGAGTCCTCTAATAAAAGTCTAATCAAACTTATCAAAAAGTTATTAGAGGATAATAAAAGGGCCTGGGACTCAAAGCTCAAATTTTCACTTTGGGCCGATCGAGTGACAACAAAGAAATCCCTGGGTCTTTCACCCTTCCAGCTTGTGTATGGGATTGGGGACGTCTTCCCCACTCAGCTTGCCTTGCCTGTGGAAAATATCCTCCAAGACTATGAAGGGGAACCTAACCATGTGCTCAGAAGAATTCATCAGATGGTGGAGGTGCAGCAGG
This sequence comes from Picea engelmannii, assembly GCA_009831015.1. Classification (NCBI taxonomy): domain Eukaryota; kingdom Viridiplantae; phylum Streptophyta; class Pinopsida; order Pinales; family Pinaceae; genus Picea; species Picea engelmannii. The sequence continues at coordinate 64,854 of ML790289.1, read as the reverse complement.
TCAGAGAACAGGTCCTGGACAGAGCCTACCATCGCCAGCAGAAGATCAAACAGGCTTTTGACAGGAAAAACAAGAAGAAAGAGTTTGAGCAGGGTGATCTGGTGCTCAAGTGGGATGCACCCAGGCAGGAAAAGGGCAAACATAGTAAATTTGATGCCCTCTGGTTCGGGCCTTTCAAGATCCTTGAAGCCTTTTCTAACAACACTTACAGGTTGCAGGATCTGGAAGGCAATGAAGTTTTCAGTGGCCTAGTTAATGGGCATTTCTTAAAAAAGTGTTTTCAGTGAGCCGCAGTCGGCTCGTTTCATTTTTGTTTTGTAAATATTGTTTTTGTTTTGTTTTCACGACTAATAAATGACTCCATAGCCCAACAGCAAAGGCACTAAGTCTGCAAAAGAGTTCTTAGAGCATCGCAAGGACGACTCTATCCCCCATGGAGCCAAATGTTAGCGATATTTCTTGCTAAGGGGGTTGAATTGCAAAAGAGCGGGTCAAGACCCACTTATCCTAAGTTTTGGGCCCAAGCGCGTCTGCATTAAAAATGAGTCATTTTTGGATGGCTGGATTTTGCGCGCCTAGATCAACGGCGCAAAGCAAATTCCGGACCCCCCTTGCCTTTCGACCTTTAAGCGGGGGAGGTCCAGAATCGGGGGCGCACCTCTCCAACGGTCCAGATGAGCGCGCTCGGATCAACGACGATGAAGACCATTCCGGACCCCCCCCCCACCTTTCTACCTTTAAGCTGAGGGGGGAGTCCGGAATCATAGGTGCAGTTTCCAATGGCCACGATCGAGGAGCCCAGATCAATGGCCCAGACATAGCCCCGACCTTCTCAGCTGCCCTGTCTTTAATCCGCATGGGGCCCGCCTCCCGCCTTATCATCTTTCTGCCCGCCTTTCCCTTGTCGCCATGTGTCACCGTTCACCTCTCTCTCACACTTCCCGATGGCCTTTCCCTCGTCTCATCATCCATTTATCACTCACCACGCATCCTCCTCCCTTCCACATCAGCCTCCCCGTAAATATGTCTGTCACATCGATCCTTCCTCTTCCTTCGCCTGTCGTATCCCGCCATGTGTTCCCCCTTTGTAATCTCTCTCTCCCCGCTGTCACATCCCCGTCGCTCCGTCCCTGCATCTCACCCTCCGCGCTGTTCTCCCCGCATATCCTTTGAGCCGGTCGGTTATTCCAGGTGGCTGCATGGGATGTCCTCCACGTCCAGAAGGTGCCGAGTTGGTCGGGCCATCCTCAATCCTGATGTTGCAGTTATTGAAGTGGTTGGTGGTGGTTAGATATCGCCTCCGCATTAATGGGAAAGCACGGCCATGAATTTAAGGAACGTCGATTCGCCGTTGGAACTGTCAAATAATTAAGATTGCATCTGACATAAGTTGCACGATCTTTCAGATGTTGACTGTCAGAAGCCATGCAGACGCAAAGCTTTCAATGCATTTTCTTGGTTCCACTGCTGTTGTTGTTTTGAGTATATGTAGGCATTTTTGCCATTTTTGTATCTATTGATGGTAGAGCTAAGCTCCCGACTGTAAAGTTTCAGCAAATATTCTGGTCCTTGATTATGCCTCTGTGTTTGAGACTTCTTGGTTTATAAAAAACAATTTCTCTTTTCCATCTTTGTTTCATCTTTTG
>ML790289.1:30325-49051 GCA_009831015.1 Picea engelmannii | reverse complement strand
GTTAAGTATACCCCCTGAATGATACTCTCCTTCATTATATTATTTATTGTTGACTGATTCTAGTGAACCAGAATGTTATGAAGAGGCAATGCAGGTAGACACCAAAAAGAAGTGGGAGCAAGGCATGAAAGAGGAAATAGATTCCTTAGCAAATAACTAGACTTAGGACTTGGTTCAGTTGCCTACAGGAAAAAGAACATTGCATAATAAATGGGTTTACAAGTTGAAGGAAGAAGATGGAGGAGAAAAGAGGTACACGGATAAACTTGTTGTAAAGGGGTTTGCACAAAAGAAAGGTATAGATTTTGATGAAATATTTTCTCCTGTTTTTAAAATGACTTCAATTAGGACTATTTTAATTCTTGTGGCAGTAGAAGATTTGCATCTTGAACAATTAGATGTAAAAACATCTTTTCTCCATGGGGATTTGGAGGAAGAGATTTATATGCAGCAGCCACAGGGGTATGAGGTCAAAGGGAAGGAGAATTTGGTATGAAGGTTGAAGAAGAGCTTATATGGCCTAAAGCAAGCTCCAAGGCAGTGGTATCTGAAGTTTGATAGGTTTATGACAAAACAGGGTTATAATAGATGTCATTTTGATCACTGTGTTTATTTTAAAAGGCTAGAAAATGGAAGCTATATTATCTTGCTATTGTATGTGGATGACATGCTTGTTGCAGCGTCTAATATGCAGGATATAAATGTACTCAAGAAGAAATTATCCAATTCATTTGCGATGAAGGATTTGGGTGCTGCAAAGAAAATCCTTGGTATGAGAATAACAAGAGACAGGAAAAATCACAAACTAACATTGTCTCAGGGTGAGTACACAGAGAAGGTGTTGGAGAGGTTTAGAATGTAGAATGAAAAACCAATTAGTACACCTTTGGCCAGCCATTTCAAATTAACTAAGGAAATGTGTTGCAAGACACAGGAGGAGATAGAATACATGTCCAAGGTCCCATATTCATCAGCAGTTGGCAGCTTGATGTATGCAATGGTTTTCACAAGACCAAATATTGCACATGCAGTGGGAGTTGTGAGCAGGTATATGAACAATCTAGGTAAAGAACATTGGGAGGTAGTAAAGTGGATTCTCAGGTATTTGAGAGGTACTACTACACATGCATTTTGTTTTGGAGGTTCAGACACTTTTCTACAAGGATATGTTGATTCAGATATGGCAGGTGATAAAGACAGCAGGAGGAGCACCACAGGGTATGTTTTTACTATAGGTGAAACAACAGTAAGTTGGATTTTGAAACTGCAAAAGGTTGTTGTACTTTCAACAACAAAGGCAAAGTATGTTGCTGCTACAGAGGCTAGTAAAGAGATGATTTGGTTACAAAGGTTTATGGAGGAATTGGAAAAGAAGTAGGAGAACAACAGGTTGTACTGTGACATTCAAAGTGCCATTCACCTTGCAAAGAACTCATCCTTCCATTCAAAGACTAAGCATATACAATTGAGGTACCACTTCATATGATCTGCCTTGGAAGATGGACAATTGAAGCTATAAAAGATACACACTAGCCAGAATCCTGCAGACATGTTAACAAAGGGAATAACCAGGGAGAAACTGAGTTCTTGCTCAGTTTCAGTTGGTCTTCAAGAATGAAGATGAAGATGAGAATTTTTCCAGGTCCAAGAAGGTTCAGAGTCTAGCATATACATCAGCGGTGGATTTGTTGAGATCAGTCTCCAAGTGGGAGAGTGTTGGTTGTGGAGCTTGATTATCTTCTTGATTTAGAGGTCTTTTACTTTCAGCTGTGTTTATACCCCATGAAGTATTTACACCCCAGAAGTATGTACACTCTTCCACGCGGGGGAGTGCAGAGGGGGGGGTACCCCCTCTGTGGGGTCTAGGGGGGCTATCCCTCCGTCTGGGGGGTCTGGGGGCAAGTGGGCCCCTAGCGGGGGTTTGAGGGAAGCGTCCCCCGATGGGGTTCAGGGGCGAAGCCCCCAAAGCAAAAATTGCCTTGTAAAAGTATATTGTAATTTCATTGTAAATCTGGACCATTCATTATAAGGTCGTAGATCTAACGATAGGGATTATGTTAGGGTTTTTTGCCCAGAAGGCAACCCTCTTTTATGAGGGAAATGTATTGCAGCTATGGAGGTTGGAAAGTATTATATTCTGAGAGAGGAGACTATGAGAGAAAGAAGAGGAAGTTACAATGGGTTTTGCTGTAGGTTGTATCCCTTCATTTTGTTGGATAATAATAAAGAAAGGACCTGGCAATTTCTCTGGTGGACATAGCCCACACTGGGTGAACCACGTAAATCTGTGTCTGTCTTGTATTGTGTATCTTCTGTGTTTTATTTCCATAGTTGTTTTATTTTATTGCTCTGTGGTCCTGTTTTTACTTGTAGCATAGCAAGTCTGCTATGCAACAATAACCTATAGCAAAAACGTAGCAGAATGCGCAGCAATCTGGTAAAATAGGTGTTAAATATGACATACTATCTCACTGATAAAAAACTATTTTTAGACACTGAGAGGGATTTTTGTATTTAATATTTTTATAAAGAAAAAACTCTCTTTTTCTTTAAATTCATCTCTAGATGGCTGGAATACGTGTCATAAAAACATGTCTTGGACAGGAAATCACGAAAACTGAAAAAGAGGGCTCAAAAATTCTTTTTAATATCTCAGCCCGTGACACATTTTACAAATATGAGAGAGGTTTGTATTATTTGGTTTGTCCTAGACAAAAAATTCTTGGGGATTTTCAAAATTCCTCTCCAATTGGTCAGAAATTGATCTTGAAGTTGATCACTAAACCAGTAATTTGTGCAGTGTGACCTGTAGCCTGTGCGTAGGAAAATCCACTGCATGACAACATCCTATGCGTGACATCCAACTGCATGACGAAATCCACTGTGTGAAAGCATCCTATGCACGACAACCTCTTTTGTGTGAAAACATCCTATGCATGATAGCCCACTGTACAATGAAATCCACATCGCGACAACATCCTATGCGCGACAGTATCCTCTACATGACAACATCGTCTGCGCGGTGCACAGTGAATTTTGCAGTGCATAGTTGCAAATTGAAATGGGAATAGATAAATGATAAGATTCCTTTTGAAACTGACCCTTGGAGATGTTAGATGATGCTAGGCATAAAAACAACATAGGTGCTAACAGGCACGACTTTCCAAATTATTGACAAACCTCTAACCTTAGCCATGAAAATCATGGTGCTAACAATATCCTTGGCATGTTATGGTATGACACTTTTTATTACATTTATGTCATAATTTTTAGCACTTTAGGGATGTATTGTCTTGAATATTGTATGGATGTCATGTATCATCATGCATTTCAACATGCATTTGTTATCTAAAACATAGCTTAAGATTTCATTTTTGGCCCCCTTTCATTTATTTATTACTTGTTTTAAGGGATGTTATATTTTTCCTTGTATTTCCTTGCCTTGTCTTCCCTTGCCATGCCATGCCTTGCCGTTGCATGCATTTCCATGTCATGCCTTGGATTACCTTTCCTTTCCATGCCATGCTTTGCATTACCTTTCCTTTCCATGCCATGCCTTGTCATGTCGTTTCCTTGCATTGCCATGCCTTTCCTTGCCATGCCATTCTTTCTCATCCCTTCACTTTCCATGCGATACCATGCTTTTCCATCCCATGCCTTTCCTTTCCATGCCATGCCTTTCTATGTCATGCCTTGACATACCATGCCATTCCATGCCTTGAATAAATGAACAAGTTTAATACGTAACTGAACAATTTTAATACATAAATAATGCTTGTACTAAATGAACAAATTTAATACGTAAAAACTACAATCAAAGGATTCATTAAGAAAGTCATTCTACCACTTTTAGTCGCATGGGCCTTGGTCAAATAGACTTGCGAGAGCTTAAAAAACTATTTTATGCCACTCGGTTTAGATTTTATTCCCTCAGACCAAATTGACCACATGTCCCTAAATGGCTTGTGGAGGTGAGTTTAAACTCACGATAAAACTCAAACCAGGACTCGAATGGACAAATCGTCAGTGCATTGGATTCAAAGAACTGGGTTTCAACTAGTGGGGCCCCTCTGCTATCATTCGTCCACCATAAAACCATTTGTTGGAGTATCTCTGACACTAGGGTTTTTATCAATGAGGCATAGTGCAATTTCTAAAGAGGTATATTTTCAAGAACATTATGTTGGGATTTTTTAGGTAGTGTAGTTGCATGGGCCTTGGTCAAACAAAATTGCAGGAGCTTACATAACTCTATTATGCCACACGGTTTGGATTTTATGCCCTCATAACAAATTGGCCACATGTCCCTAAATGGATTGAAGAGAGGAGTTTCAACTGGCGATAAAACTCAAACCAGGTCCTAGATGGATGAACCGTCAGTTGCATTAGATCCAGAATATTTGGTTTCAACTAGTGGGGCCCCTCCGCTATTATTTCGTCCACTGAAAAACTATTTGTTGGAGTATCTCCGACACTGGGGTTTTTCTCAATGAGGCATAGTGCAATTTCTGAAGAGGAGGTCATTTTTCAAGAACATTGTGTTGGGAATTTGTGGGTAATGTAGTCACATGGGCCTTGTCAAAATATAATTGTGTGAGCTTATGGAAATTCATTATGCCACTCAGTTTGGATTTTATGCCCCCATACCAAATTGGCCAGATGTCCCTAAATGACTTGATGAGGTGAGTTTCAACTAGTTATAAAACTCAAATCGGGTCTCGGATGGATGAACCTTAAGTTGAATTGGATTCAGAGCACCAAGTTTTAGCTAGTGGGGCCCCTCCGATATCATTTTGTGCAATGTAAAATAATTTTTTGGAGTATCTTTGGCACTAGGGTTTTTCTTAATGTGGCATAGTGCACTCTCTGAAGAGGAGGTTGATTTTCAAGGACAATGTGTTGGGAATTTTTGCGTAGTGTATTCATGTGGGCCTTGGCCAATAAAACTTGCGAGAGCTTACAAATCTCCATTAGTCCACTTGGTTTGGATTTTATATCCCCGGACCAAACTGACTACATGTCCCTAAATGGTATGGGAAGGCATGGCAAGGCAAGGAAAGAAAAGGCATGGGAATACATGTCAAGGAAAGGAATGGAAAGGCATGGAAAGGAAAGTCAATGCAAGGCATGGCATGAGAAGGCATGTAAAGGAAAGGTAAGGGATAGAAAGGCATGAGAAGGCATGGCAAGGCAACACATGGGAAGTTGTTATCACCATAACAATTTTTTGATGAATCCAAGTTTCAGAACTTAGAGAGGGGATAAAAAGGTGTAGAGGCATGATAAACTAGAGGACAAGGCAAGATCTAGCGGAAGAGGGATAACTCTAGCAGAAGAACATATTTGATGGGACCCGATGGGCCACAGATATCAAGCACCATAGATAAACGGTCAGAGACCATATCGGGTGGAGAACTAGCACATAGGTTAAGTATTTGAAAGCGGGCTAACAAAAATACCGTGGTTTTGGCTTGGGACCACGTGGTGCCACCGGATGTGTATTGGGGTGAAAAGAAGTCTAACCCAACTACTTTGCCTCGTCCCTAATATCGGGAATCATATATAAAGGGGGTACCCTTGTCATTATTTTATGTTATTTCAAATCATTTGAACGTTAAAAGTGGCGTGACCACTCTAGTCAAAACTAAGCTAAAAAATGCACCAAATTCATGCGTCTTCCTCTCATTCACATGTATTTTTCATCATCGCCATGAATCCTGTCATTTTGTCTATAACAAAGTAAGATCCCCCACCAAGCGAATAAGACCTAATTGACAGAGACTCTGATGTGTTCGACACCGAAATAACTGTCTCACCCATCTCTGTGTCTAGAGCCAATTTTTCAGATAATGTAGGGAGACATATACACTTTCTTGAAGTGGTCCAAGCCTCCATAGTCCCTTACGCCATTGAAGTTGCATTCCCTTTCCCGAAATTTATAGGTTGGTGTGCAGAAAAATACTCACAGGAAGAGAAGGTCGTTTTAAATAAATTAGGGTCAAAGGTCGTGTAGAGTAGACAGTCTACAATTCGATACACCCTTGACATACTAGAGTCTCCCTCCATAGTGTTTGAACCCTTCTAGGAGGAAAATCTAGTTACATTTTACAAGGAATGTCCCCCTGAGGTCAAAACCCTAATTTTACAAACAATTGTTAAACCTGAGCATTATTCCGAGAGTCTGTTCTTTCCCATGAATGTAAGAGTCATGGTTATTTAAATCCAGTGGGCCTGTTCCATACTCAGTCATATTTTAGGTTTAGATATTGAAAAATATGTGATTGAGGTCATGTTAGGTTTTTTGTTAATCTTTTTCTTGTCAAAGTCCAATCAGTCAATCCGTATCATTTTTTAAGGATTTATAGTTGATAATGTACACAAACAACTAGTGAACTTCCAATCACTAAGGCACTCCAGGTATTACACATACTTGCTAAAAATGTTCCTGGAGACAAACAAGAAAGAGTTCCTTGAAGCAGAATTCACCTCAACTGAATGCAAAAGAATAACAATGCTCATTTTCATAAATAAGATCATGTCCAAAATTTACAGCTTGATCTTCAACACCATCTTGCCAAGAGTCCTGGAGGACAGGAAAAGTTATTTGCAGCCAAATTCAAAAAAAAAAGTAGAAGATTGGGTGATGTTCATGCATTCTACAGTAATTTGGGTATATGGCTGTCAAGAGGCCCCTTACCTTCTACTTGTATTTCTGACACTCGGATTCTTTTCCCTGGAGTTCATCATGCAAATAATCATCTCAGAGACAAAACATTTCTTGAAAATGAACAAGGTGTCCAACCTAAAATTTACTTTCATCATAGGACCCTTTGTTGTGAAGACTAGATAATGCTTATCTCAGATTCAGGCCAAACTCAAGGATTTTGTATTTTCACAGCTATAAGGGGGAAGATATCATCCACATCAGGTCATATCTAAAAGAAGATTGATAATAAAACAGGGCCCTTATGAACATGAGCATGTTGAAGGTTTTGACAAATTGGAAAATTTGGAAACCTATGATGATATGGAAGCCATATTGCAGTTTTCTCAGACACAACAAGTAAGGCCAACCCTGTAGTAAGCTCAAACACAAAAGAACCCTTAGAAGTTGATATTCAAAGTTCCCAAAGCAAGTGTCTACACCAAAAGAAGCATTTGAGAAGCCCTAGGTACTAGTGAGCAACAAAGTGTCCCTAAAAAGATAAATATCACACAATCTCCACAGATAGTAGATATGGAGGAAGAAGAGCCTAAAGAGAAAGTAACTATGGATATGGAGGAGAGTGGCACCAACAAGGAAGAAGTTGGTAAAAGAAGCATGCCCCAAAGTGAAATCAGCTCAAGATCTTTTAGAAGCAAAAAAACACATTTTTGATAAAGCACCCGGAGTAATCTACCAATCTAAAGAAGATTTAGAAAATCAATATATTGTGAAAGGAAGCTTGGCCATGAGTGAAATAAGAGAGTTGATAGCTGAGGTAGAAAGGATTTATTAGAATAAGTCTTCTATGTTCTTAGTCAGGGATATAGAGAATAAGACACTCAACATAGAAGTAGCAGATGAGGACAAAGTGTCTGAAGATAAGCTGCATTATGAAAATATCAATGCCCCAGACAAGGTGCAACTCCACAGAAACACCAGTGACATGTTGTATTCAGACAACCTGAGTATGAGCTTTAATATTTCAAGGCTAAAAACTCATGCACTTAAGTTGGAGGGGCAATCGAGGCAAGAAAAATCATCCAGCAGAGCTTGCCAGACTCAATTCAAGAGATTAGAATCTGAAGGCCCTCAAGGGGTAAAATATTCCTTAGAAGAGAAAGACAAGATGATTCAAAGCATGACGAAAAGGATAAATATGTCTTCCACAGAGCATCCACAAACATAAGAGATGGTTCCTCTAGAATAAGAGAAATAGACATTTTGACATGAAGCATTGAATTACAAGGCCAAAGTATTACAGCTGGAGAAAGAAAAGGAGGATTGGTCACAAGGACAAGTAGAAGTATGAAACATGGTTGCAGTTGTACCTTGTACTATAGAAGATGGGTCAAACACTGAAGGACTTTTCCATGCTATGTCACAATTTATCTTGAAGGTGGGAGAAATCAAAAGACTTAAGGGAGTCATAGAAAAGATACAACAAGAAATGAAAACAAAGGATGAGAAGATGGCCTGGTTCCAAAAAGAAAATCAAGATTTGCAGAAAAGAGTAGACAAGTTGAAGACAAGGTTGAAAGGTAAAGGAATTTTGCAAGGATCCAAACACGTAATATGGGACTCTATTATTGCTAAAGCTTCCAAGTTCGGGCTATACCTAAATTTCATAAATGACAAAGATAGCATGGACATCACAACGATAAGCAGGTTCACTGTTGTGAATGAGACACTGGAGAAAAAACCCTCAGAGTGGGCCCAAAATTCTATAAATATGCTAAATTCCATTCCCACTATTAAACTTCAAACCATTGGGGTCAAGGACAGGACTACATTGATCATTTGGGCTAGGAGGATCATTTCCAAGAATAACTTTCTCAAGTCAGTTCAAACCAAAGACATACAGATGGAGCAGAGTATACAGGAATTCAAGGATATGTTTGAAGAGTTGTTCATCAAAGGCCTCCCACCATTTTGGGATGGAAAAGGGAAATTATATGATCAGGAGGAATAAAACTCTCACCTCGCCCAATGAAAATGGATCACTCCAAGTTTGAAGGGCTGGAGGAAAACTTGAAAGGAACAAATTTGGTGGAATATTTGACCACAGATTTTGAGATCTTAAATCAATTCAAGACAGTAAAGATTGGGATACCAACCATGACTTATGCCACTTGCATCAACTTGGAGATCCTGATAAAGGAAATTATGGATTACAAGATCCCTTCTGACTTATAGTGGAAAGAGATAGTGTGTCTAGGAAAGACAAAATGTAATTTTCCAGGAACCAACAAATAGCCTCCAAGTGTCACCAGGATGGTGGATTCGGCAGAATACCAAATAGGACAAACGGCGAAGACAAAAGCCGACGAGTCGAAAGAATCAGCTGCGGATGCATGAAGCATTTTTTGTTTGATCAATCAGTGTAATCGGTTCCCATAACAAAACTGTCAAATGTAATTATTATAGTCAGTTTTAGAAACTGAAACGTTTCAATTCAACTATTGTTATCAGTTTCTAGTTGAAATAAAATAGAATTGTATAAATGATAGAAGTTTTGAATGAATCAATGTTGGCAGGAGTGCAAGGGCACCTTTTTAGTTGTTCCAAACTCAATTGTAATTTTTTGGAGCTGAATTGAATATATATGCAAAAGCTTTTGAAGTCTTTATGAAAATATTCTAATGGTGGTGATATGAGTTTTTTCTTCTCTCATAGTATGTATTGATTGTGTTCTTAAATTACATTTTCACTTTCTTCTGTTTAAATTGGATAGTTTAAAAGATCAGAATTCATCTTGTGATGCTCTTGGCTTAAGCAATTTAAACTATGTGATTTTCTTCCTAACTAATTCAGAATTTATTTTAGTAATGCTCTGATGCAGTTACTTGTTTTCTCCTTCTTCTTACACTCTGCATAAATACAATTTATAACTCAGATTCATTACCTCATTTATCCTTTATCCTCTGAAGAGATCTACCATTTAGTCATTGTTTTCTTTCACTTTCATAATTTTGACTCCATAGCCTTAAGTGTCCCTCCCCTTCCTTGCAAACAACTTTATAAAAAACCCCAAAACAAACTAAATCTAGCCACAGATTTCCAAAGAAATATCAAGTGACAAGAGAGAGACCTATCTGAGCTCAGCATGCTAATACCCAGCTCTAAAGTTGGTTGAAATAATTATGTCTATTTTTTGTCTAGAAGCCAAACAAAATTTACAGAGTGCTAACATTCTGGCGTTTTTGTCAGGGTACGAAAGTGGAATCTTCCCTGGGAAAATAACGACTTAAATCTTCAGTTTTGATTCTTGGGGGTGAAAGGGAATCAAACACCTTATTGTCTAATATTATTTTTTCCCTGGCGACTCCATTACCAAGAGACCAGTTGTACCAAGCAGTTTGAGCTAGAAATATTGGCTCCAAAGAGAATTCATACTAGGAGAAACCGAGACCCAGAAGATGAAATCCATGTGTCTGAGCTTGAAAATATTGCACACAAAAGAAAATAAAGACAAATAACCCATTTTTTTTCATTTAGATTGATATCTATCCTTTCCCAAATATGGAGTAACAAGCATTGAAGACCTTGAGTTTGATGTAAAATTTGAACAAACTCTATTTCGGACTAAATCTGTATATTGCTTGAACGAAGTCATCTCTGACAAAAAGATGTTCCGAGATTTGATTTTAGCTTCATTTGCGAACCCTATAGTGATTCATACTCATAATCAACAACCACTTCAACCCCTCACAACAGCCATGGCAGCTAGATTTTCTCCTCTTGTACTTCCTGCTCAACTACATGATTTACCTCGAGAGTATAATCTAAGGATCAAACTATATGATGTTGAAGGTAGTGTGTGACCTTAGAAACATCTAGACTATTTCACTGATTTTATAGACTTGGAAGAAGTAGATTTTGAAGATGCAAAAATGAGACTATTTGCACAAAGCCTTGTAGGAGAAGTGAGGAAGTGGTTTAGAGCTCTTCCAACATCTAGTATCAGAAATTTTGAGGCCTTTGAAACCAACTTTCTTGAAAAATGGGGTAACAAGAAGAACCCCCTTCAGTGGTTGACTCAGTATAATAACATGAGGAGGTCACCTAACAAAATAGTGCAGGATCTTTCAGCAAAATTTGTAAAGCCTTATAATCTGATTCCTACTGGGGTAAAGCCCCCCCCTAAAGTTGCTCAACTCAGATATCTTGATTCTTTTGAAAGTGATTTTTATTTGTTATTGAGGGAATGAAGATATGCTTCATTAGATGATATGATGACTGATGCCATAAAAGTTGAGGTAAATCTAATGGCTTCAGGAAAGATCAATTCTGACTTTGACAAGGACATGAACAGAGCTCAAGATAAGGTACAACCTTCCACCTCACAAACATCAGAAGAAAGGTTTGAAATGATGATGAAAACCATGGAGAAAATGATGGAAAGAATGGACTTAGATAATAATCCTAACACCAGAGAACAGGATGATGGACCACACAGAAATTAGATAAGACCAACAATCCAACAAATTAGACAAAGAAATCAAGGGAATCAGGGAAATCAAGGAAATCAAGGGAATCAGGGAAATCAAGGAAATCAAGGGAATCAGGGAAATCAAGGAAATAATGGGAATCAAGGAAATTAGGGAGATCAGGGGAACCAAAAAATAAGGCCTCCTTTTCAAAATAATTATGTGAATGATAATTATGAAGGATATTTTGAAGACAACATGAATTGTTGTGATGATAAAGAAACATAGGTGTTTTTTACTAAAGAAGAACATGATCAGTTCATTGATGCAAATGAAATCTTCATGTAAGATGAGGAGGAAAGGCTATTGGTGGAAAGGGAAGATTACCAAATAGGATTGCAGAATTCCATCATGCAATTCCAGAGACAATATAATCTTTGAAATCATAAAGTACTTGCTAACCCCCCAAAGGGAAATCCTCCAAAGGGAAACCCCACCAAAGAAGCTCAGAGTAACATACCCTCTTCAAATTAGCCTAAAAAGGATTCTGCTGCAAAATATGTTGTGGACAAAGGAAACAAGAACGAAGAACCCCAAAAAAAGGTACCTGAAACAAGAAAGGAGACAGTCACCAAAGAGGTAGAGAAAACCTCATCCTACTTTAATTTTGAAAGTGAAATGGCCAAGATTAAAAAATTTGTACCATTCAATGAATTGATCAAGAAAAAAGAATATAGATATCAGATCATCAAGATGCTTAATATGGAACAAACTTCGGATACCCTCAACATACAAGATGATCACCCAACCATGTTATTTGGCCCACGTGTAGAGGAAAATAATGATTCTAAAGAAGTCCCCCCTTTCTATGTCAGTTTGAGAATCCATGATATGACTCTACACAATGCCATGTTAGATTCAGGAGCATCCCACAACCTGATTCCCAAGGTGGTCATGGAACAATTAGTTCTAGATATGACAAGGCCTTACAAAGACCTGTTTTCTTTTGATTCAAGGAAGGTGAAATGCCTAGGTCTTATCAAAGATCTGGTGGTGTATTTAGCTCAAATTCCAACAAAGAATATGATCATGGATGTAGTGGTTGTTGATATTCCTACCAAGTTTGGCATGTTGTTATCCAGGTCAAGGGATGCAAAATTGAAAGGAACTCTCCATATGGACATGTCATACACCACCATCCCTGTCTTTGGTCAAGACAGAAGGTTGTATAGAGAGGATTTTCTCAAATACATGGTCAGCAACAAGTCACAACTGAGTAATCATCCCATCTACTTTGTAGAAACTGAATTGGGGTCTTCCATATTCTTCAACGATCTATGTTTTGAAGAGAAAGGGACATAAATTGATATGGTTGACAAAGGTAGATCTGATCAACAAATTAAGAAGTTTTCAGAGCAGCAGGACTATGCATAAAATGAGATGTGGAGCATGAGATTTGATGGAGCTGTCAACAGAGAGTGGGAAAGAGATGGTGTGTGGATTAACCCCCATAGGTTGGCTACAAAATTGTTATCTTATAAGATGGATTTTGATTGTAGAAACAATATGGCTGAATATGAAGCATTAGTATTAGGATTAAAATATTTAAAGGAAATGGGTAATAAGAATATAGTTGTTCATGGAGATTTTGACTTAATCATAAATTAGGTGAAGGGAATATATCAAGCCAAGCACCCCAGATTAAGAGAATACATGAACACAGTGCTTGACTTACTTGAACAATTTTTAGAATATATCCTATCAACGATTCCAAGGGGTCAGAATCAGATTGTTGATGCCCTTGCCACTTCAGCTTCAGTTTTTAAAATTCCAATCTTTCCTAGAAGGGGATATGAGGTTGAGATAAAGAACATACCAATAGTGCCTGATAACATTAAGTACTGGCAAATTTTTGAATATAATAAGCAAATGGAAATTTTCCTCAAACTAGAAAATGGATTTGAAAATTTAAACATTGATCAAGAATGTTGTGATGAAGAGGTGGATGCAATGGCTTTCATAAAGGATGTTTACTTCAATAATTAGATTGGAGTAAGAGATATATTTTAACTGAAGAGAAACATCATTTGTAAGGGTCTAGCCCCATTGGAGAAACTTTTTGATAATAATGATGTGCCCAGAAGTCCAAAAATTACAGTAAATGAACGGGATGTGGAAGATTTCAATATTGGAACTCAAGAGGATCCCAAGAGCATTAAGTTGTCCAGAATACTCAACCCTGAAGTCAAGGAGAGATATATCAAATTAATGAAAGAATTCCCTAATGTTTTTTCCTGGAGCTATGAATATTTAAAAGTTTATGACAACAGTGTAATTCAACAAGTGATCCCATTCAAAGAAGATCACAAACCTTTCAAACATAAATTAAGAAGGATAAACCTATTGTTGTTTCCCTTGATTGAGAAAGAGGTAAAGAAGTTATTTGAAGCCAAGATCATAGTATCCATGAGGTTTTCTAAATGGGTGGCAAATTTGGTGCCAGTCAGAAAAAAGAGTGGAGAAATTAGGTTGTGTGTGGATTTCAGAAATCTGAACAAAGTATCTTTAAAGGAAAACTACCCACTTCCTAAGATGGATCACATTTTACAGAAAGTGGTGGGCTCTCAGAAAATGTCAATGTTGGATGGCTTCTCTAGATACAATCAAATTATGGTGCACCCGGATGATCAGGAAAAGACAACATTCACAACTCCATGGGAACATTCATGTATGCCAAGATGCCTTTTGGGCTCATGAATGTAGGGGAAACATTTCAAAAATCTATGGACATAGATTTTGCTAATGAAAAAGAAAAATTCATTGTTATCTACCTAGATGATATCACTGTGTATTTTGTTTCAGACGAAGAACACCTCAAGCATCTAAGAAGGGCCTTTCAGAAGTGTAGAAATTTTGGTATCTCGTTGAACCCCAAGAAGTCAAATTTCTCCATGGAAGAAGGAAAGATGTTGGGTCACATTATTTCAAAAGAGGGGATAAAGGAAGATCCCAAAAGAGTTGAGGGAATCTTAAAAATTGGCATACCTAGAAGTAAAAAGGAGGTACAATCTTTCCTAGGAAAAGTGAATTTTCTAAGAAGGTTTATCCCTAATTTGGATGAAATCATAAAGTATATTACTAACATACTCAAGAAATGAAATGAAATCAAGTGGACCCTTGAAGCCAAAAAATTCTTCGAAGACATTAAAGTGGCATTATCAAAGACTCCAGTACTGGCCAGTCCTAATTTTGAAAAAGACTTCATATTGTTCTCTTTTGCCTCAGAGCACACAATTGTTGGTGTTTTACTACAGAAAGATGAGCAGGATTTTGAGAATCCCATAGCATATTATAGGAATACATTGAGGGATTCCCCCTTGAAGTATGATATCATGGAGAAGAAAACATATGCACTAGTCAAGGCCCTGAAAGAATTCAAAGTTTACATTTTGCATTCCCATATTACTGCTTATGTTCCCAGTAGTTCTATGAAGGATATCCTAACACAGCCTGATCCTGAAGGAAAAAGGGGTAAACAGATAGTTGTGCTATTAGAATATCACCTTGAGATCAAAACTACAAAGTTGATCAAGGGACATGGGCTTGCGAAGTTGATGGGACAGACCAACTATGAAATTTTAGGAATAAATTTCATGGTTGACTTGTCAACATGTGGAGAAGAAGAGAGAACTCCTCAAATATCCAAGAAATTTATTGACTCCCCATGGTATGCAGACATCATTTATGTGTTGAGAAATTTGTAGGCTCCACCTGAATTAAGTAAAACAAAGGCCAGATTCTTAAAGATGAAAGAAACAAAGTTTTGTATAGTAAATCAATCTCTATATTAGAAGGATCTAGGGGGGATTTTATTGAGCTACTTGCTGGAAGAAGAAGCATAGAAGACCATCAGAGAGTTCCAGGAGGGTGATTGTGGAGCCCACCATTATTGGAAAACCATTGTGCACACGATTTTAAGGGCTGGGTTCTATTGGCCTAGCATTTTTCCCGATGTCTATAAAGAGGTTTCAAGATGTCATGAATGCCATATTTTTTATGGGAAAAGAAAACTAGAACCTCTGCCTTTGAAACCCATATTTGTTGAAGAACCTTTCAGACAGTGGGGCCTTGATTTAATAGGAGAGATACATCCACAATCCTTAGACTAACACAAGTGGATTCTGACAGCAACAAATTACTTCACTAAGTGGATTGAGGCAGTTCCCACCAGGTAGGAAACAAATGTTGTTATCATCCAGTTTTTGGAAGATCATATTTTTTCCAGGTTTGGATGTCCACTCAAAATCATCACAGATAATGCAACAACGTTTAAGTCCAAAAAGATGGATAAATTTTGCAATGAATACAACATAACTCTGGGCCACTCCACCTCTTATTACCCTAAAGGAAATGGATTGGCAGAGTCATCAAACAAGAGCTTGACCAGAATTATAAAAAAGTTGCTACAAGATAACAAAAAGGCCTGGCACAAAATCTCATCCATGCACTATGGGCTGAAAGAATCACGCCAAAGAGATCTATCGCCACCTCACCTTTTCATATTTGTTATGGCACAAAGGCTATTTTTCCTACTACATTAGGGTTGCCATTGATGAGGTTATTATAGGAACAAGATGCAAAAACAAATGTCACTCAAAGAAGAAAGGATGAACTAATCAGTGTGCAACAAACCAGGGAAAAGGATTTCCGCAATGCTCAACTGCACCAAGACAAGATCAAGAAGTATTTCGATAGGCATACCAAGGTGGATGACTTCAAACCGAAATACTTGGTATTAATATGGGATGGAAGAAACAAATATAAGGTAAAGCATGGGAAGTTTGACCATCTATGGATGGCATCGTTCAAGATTGCAACATACCATGGAAACAATGCCTATCTGCTACAGGAAAGTAATGGATACATCATTGGAGGAGGGCCTGTGAATGGCATTTTCCTCAAGAATTATGTCATTTAGAACAATCATCAACTTTTCCATTCATTGTACATAATCGTTTTTCATTTTTTTTTTGCATGAAAAAATTGAAATAAAGGAAGAATAATTGAAGCCTGAGGTGAAGGCCCTAGGTTATGCTGGGTTGATTTTGAGTTTTTGATAAAGGTTGATAGATTTATATTGCAGGATTAAATTACATCCCAATCTACAGGCACTCGGTCTACTATTCTTTGCTACCTCGCAAGGAGGATAACATCCCTAGTTGGATCCCATGTTATCACCATAACAATTTTTTGATGAATCCAAGTTTTAGAACTTAGCGAGGGGCTAAAAAGGTGTAGAGGTGCGATAAATTAGAGGATGAGGCCACATGTAGCGAAAGAGGGATAAATCTAGCAGAAGTGTAGAGTTGATGGGACCCGGCGAGACACAGATCTCAGGAACCACAGATCAACAGTCAGAGACCATATTAGGAGGAGAACTAGCACGGAGGTTAATTATTTGAAAGAGGGACGATAAAAATACCGTGGTTTTGGTTCGGGACCACGTGGAGCCACTGGATACATATCGGGGAGAAAAGCAGTCTACTCGAAACCTCTTTGCCTCGTCCTTGATATCGAGAAATGTATATAAAGGGGGTACCCTTGTCATTATTTTATGTTATTTCAAATCATTTGAACGTTAAAAGTGGCACGACCACTCCAACGAACCTAATCTCAAATGTGCACCAAATTCACATTTCTTCTGCTCATTCGCAGGTATTTTTCATCATAGCCATGAATCCTATCGTTTTGTCTGTAAGAGAGAAAGATCCTCCACCAAGCGAAGATGCCCTAATTGACAAAGACTCTGATGTTTTTGAAACTGAAATAATCATCTCACCTGTCTTTGTGTCCAGAGCTAATTTTTCAGATAATGTAGGGAGACAAATACCCTTTCTCGAAGCATTCCAAGCCTCCATAGTCCCTTACTCCATCGAAGTCTCATTCCCTTTCTTGGAATTCATAGGTTTGTGTGCAAAACAATACTCACAGGAAGAGAAGGTGTTTTAAATAAGTTAGGGTCAGAGGTATTGTGCAGAGTAGATACATCGTTAATTCGATACACCCTTGACATATGAGAGTCTCCCTTTGCAACATCTGAACCCTTCAAGGAGGAAAAGATAGTTATAGTTTATAGGGAATGTTCCCCTGAGGTCAAAACCCTATTTTCGCAGACAATTGTTAAACCTGAGCATTATTCTGAGAGTCTGTCCTTTCCCATGAATATAAGCGTCATGGTTATTGAAATCCAGTGGGCCTGTTCTACACTCAGACAAATTTTAGGTTTAGATAATGAAAAATATGTAGTTGAGGTCATGCTAGGTTTTTTGTTAACCTTTTTCCAGTCAGAGTCCAGTCAGTCAATTCGTATCAGTTTTTATGGATTCATAGTTGATAATGTACACAAACATCTAGTGAACTTCCAGTCACTAAGGCACTTCAGGTATTACACATACTTACTGAAAATGTTCCTGGAGACAAGCAAGAAAGAGTTTCCTGAACCAACATTCATCTCAACTGAATGCAAAAGAATCACAATGCTCATTTTCATAAATAATATCATGTCCAAAGTTTACAACTTGATCTTCAACACCATCCTGCAAAGAGTCCTAGAGGACATGAAAAGTTATTTGCAACCAAATTCAAAAAACAGAGTAGGATATTGGGTGTTTTTCATGCATTCTACAGTAATTTGGGTATATGGTTTTCAAGAGGCACCTTACCTTCTCCCTATCTTTTTGACACCCATATTCGTTTCCCTGGAGTTCATCAAGCAAAGAATCATCTCAGAGAAAGAACATTTCCTGAAAATGCACAAGGTGTCCAACCTGAAATTTCCTTTCATCATAGGACCCTTTGTTGTGAAGACTAGATCCTTCTTATCTCAGATTCAAGCCAAACTCAAGGAGTTTGGATTTTCACAGCTACAAGGGAGAATATATGATCCACATTAGGTCATATCTAAAAGATTATTGATAAGCAAACATGGCCCTTATGAACATGAGCATGTTGAAGGTGTTAACTCCCAAAATGAAACCGTCCTTTTGGCCGAGTTTGGGTGGATATCATAGCTTTCAGTAGTAGCTTTAAGCCATTTTCGAGTTTTTTCGGTTCAGAAAATTTTTGGTTTTTTGTGGTGGGTCTTAGGAAATAATCGAAAATAAAGTCTTCCATTTCAAAAAATGACTGTTTGCTTTCAACAGCTAACCTCATGTTTTAGGACCTATTGTGTGCTGAGGAAAGCGCTAGCTTTCAACAGCTAAGCGCATCACTTCACCAGTTCAAAACGCTGTGGAAAGTGACAAGGCACGAAAATCCTGACAGACGACCCACACGTGGCACGCCGTGAAGAGTACCTGCTTTCGCGCCAAGGAATGATTTTTTAAAAAGAGGATATGGTACGTTGTTTTGCTTTCTGCGGCTAACACGAACTTCCTATCAAATGCCGAGTTGTGGAAAGGGTTCACTTCCCGCAGCTAAACGAGTTTTCCGAGAAGACCGTATGCTGATGAAAGAGGCAAGCGAGCCTGATGGTAAGAAAGTTCTTCAAACATCATAGCTGCGTGAAGCACGATCACGTGCTCATTACCCACG
>ML790289.1:0-15108 GCA_009831015.1 Picea engelmannii | reverse complement strand
TGCCTGTCGTTGGTCACTATCCAAATACGACACATATTTGACCAGTTCCATAAACCTGATCTCATATTCTTCTACCATTTTGTTTCCCTATACTAAGGCATGAAATGCCCCAACCTGTTGTTCCTCGTAGTAAGCCGGTAGACATTTCCTCCTGAACCTTTCCTCGAAAAGTTCCCAAGATACTGTGTCTGGGGTAAGGTGCAGTTGTCTTTCCAAGTTGACCCACCAGTTCAGGGCGTGTCCCTTAATTGAAAAATGGCGATCTTCACCTTTGATTTGGACGCATAGTCCCTTAAGGCAAAACACCTGGTCATGCCTTCCAACCGTGCTTCCGCGCATTCACTGGCACGACCTCCGGCAAACTCCAAAAGTTTGATATTTTTCAACTCTCGTGTGATGTCTTCAGGTGGAGGTCCTCCCCCTGAATCCCTTGACGCTTCTGGATTACCCGTTCCAGACGGTGGGGGTTCCACTTTAGTCCCTGCCAGTTGTCACCCCTTTGAAGTCTCATTGATGGCTTCCAACGAGTGCAGTATGAGGGTGAGTTCGGGTGATGGTGGTGGTGGCGCTGGTGGTTCTTGCGACGACGCTCCCATGCCTCGACTCCCTCGAGTCCTGACCATCCTGTGTGCTTTGACCTGCATCAACCAAATTTGTCAAGGTGAGTTCCAGGATGTTTTAAATTGGTGCTACTAAACTTTAGAAATAGGGTTAGGTGTAGTTTTTCTTTACTTGTCTGTAAACAGACATTACTCCATTAGGGGATTGGCTAGGTTAGGGTTAGGTTTAAGAATCTAAGCTTCATTTCTTCGCCCCTATGAAAACAACTATTGGTTTTCTTCCCTATAGCTATGTTAGCCTTGCGCCTCTATGTTTACACTCCTAGTGCATATGTCGCCTCCTTCCCGCTTGTCCTAGTCTGAGACCTTTTAATTTATGCTTACAACTTGATTAAAAATGACTCCCAACCTTATGTTTATTAATTCACGCCGATATGCGTACACCCGCGCTATGTACTTTTCGGCATTATTGTTCTTCTTAAGACGCTGCGTTGAGCACATACGTCCCTTTGTGGGCTCCTCCATTTACGTCTTTGGCGCTTGATAGCTTGGCATGTGACCTGTATGTCTCTAAAAGGTGCTTGATAGCTTGACATGTGGTCTTGGGTATGACGGTTAAAGTATTTATTTGTGAAATTATTGTAAAAGAAATAACGCATGGCGCGTTGGTAGGGCAGCCATTGTTAAAGCTTTCACGGTGGAAGGAGGTCCGAGGTTCAATCCTCGCGCACTCCATAAAAATCTATACTTAGTCTTAACTTTGTTAACTTAACTAATATTTTATTTGAATTTTTGATTTTTTTTTTTTTTTTTTAACATTATTATATCACGATTTAAAATTTTATATATATATTAAACTTTAACACTAATTAAAAAATATATATACATAAAGAAAATTTTATAAATAATTACAATATAATATTTATGACTGATTTTATAATTAAACTAATTTTTAAATTAATTAAAATAAATAATAAAATAATAATAAAAAAAAATAATAATAATAAACGTGTATTGGCAACGTGGGGATCGCATGCCGCCCACTTGCCCCAAGACTCCCAAGTCGGCAACGTGGGGCTTGCATGCGGCCCACGTGCCCTTCGTTCAGTGATGGTTCAGCATTGAGACCAGCTACCTATATTCGTTTATTGTGGTGAATTTTTGAAAATAATGGCCACACTCTCTAAGTTAGGTTGGGTGTCAACGATTTCTGAGCTAGAATTAACGCAATTCATTTTAACATCTCTCCATACAGATTGTCAGATTTATCTAAATTTTCCAGACTGATAAGAATGATAACATGAAAAAGGTTTCAAGAAAGGTATTTCATCAAATCTGGCATTGGTTTTGTTGCAACCTACATGAAGACTAAGAGAGGAGCCAAGCATCTGTTCATACCATTCGAGCTGCAGGCGCTGAAGTGAAGACGGCAAGGGATGGTCAGTGAACTGCACTCTATAGAAATGCGTGCGATTGTTGCTACAGAGAGAGTCACAGGTCTCTGCTGAGGCAGCTGATGAAGAAGAAGAAGAATTTCCCAGCATTGAGAATGAAAATCAGGATAGATAGGAATCAGTATTCATAAGAACAGGATCTGCATCTATATTTGCATGACGAAGAAAGAATATTTAGGCCATGAATGACCCACATCATATATATATAAATATAATAATGTCAATGGTCTGCTTGGCTGTGTGGTTGCGTGTCATATGGCAGTCTGACTCTCAGTCCGAGTGAGGCGTTGTTATCATCAAGAGGGCAATCTTTCACTACCCAGAGCTGCCCACTTGTTAATATGGAAGACAGCTAATCTCCATGCACGTTTACAAAGCCAGAGACTTGGAAGGACGCGTCGACTGTGCAATAAGTTTGGTAGGTCCTTCCCTCTCTTCCACAATCGCCTACCAAATTAGCAGAAGAAATGACTGTGCAAGGGGTTGTATTTAGAAATTAGGTTGAAAAGCTTGTAAATCCACAAGGTCACACACCTCAGTTATCTTGGAATGTGAAGAGATACACGGCGGATATGCTGACTAGAATATCCACTGATGTTTTCCCCGCCAATGACCATCCGACTGGAATACCCAACGGTGTTTGCCTCCGTCAATGGCCATCCGATAGGGCAGTTTGGTTTTTGGTTCGTTATTGAGTCATTGGGAGCTATGTATACTCTTGTTGTGCTGCGCTTGTGCTATTTGCTCTGCTCACTTCAGCCAAGGTATCCACATTTTCACTTGCATTCTCCTTTCATTGCGATATTGAGCGATATTTTTAGAGAGCTTTACAGGTATGGCATCTTGAGCTTGTTTGCAAGAATACCAACGTTGTTTTCTTTGAAAGAATTTTCATTGCTTATGGTTAAATTTTGGCATGTGTGTTAAGGTTCATTCCCTCTAATATTTTAGCATAGCATAGTTTTATTAGGGTTACGATATTTTAGCCACTACTGAGCGCGTTTATTAGGGTATCTTTGCCATTTTTCTTGGGTTTTTTCTTTGGCAGTTATTGCTTCTCACAGATCTATATGTTTCTTCTTTGTAGAGTAATGATGTCTGTTGCCTTTGTAATCCACCAAAATTTTGATTATTTAAGTATTTAAGGGTTTGTCTAGCATAAATTTGTTTGTCATCTCTGAGATCTGCCTAGGATTCTGTATTTTTTTTTTGATTCGTTCGTGATTATTGTTTAGGCTTTTGCTAATAATCTGGTAATGGATTCCACTCCTTTGTGGTTTCAAATGGAGAAGTTTTCCTCTATCTGGAATTCATAGAACCCCTAATAAATCCAAGTACTAGGATTGTTCATATCCAACCGACTTGAAAATGCTCTATTGAGATAGATTCCAATCGAGTATTTTCAGGGCCATCCAATCTTCTGCTCTTAGGGCAACTTTACAGTGAACAAAAAAAACATATTTGCATTCAAGAATCCTTCAAGTTATAGGCGATATAGTTTAGACCAACTCAATCCACCCAGGTAGACCATAATCCAGCCCTAAAAATTTGCTTAGTCAACTTACACCTTAGTAACTCAGAATTATCCCAGTAATTGAATTGAATCAAGTCCGACATCCCATGAAAAGTACAAAATTGCTGGAATCTCTCACATTCTAGAGTACAATTTAATAACTATAAAACCCAATCAACCCTGTTGAACAATACTTATAATAAACTACGCTGAACACAATCAGATGAATAGACCTTTTCTTCTATCAAATTAAGTCCATTTCAGCTTGGACAAATGCATATGGAGAAGAATAACACGAGAGGCATAAAAACTAGTGAAAATGGAAAGTTTTGCACCATAGCTAGTCTACAGTAGCATGAATAGACATAAACCCCAAAACATTTTTCGGTATTTAGCAACGACCCTAGTTGTATGTTTCACTTTAGTAATTTGTTTTTTTGCATTTATTTAATTTATTTTTATTTTTTATTAAAGTTTCTATGTTTTGTGTGCAGGTTAAGCGTGGCTGGAGTTTTTTCTCAAAGAATGTACAAGTAAAACTACCCCTTATTTAGGCCCTCGGTTCCAGATTTGAACCAGGGCTCTGATACCAAATGTAAAGACCAGATTTCAATTAACATTTAAAAATTCTACCAAATTCACAGTAATTTCTACAAGTTGTATAAAGAAGAATAATTCCAAATTTACTTAACACTTACGGCTATAAAACTTATCAATTGATAATAAATCTAATTAAACAATGGATAAATCAGGACTAAATACCTTAACTCTGATGTTGTTATCCGCAGCTTGCTGAACCTGATGCTGTTATCTGCAGCTTGCTCCTTCCTGCTTCTTTAGGACACCACCCAAAACCGACCTCCCTGCCGACTAGTTAGCTCCTAGCCCTAGGATATCAACGGATATCCTAGCCCTCCGAGCCCAAAACCTCCAGCAACCCCCCCGGTGCACTGTAAATTCCACTTTGTCAATGCCACTCACAAAATTCCTCCCTCTGTCCAATACTCAGAGCTCTCCCAAAATCCTTCTCCACTCCCCGTCGAATGATCCCCTCTCCAAACTCCTTTCCCCCCCTTATTCCTCCTTCACCGCCTTCCCTTCATTAACTTCCCCACCTAATATCTTATCCATTATTAAATACCTTATCCCATTATTAAATACCTTATCCTATTATTAAATACCTTATCCCATGATTAAATATCTTATCCATTCATTTATATGTTTCCATTATCGGGAACGTAACTTAAATTAGTAGTATATTTTATTATTCACCATTAATTTAATACTTTATTAATTAATGAATTAATTAATAATTAAATCAATCATTAACCGTCATGAACAACTATTTAATAATAATCAATTAGAAATGTTATTTTAATACATAAATACAGTTTATCTAATCTCTTAGGATTATATTATTAAATTAATTATAATTCATAATCAAGGGTCGTTACAACAGAGAATCCACAAACAACAAAGTTGGCTTCTCTAGAACAAGAGAAAGAGACATTTCAATAGGAAGCATTGAATTAGAAGGCCAAAGTATTGCAGCTGGAGAAAGAAAAGGAGGATTGGTCACAAGGATAGGTAGAAGTATGAAACATGGTTGCAGATGTACCTTGTAATACAGAAGTTGGGTCAAACACTAAAGGACTTGTCTAGGCTATGTCACAAGTTAGATTGAAGGTAGGAGAAATCAAAATCCTTAAGGGAGTTATAGAAAAGATACAACAAGAAATGAAAATAAAGGATGAGAAGATGGCCCAATTCCAGAAATAAAATCAAGCTTTGCAGGAAAGAGTAAACAAGTTGAAGACAAGGTTGAAAGGTGAAGGACTTTTGCAGGGAGCCAAACACATAATCTGGGACTCTATTTCTATTGAAGCTGCTAAGTTTAGGGTATACCTAAATTTCATAAATGACAAAGATAGCATGGCCATCACAACCAGAAGCAGGTGCATTGTTGTGAATGAGAAACTGGCGAAAAAACCCTCAGAGTGGGCCCAGAATGCTATAAATATGCTAAATTCCATTCCCACTGTTGAACTTCAAACCATTAGGGTCAAGGAAAGGACTACACTAATCATTTGGGCTAGGAGGATCATTGCCAAGCATAACTTTCTCAAGTCAGTTCAAATCAAATCCATATAGATGGAGCAGAGTATATAGGAATTCAAGGATCTATTTGAAGAGTTGTTCATCGAAGGCCTCCCGCCATTTTGGTATGGAAAAGGGAAATTACATGATCAAGAGGAATACAACTCTCACCTCACCCAATGCAGAATGGATCACTCCAAGTTTGAAGACCTGGAGGAAAACTTGAAAGGAACAAATCCGGTGGAATATTTGACCACATATTTTGAGATCTGAAATCAATTCAAGACAGTAAATATCAGGCTACCAACCCTGACTTATGCCACTTGCATTGAACTGGAGATCCTGATAAAGGAAATGATGGATTACGAGATCCCTTATGACTTACAATGGAAATAGATGATGTGGCTAAGAAAGACAAAATGCAATTTTCCAGGAACCAACAAATAGCCTCCAAGTGTCACTAGGATGGCAGATTTGATAGAAGACCAAACATGAAAAATGGCAAAGACAAAATCCGAAGAGTCGGAGGAATCGATTGTGGATGAATGAAGCATTTTTTGTTTGATTGATCATTGTAATCAATTCCCATACCAAAACAGTCGAATGTAATTATTATAGTCAGTTTTTGAAGCTGAAACGTTTTAGTTCATATATTGTAATCAGTTTCTAGTTGATAGAAGATTGAATTGTATAAATGATAGAAGTTTCGAATGAATTAATGTTGGCAGAAGTGCAAGGGCACATTTTTAGTTGTTTTGAACTCAATTGTAATTTTTTGGAGCTGAATTCAATACATATGCAGAAGCTTTTGAAGTCTCTATGAAAAGATTCTAATGGTGGTGATATGAGTTTTGTCTTCTCTCATAGTATGTATTTCTTGTGTTCTTAAATTCCATTCTCACTTTATTCTGTTTAAATTGGATATTTAAAAGCTCAGAATTCATCTTGTGATGCTCTCGGCTTAAGCAATTTAAACTATGTGATTTTCTTCCTAACTAATTCAGAAATCATTGTAGTAATGCTCTCATGCAGTTACTTGTTTTATCCTTCTTCTTACACTCTGCATAAATACAATTTATAACTCAGATTCATTGCCTCATTTATCCTTTATCCTCTAAAGAGTTATACCAGCTAGTCATTGTTTTCATTCACTTTCAGAATTTCGAATCCATAGCCCTAAGTGTCCCTCCCCTTCCTTGCCAACAACTTTATAAAAACCCCCAAAACAAACTAAATATAGCCACCAATTTCCAAAGAAATATCAAGTGACACAAGAGATACCTCTCTGAGCTGAGCAGGCTAGTACCCAGCTCTAAAGTTGGTTGAAATAGTTACCTCTGTCATTTGTATATCAGCTAGACAAAATTTATAGAGTTCTAAGAGAAGGCATGACAAGGAAAGGTGTTACACATTATTTTTGTCACCCCTATGACTGTTAATGATGTAAACCTATCTATTTCCTTTAGAGGGGTCAGTGGCTTGAATTCCTAAAGAAAGAAGGGAGAAGAACTTTGCCTAAGAGAAGTTGTATTTTCCTTTCTAAAAGCCCCATTCAGGAAGATCATCGTAGGCTGCACTATACGTAGGGTGCGGCGATACCTGATTTCCGCACTCTGCTACAAAGCTATATTGCGATGTTTCCATAGGCTACCCTATGGCTTGGGTGCGATGATTTTCCTATGTGGGAAAAATGAGCATCTTCTTGATGCTTCTAGAAAGAGAAGCTTCTATGGTGAGGTGGCCTCTGAATGATTTGGATCTTATTTTCTTTCATGATTTAGTGGGATCATCCCAACCTCCTCACCTTATCCTCTTCAGCTTATAAAAGGAGAGGATCTCTCATGGAGAAAGTTATATGGGAAATTTGGCTTGAGATTGTTAGCTTGGTTAGAGTGGTTTTGAGCTTTTCTTTGTCAAGATATATTGTGAGTAGCCATTAGATCTATAGTCACAAAATCTATGGATCAGAAGTCTATGGGAAGCAAGGAACTATTGGAAGGGACCTTACGACATCAAGGCTTTGTTTGTAATCTCTCTTTCCATTATTTAATACAGATATAATTTTATTTTCTATATGAATGTCATTTGTTCATATTGTATGATTCCTTGATCACGTACATAGTTTTATATCAAGTATACTATGTTATTCTTGTCCTCGTTGGCTTGTGTTCCTTTGCAGATATTTCTCCATAAGCCTCGTGACGAAGCTTGGATTGCATTGGCGAAGTTGGATCTTCTATATTTAAAAGGTATGTTCTAGATCCATTTCTCATTTGATAATCGAATCTAACGAAAGAGTAGTGTATTGTCTTGTTTTGTTCTAGTTTCGTAGTGAAGCTAAGGGGATTGATTTGTGTCCACACGTAACAATTAGCCCGATAAAAAAATTGGCGACTTCACTGGGGACGAATTTTTTTCATAGTTTTCCTTGATTTCTTGCTTTGATTGCTTGGATTCTATTTTCTGAGTCACTGGAAGATCCAACTTAACTAGATTTGACTATTAAACCTCACTGGAAAAACCTTCTTACTATATATTTTTTCATTTTTACTTTGATCATCGCACCCTGCTTTGAGGGACTGTGCGATGATATAGGATCAATACACCCTACCTTTTGACATAGTGCAACGTCTCCACATTGTATTTTTTCTCTATCCTGTGGAGATCAAGGATCGTCGCGCTCTGTTAGTCTGACAACCTACGACGATTGTGAAAAAAAATTGGTTTTTGATGGTTTTCCCTGCCCATATATGTGATAAGTGTTTGGGGTGATTTGTTGGGTCTGACTACAGTTTGCTTGACATCTTTGAATCTATTTTTAGCCATCTTTTCTTTTTTTTAACTGGTTTTCTTTTGAAAGATTTGATCTCTTCCTTTGAGTGTCTTTCTGTTACAAAGCATTGTTTTTTCTTTAGAATTGTTTAGTTAAAGAACTTCTTCTTCTTTTATAGAATAATTCGTGTTAAAAGATAAAATTCGTTTGGGTTGATTTATCTTATAGCGAGTTTCTATTTCTTTTATCTGTCTTTAAAACAAAAAATCATATTTCTTTCTTTTCATTAGATTGGGGGCATCCTTGCATTTGAAGTAGTGAAATTGCATGTTTTTTGGCTTTTTTGGTCTTGAATTGCATTGCACGATTTTTGCATTGCATTGGTGAAGTTGTATCTTTGATATTTAAAAGGTATGTTCTAGATCCATTTCTCATTTTATAATCGAATCTAAGGAAAGAGTAGTGTATTGTCTTGTTTTGTTCCAGTTTCGTAGTGAAGCTAGAGGGATTGATTTATGTCCGCACTTAACAATTAGCCCGATAACAAAAGGAATGGAAAGGAATGACAAGGAAAGGAAAGGAATGAGAAGGAAAGACAAGTAAAGGTATGGCATGGCATGGAAAGGTAAGTAAAGGAAAGGAAAGGCATGGCAAGGCACCGAAAGGAAAGACAAGGCATGGCAAGGAAAGGTCAGGCATGGAAAGGAAAGGAAAGGCAAGGCATGGGAAGGCATGGAAAGTAAATTCATGGGAATGAATGGCAAGGAAATCCATGGGAAGGCATGGAAAGACAAGGCAAGGCATGGGAAGGAAAGCAAGGAAAGGCATGGCAAGGAAATGAAAGGAAAGTGACGGCATGACAAGGCAAGGCATGGCATGGAAATTGTAAGAAATTGAGAGCAAGTCGAGGCAAGGAAAGGAAAGGAAAGGAATGACATGTGAAGGCATGGGAAGTCAAGGTATGGGAGGGAAAGTAAAGGAAAGGAAAGACAAGGCAAGTCGAGGCATGGAAAGGAAAGACAAGGAAATGCATGGCATGGGAAGACATGACAAGGCAAGGCAAGGCATCATAAGGAATGGAAAGGAAAGGCATGGGAAGGCATGACAAGGAAAGGCATAGGAAGGCATGGAAAGGCAAGGTAATGAATGGGAAGGCAAGGCAAGGTAGGCTAAGGAAAGGCATGGCATGGCATGGAAAGGTAAGGCACAGAAAGGAAAATCGAGGCATGTCATGGCAAGGCATGGAAAGGAATGCAAAGGCAAGGAAAGGCATGAAAATGAAAGGAAAGGAATGCAAAGGCAAGGAAAGGCATATGGAGGCATGGCATGGAAAGGCAAGGAAAGTAAAGCTAATACATGGAAAGGTAAGGTAGAGCAAGGAAAGGCAAGGCATGGCATGGAAAGTGAAGGACAGGAAAGGCGAGGTAAGAAATGACATGAGAAGGCATGGGAAGGAAAGGCATGGGAATCCATGGGAAGGCAAGCCATGACAAGGCAAGCCATGAGAAGGCAAGGAAATGAAAGGCATGGCATGGCATGGGAAGGCATGGAAACTTGAAAGGAAAGGCATGGGAAAGAAAGGAAAGGAAAGGAAAGGCATGGGGAGGCAAGTCATGGAAAGGAAAGGGAAGGAAAGTGAAGGCATTGTAAGGAAAGGAAAGGCATGGAAAGGCAAGGCATGACATGGAAAGTTAAGGAAAGTGAAGGCAAGGCAAGGCAAGACAAGGCAAGGCAAGGAAAGGCATGGAAAGGAAAGGCATGGGAAGGAAAGGCAAGGGAATGAAAAGCATGGACAGGAAAGGCAAGGCAAGTGAAGTCATGGAATTGCAAGGAAAGGAAATACAAGAAAAAATATAACAACCCTTAAAATAAGTAATCATTAAATGAAATGGGGCCAAAAATGCAAGCTTAAACTAGGGTTTAGATAAAAAATGCATGTTGAAATGAAAGATGACACATGGAAACCCTATAATATTCAAGACATGGCAGCCTTAAAGGGTGGAAAATTATGACATAAATGTAATAAAAGGTGTCAAGGTGTATTCCTAGGGTTTAATTGTGAGGCATGACAGTTCTTCCGTTTTTTTTATTCTTGTTTCATTGCAATGTTTATTTTTTTGTTATTTTTGTTATTGTTTTTATTCTTTGTTATTTTTCTTTTTTTGTTATTTTTTGGCATGGAATGGGAAGGCATGGAAAGTCAAGGAATGGGAAGGAAAGGTAAAGAAAGGCACGACATGGTAAAGCAAGGAATGACAAGGAAAGGCAAGGCAAGGCATGGCATGGGAAGGCATGGCATGGCATGGGAAGGCATGGCATGGGAAGGCATGACAAGGAAAGGCATGGGAAGGCAAGGCAAGGCAAGGCATGGAAAGACAAGGCAAGGAAAGAAAGGAAAGGCAATGCAAGGGATGGAATGGCATGGTAAGGAAAGTAAAGGCATGGAATGTAAAGTAAAGGAAAGTGAAGGAAATGTAGGGCATGGCATGGTAAGGCAAGGCATAGCAAGGCAAGTGAAGGAATAGCAAGGCAAGGCATGGCATGGAAAGGTATAACATGGAAAGTGAAGGAAAATCAAGGAAAGGAAAGTGAAGGAATGACAAGGAAAGGCATGGCATGGAAAGGTACATTTTAACAGCAGACAAAATATTTTACATACCAAAATAATTTTAGGCAAGGTATATTTTAACAACATTCCAAATATTTTAACAACAGCCAAAATGAAGAAAACATTATTCCTTTTACATACC
Source organism: Picea engelmannii (assembly GCA_009831015.1). Lineage (NCBI taxonomy): Eukaryota > Viridiplantae > Streptophyta > Pinopsida > Pinales > Pinaceae > Picea > Picea engelmannii. Next base: position 3,961 of record ML790289.1, on the reverse strand, counting down.
TATGATCGTTCAAGTAGACCATCGAGATCAATTCTAATATTGACGGTCTCAATTAACTTCTCACACTCAGAGTAAGGCAATACGTATCATACCTTTTATGAATTCTTTCTTGATATTGTTTGTAGTTGGAGATTTGTACTCATAACCAAGTTTGTAAAGTGGTATATGACTTGACATGGTTTATAATATTGAAATACATAACCAACTTTGTTTCTTGTTCTTTCATCTTGTGTCATATATTATCCTTTAATAACCATCGACCCAATCAGAAATTCGATGCCTTAGAAGTTTGTTACTAATCACATGAGCGTCTTGTTTCCCTCTAAGAATCCCATCAGCCAATAATCAGTTCCCCATTCATTATCTCTTGGAGAAACCACTGTGTATATGTGTCATGCAAAAAATGGAGTGCCAAAATGCGAGTCCACTAAATGACCAAAGCATAAAACATTAATGCTAGTTATTTAAAATTTGATAGAAGGAATCAATCAACCTGGCAGTATGATATCTGAGACATGATCATAATTTGTTGAAATACTTGATTGGTTCTCCTCCAACTGGGATAATTCCATAGTTATGCGTTGACCAATGGGGAGTGATACATGATCCCATCTATCAACCCAGTCTATCGATTGACTATCATCCCATTCATTACTACTACATGGACCACATAAGTAAGAGAGTTTTCTTGCCCATATTTTAACTATTGCATTGTCTGATGTTCTAACTAAATGTAATCCGCAAGTGCCCTGGATTGTTTTTCATTCATACCAATGTGACTGATATACATTGACCACCTCCCAAAAATGTCTATGTACATTTCCTTTCATATGTAATTGGTCTTCACGGGTTCCCTTTCCCTGTCCCATTATTGAAGAACACAATTTAACAATGGATTTTTCATCTCAAATGAGGGAAGTAGTTGTGAACTTCATTTCTTTCCTGTGTAACACTCTTTTTATGCATGCACCTACTCCATCATGCTCCCCTTTCCCATGCTTAGACTCAAAATATTTCCAAATGTGTGGTACCTTTAGTTTTTGGTTCAACATAGGAAACCATTGAAATACACGAGAATTTTTTAACTGACCTACACAACCAACTGACCAAATCCAATGTTGATCCATCTATATGTTCTTCTCCTTAAGGTGATTGTAGAAAAAATGAAAACAATGTTGTATGTAGGCTAAGTCATGGCACTGATCATCGCTTATGTTGAAGTGATACTGTATGTAGGCTAAGTGGACCATTATGTTGACTTTCTCTGAGTGATAATATTGTATTTGAATCTCATTTTGTGGTTGAAGGGTGTATTTCTCAGCAAAATCAACCACAAATAACAAAATACCAACAGGAAATGTATCTATGCATATTCTAAAATTCTTGTCCTACCATCAATCCACATGGACATGCTGCAGATAATGTCGTGTCTATTCGACGAAGTCCTTCATGAAGTCACAAACTCGTACTTGGGAAGTAACAAATTGTATATTTTTTCTTTCTTGTCGTCTAGCAATATCATATATCACATATTTAAATATCTACAAGGAAACCTCCTTCCTCCCCAATTCATACTCATTACTTACATAGATGCACTTACTCAGTAAAGTCATTCCACAACACCTGAGGCTTGTCCCATCTAAGCATGATTTTTGATAAAATGTAAAACCCATTTGGCCTTGTACACAAGATGTTGTGAATAAAGTCTCTACACGACAATGACGATGATATAACTGAGCATTCCTACAAAATGGTGTTATGCAGAACATGATATATGTGTGTGTGTGTGTGTGTGTGTGTGTGTTATGTAAAACATGATATATATATATATATATATATATATATATATATATATACTCTAACAATATGATGACTTGTTTCTACACTTTTGACTGTTTTAATGCCTAAATTTCTCCCAACAACGGTCAAACTTCTAGATTTTAACAAAGCTAAAAATAATTGACATTTAGTAGCATCGGATTTTGGTTAAAAATATTCTTTAATGATTTTATAAGAGTGATAACTAATAGTATAGTTAGGTAACTTACCTTCAAGTGATGCTAGACCACTTTCATCAATCCGAATGTGTTTAGGATTTCTTCACCACACACTACTGAATCTAGGTAGGGACGATGAACCCCTATTCTAGCACTCTTGACCTCCATGCTATTGAGTTAACAATGTTGCATTTCTTTCCCCTTCAATCACTGGAATATCAACTGTGGGAGGAGAGTGGGCATGGGATTGACTATTTTCTGGAACATTTGACTATCCAACAAGAGATTACATCAAAGGAACTTCTTCACCACAATGTTGTACATCGGTTGCTTCTCTATATTCATCCATTGTATAATCAGCTCCAAGCAAATCCTCCATCATATGGTCATCCACAACAAGTTGTCTTGATGAGATACTAAATGTATTTCTCTCTAATTAACTCTTGCACTTTTCTTCTGGTGATGGAGGATAAAGAATAACAACATCTATTCTGCCAGAAATTGGATTTCCCTCTTCTGAAAGCCTACGCTTTGACATACTTAAATTTTCTTTTTCTTTTTATTCTTCTACCTTTTAGATCATTTTTTTTTCTCGAGGACTTTCTTTCTCGAATCTGTCGGTTCCCCATGTTTAAAGATAAAAATTGGCTTCCAAACACCCACCACATTTTTTTCTTTGCATTATGTCATAAGGAACGATCAAGTGGATAAAAAATTTTTTGTATTACAAAAGAAGACACATCTAATAATTCCAATTCCAATTCCAATTTCACTTGGACAAAATTTTCTTCCAATTCCAAGAAGACACAAGAAGATACAAACAAAAATTCCAATTTCACTTGGACAAAATTGTCTTCCAATTCCAAGTAGACACAAGAAGATACACACAACAATTCCAATTGGACTTGGAAAAATTTATCTTCCAATTCCAAGAAGACATAAGATATACAAACAACAATTCCAATTACACTTGGAAAAATTTGTCTTCCAATTCCAAGAAGATACAAATAACAATTCCAATTGCACTTGACAAATGTGTCTTCCAAATTTTCCTACAATGGTTTGGCAATAGCACAAAACTCTCAATGAATCAAACAAGAACACTAAAATAAGAAAAAACATGTTCGTGTGTGCTATTTTTTTTTCTGAAGATGTCGTGGATTATTTGTCGTCCTTGAAATATATGAGGTGATAGAGTGTTCTTGGCACCAAAAAATTCCCTGCAAGAATGCATGCGCGTTCCTAGAACATGTACGCACTAAAGTGCATGTGTTCCTCTTGAGCATAAAAAACCAACAACTATAGCTCAATCAAGTCACAAAATCACGTGCACTCTCTTAATCCAATAGATAAAGAATTTATTATAGACCAAACATCTTTATGAATAAAGATGCATAGGGTTATGGGGACAACTAAGGCCTAAGGGGTTAGGATTGAAAGTGTTTTCAATGATAGAGAAATGGTTAGAGCACTAAGATGTAGTTGATGTGGGTGGAAGGGTTGTAGAAAAGGTATATGCATAATTCACTCAAGGATCGAGTGTATAAGGGGTTAAGGGTTGAGTATAATGTATGCATAGGCTTATATGGAGCTAGGGGGGTCTATGTCATGGTATACGTCAAGCTCTAGTTCGTCATCTAAATCTATATCTATCCCTATGTCATGGTATAGGTCATGGTCTACATCAATATCTAGGTCATCATCTAAATCTAGATCTAGCTCTATGCTCTGGTCCATGTCATGGTCTAGGTCTATGTCATGGTCATCGTATATGTATAGGTAATGCTCTAGGTCTTTCCATGTCTAGATCTTTCTATGTCTAGGTTTAGTCCTATGTCTTGACATGTCTAGGTCAAGGCCATTTATTTCCTTACGATGTAGGGAGGGGGGCTACAGAGAGAGGAAGAAAGAGAGTGTGAGAGGGGGAGAGGGGAAGAAAAAGAGAGTGAGGGACAGGGAGACAG
>ML790288.1:558208-568211 GCA_009831015.1 Picea engelmannii | reverse complement strand
ATATTTCCTGAGGAAACCCATAAAGGGTAAAAACCTCTTTTTCTTTATATGATAAGTAATCTTTACATTATTTACATTATCATACATATGAGATCCAACTCATTGTGAGGCTACAACCTATGTTTTGCAAGCTGCAACTTGCTGAGAGCACCAACTCTCTGTTTTCTCTAGCACCCACTAGAAGGAAGCACCAACTCCCTAGTTTCTCTAGCACCAACTAGAAGGAAGCACCAACTCCCTGCTTTCTCTAGCACCAACTAGAAGGAAGCACCAACTCCCTGCTTTCTCTAGCACCAACTAGAAGGAAGCTACAAATCCCTGCGTTCAAGTACCCACTTGAACCTCTGAGGACACCAGTGCTCCATAGCACCTCCCAACCACCCTAAAATGTAAATTCTTTGTTACTAAAACTTATTACAATGATATAAAGTTATTCAATGGCTTACCAGCCTTGTCGTCATTTTGTTACACTGCTCTGCCATGTCTGCATCAGTGTCTTCTACACACCCCTTGCAATTTCTGTTCTTATTCCTTTTATGCTCTCTGCGCCATATCCCTTCAATGCACCATTCCTCTATTGTGCATTTCTTCTCCTGTGCTCGGCCTCCTTGCACATACCTAAATTCTCCTACACAGTGAAAACACTTATCTCTTCTTTCTTCCACATTCTTATAGTCTTTGTGCTCTTTGTGCATGCAATATTTGCCATGCCTCTGCATGCTCACTCCACTCCAATCTCCTCCACATCAGAGATTTTTCTCCACTTCACTCTTCCACAACTATCCAATCTCTTGTGCGCCACGTTCTCTCTCTGTTCTACATATTCTGCTCATTGTGAGTCCTCTGCCTGATCATCATGGTAACTCTTTAGCTTCTCTGGAGGTTTCACCTATGCATCCATCATCACTGGGTGTTGTTCTGAGATTCCTTAGTTTCTCTAGTAGTTGAGACTCTACGTCTTCTCTGGCATAGTCGAGCTTATACTTTCTGTTTCGGTTACAAACTTCAATGCTCATCCATCTGTCAATCGCTTGTATCAATAATCCTCAATCCACTGGAAGATGCCTTGAGACTCTTCATCTTCTTTGGTGATCACACTCAGTCCTCTTCGAGTCCTCTGGCAGAGATCATCATTTGTTTTAGCTGTTACACTAAGAAGTGCAAAAGTAGCCCTGCGATCTTGTTCAACTTCACCTGCACCGTTGGATTGAATTCATAGAAATTTGCGTTTACTTCGCCATTTCACACTTCGACATTTCGGGATCCCCATGGTAAATATTTCGTTACACTCCATTTCCTGATCCCTGAAACTCTGAAATGGAGCTTGTCTGAACTGACTCCTTCCCATCTCGTGACCACTGGCGGTGACCACAGGCTGTGCCAAAAGGCGCTTCATATTTCACGAGTTTATAAAATTCATCGAGTCTGATCAATAGTTGAAATATCCATAGATCCGATGGTATATATCTTATCACAATCTCGCATCTCGTGAGTTTCCACACCATGATCCATTGACTCCAAGTCAACAAAATTCCAATCGCTTGCCACTTGTCCTATGATTTGACGGTCCAGATCTGATCTTGATTCAACGACTCAGATCATATTGTGATTTCAGGGTTCATGACTTCAAGACTCCTATGGTAGGAGTTCTTGACATCTCCATCTCCCGATTTCCAAAACTCTGAAAGGGAGTTGAATCAACGGTCCACATAACCCCCTGAGATGGACGGTTGACGGGATTTCGGCGTTTCTCATTTTTCCATTTTGGGACTCCTGTGGTAGGAGTTCTTGACATCTCCATCTGCCAATTTCCAAAACTCCAAAAGGGAGTCGGATCAACGGTCCACATAACCCCCTAAGATGGACGGTTTATGGGATTTCGATGTTTCACATTTCATGATTTCGGGACTTCTGTGGTAGGAGTTCTTGACATCTCCATCTCCCGATTTCTGAAACTCCGAAGTGATGTAAACCTACTAACATCACACATGGATTGACACATGTCAAATAACTACCACGTGTCACTCTGATTCGTGACTTACATGTGCCTGAAATGTTGAATCAGCTTGACACTTGTCATTGCCTGGTTGTGCCACGTGTTCTTAGCTGACGTGGTTTGTTGATGTGTCTATTTCGAGATTTTGCATTTCGGCACTTCGGGACTCCTAATGTTGAGAGTCTCTGACTTCTCCATCTCCTGATCTCTGAAACTCCGAAATGGAGTTTACTTCGGGGTTTCACATTTTGCGAATTAGGCAGGTTAGGGAACCCCATTCCTTTGACTTTCCAGTCAGCAAAACGATGATCTTTCACCACGTGTCCTACCCATAAATGGATGGTCCTCCTTCTTTTGGGATTTTGTACGCATGATTCTCCTTGAACTTTAAAGAACGTACAGGTTCTCCTTGATCCAATGATGGTTGTATCCCGTGCTTGGATCTAACGCCTGAGATTTGTCCTCCTCTTCAGCGTGCTCTTCTTGTCTACATTCAGATATGACGACCATCAAGAATTTAGGATGGGATCCAACGATCACTGATGCTTCTCCTTTCGAGCTTATGAATCCTCTTTACTTGGGAGAATTTCTAAGTGTCAAAGGCCTCGACCTTTGATCTGCCTGAGATCCTGAGTACGGTATCTCTCTTGAGCTTTGGCAGTGAGTTAACCTCATCCCTGGTGCACACCTACGCACTGCATTCGACTCTGCGCTAATTCCTCCTGAGCTTACTTTGTCCTTGTTTTTCCTTCGCTGCATACTCTGATCTTGCCATCAATGACAAGCACATATTGCCTGTAAAGCATGCCAACCATCCTCTGCACTATCTCTTCTGATCTTATCGAGCTTGTTCTGTAGCGTCTTCCCAAAATACTTCTGGTGCCCATCTGTTACATTCTTCCTGTACTCATGCCATCTTCGTATTTGTACTTGCCATCAATGACAAGCATACACTGCCTATAAAACATTCCACCAATCTCCCCCTTTGGCATTGATGGAAACAAAGGCACCCAAATTATTTTCTCCCCCTTTGACATCAATGTCAAAGAGAACATGCTCCCCTGAGCTGTTGCAGTATTTTTAGGAGGTATCAGATATTAAACCATTGCAAACTCCCCCTGACCAGATGGACTCTCTCATTTGAGGCCTGTAAAATATTTTTATCTAAACCAGAGTCTTCTCTTTCTAATTCTTGGACCTGTTCATCTTTAGCTTCCATTGTATCCTCTGTGGAAAACTCAAAATTGCTCACCTCTCTTACTAGGACTCCTTCATCAACCTTTTCTTCTCATGAGTGGATGAGTCCCCCTGTCACTGTTATCTCTTTGCTTATGAATATTTTCCTCCTTTGTTTCTAAAAGGTTAGCTTTCTCTGACAAGGTCTTTCCTCTTGTTATCTCTACAGGACGTCATGTAAATCATTTTGTAAAACAAAATGTTGTTGTTGAAGAGATGTTGTCCTACTAACATACTGCGTAATTGTAGCTCATACTTTTCAAACAACCCTTGGATCTCCCCATTGATTCTCATCGATTTCTATCACTGCAATTTTCATTTTTCTTTCATGATGCTTACCATCCAAGGCTTTTATGACCATATTCAATCACAAGAAAAAAATGCTACAACCACTCTCATACCTTCTTTTCTTTTTCACAGACAAAGGACCTGTATCAAGTTTCTTAGGAGTATTTATTTCTTCCTTGTTGTATCCAATACTTGATTTGTCATTTGGTGATCTCTAACTATCCAAGATCTTATCCAGGGTCATGGAGTTGTTTAAGAACTTGCTTTGGGTGTTTTCCTTCTCAACCTTCAAGACTTCTACTTCCAGCTTATGACATGGTTCTTCTCCTACTTCATCCATGGGGCAAATGCTAACTGAACATGCTTTTATTGTATCTGAATCTTCTTCTTTACTTGTAGGGGAGGATTCAATTTCAACATCATTAATTGTCCTTATGACTTTATTCACCACTTGTCCCGAGTTTACATTCACCTTACATTCTTTGGACGTGAACACCTCTTCACTGCCTCTGTCACATTTTTGACTTGTACTGAGCAAATTATGTTTCAGATCATCCACAAGAAGAACGTACTGGGCATCTCCTTTTTCATTACTCAAACTCATCATCCCTCTATCCTTGATTTTGCCCAGTTCATCATTTTCAAGGATCAAATTTCCTTTTTTGCTTTTACTTATGGACAGTAGCTTATCCTTGTCTCCAGTCATGTGCTTGGAAAATCCACTGTCTATATTCCCAGAGGCCTTTTGTTTTTGAGTTGAAAGTGCTTGACCAAATTTTTCACTATCTTTCCTTTTCTATGTGCTGGCCTTTCCATCTAAGAACTTTATCCATGGATCTACTTTGTAATTCTTCAGATGGAAGTTTGCATCTTTGTGGCCAAAGTTGTGATAGTTATATCATTCAATCTCATTGTTCAATAGGTCAAAGATATTGTTGCGGTGTTGTCTACTCATTGACTATTTATTATTTCTTGACCTCCTCAGTTGCATGTCTCTCGACTTAATTTGACAATTTGCAATCTGTGATGGTTTGTTACTTGGTAGTATCATTCTTTGTTGTGGCATATATTTATTCCTTTGAAATCTCAATTTCTCATGTCTAAGTCTTAAGGAACAATTTATATCTTTGTGACCAAAGGTAGAATAGTAGAAACAATATCCATAGAAAAATTCTTTGTACTTGGAAAATGGTTGTCTTCTTTGAGTAAATCGATTTCTTCCATGCTAATAATGTCTTTGAGCAGGGAGTGTGTTTTTTATTTGTTCTACAGATTCACTCCTAGCACCTATTTCTTTACTTGTCCTGGGCGGCTGATTGTCTTCCTTTTTTTCCGCAGGTTTGTTGTTGTCATTGGTTGTAGATTTGACATGGACAGTAGCTTTGACAAACTTGATGGGTTCTTTGTTTCTTGACTGACCACTACTTGATCCCTCTTCATAACCCAAACCAGTTTTAAACTTTGGATTCCTTTGTTGATTCAGGATGGTGGCTAATCCTTTTGAGGCTTTGATACTTGACAGATTCTAATTATACAAGGCTTGAAACGTCTCCATCTCTTTCCTAGTTTTCACTACTTCTTCTTCTAATGCTTCACATCTCGCCTTCTTTTCTGATAATTGTCGTTTCAGAATGTCTTCGATTTTCTTTGCCTCTTCTAATTCTACTTTTAGTAGGACAAGGTCTTCATCGAGTTTTTTAATGTCTTTCTTGAACTGTATCAGCAATTGTCTTTGCTTTCTGTTCTTCATTCTTAGTATGTTAATCTCTTCCAGTGCACTGATCAGTTCTCCTTCCATGTCAACCACGACTTCTTCTTCATTTTCATCACTGCCTATGATTTCAATATCATAATCCTCTTTGTCCATAAGCATGAATTCATTTACTTTATCTTCACAGGAAGAATCACTATCGGTGTCTTCTGAGGAGTCATCATTGTTTACACATAAACTTTTCTTCTTATCAAATCTTCTTGATTTGTGCTTCTCTTCATCTTTAGATTTTTTATCATGTTTCTTGTGTGGACATTTATTTGCAAAATGACCTATCTTACCACAGTTGAAACATTTGAAGGGAAACTTACCTTGGTACTTGCCTGATCCTTTTTTTAGTCTTCTCATGAATTTTGCTTCAATTTCATCAGGCTCACAATCTTCATTCTTATCTGCTTTAAGTGATGCTTCTCTAGAGGTGGTTTTATCTGTGACTATCCTCATTTCATATGCAGTCAAAATTCCTAGAAGTTGATCAAAATCCAAAGTCTTTATATCATTAAGTTCTTCTATAGCTGAGACCTTTGGGTTAAACCTATCTGGCAAAGATCTCAAAATTTTCTAAACTAAAGAGGATTCCTCAATTTTTTCACCAAGTTCTTTCATTGCATTTACTAGTTCTTCAACTCTCAGAAAATACTTCCCAATGGTTTCATCTTCTTTCATCTGTATCTTTTCAAACTGTACTCTGTAGGTTTGAAGCTTGGCATATTTTACCTTCTCATTACCTTCATAACTATTAATGAGTTTGTCCCACATTTATTTAGCAATTTGAAGATGCATCACCTTCACAAACTYGGCTTCTGCAAGTCCATTTAAGATAGCATTCATTCCCTTAGCATTAAMGCTAAATTCTAACTTATCATCCTTGGAAGCTAGCACAATAGGCTTTATGTATCCAGTCTCTACTACATCCCCGACATCAGCTCCTAAGGCCATTAGGTATGTTCTCATTCTAACCTTCCAGAAGGCAAAATTCATTCCTTCAAATAGAGGAGGCCTAGTGACTGAAGTCCCTTCATGGCATGTCATGTTTAAGCTTACAGATCTACCTTTAAATAAAAGGCACCTGCTCTGATACCAATTGTTGGACAACTGAGAAGGGGGGGTGAATCAGTTGTTACCGTGCTTAAACAATTATGCCTATTTAAAACTCATTACAGACCTCTCAATGATAATCATAGTAATGCAAGGAAGTAATCATTGTAACATTCAACATCATTCATACATGTGAGATATACAGAGAGAGATATTTCCTGAGGAAACCCATAAAGGGTAAAAACCTCTTTTTCTTTATATGATAAGTAATCTTTACATTCTTTACATTATCATACATATGATATCCAACTCATTGTGAGGCTACAACCTCTGTTTTTCAAGATGCAACTTTCTAAGAGCACCAACTCTCTGTTTTCTCTAGCACCCACTAGAAGGAAGCACCAACTCCCCGGTTTCTCTAGCACAAACTAGAAGGAAGCACCAACTCCCTAGTTTCTCTAGCATGAACTAGAAGGAAGCTACAACTCCCTGTGTTCAAGCACCCACTTGAACCTTTGAGGACACCAGTCCTCCCTAACACCTCCCAACCACCTTGAAATGTAAATTATTTGTTACTAAAACTTATTACAGCGATATAAAGTTATTCAATTGCTTACCAGCCTTATCGTTGTTCTGTTACACTGCTCTGCCCTGTCTGCATCAGTATCTTCTACACACCCCTTGCACTTTCTGTTCTTCTTCCTTTTATGCTCTCTGCGCCATATCCCTTCAGTGCGCCATTCCTCTACTGTGCATTTATGCTCCTGCGCTCTACCTCCTTGCACATACCTGAATTCTCCTGCACAGCGACAACACTTATCTCTTCTTTGTTCCACATTCTTATAGCCTCTGTGCTCTTTGTGCATGCAATATTCACCATGCCTCTGCATGCTCACTCCACTCCAATATCCTCCACATCGGAGAGTTTTCTCCACTTCACTCTTCCACAACTATCCAATCTCTTGTGTGCCACGTTCTCTCTCTGTTCTACATATTCTACTCATTATGAGTCCTTTTCCTGATCATCATTGTTATCACTGAAATTTCGTCCGCACATGGCGACAAGAACTCAGCATCGTCACACAGTAATGAAGTCATTCATGGCACTGAATTAATTTCACAGCATTGCAAAAGGGTCAAAAACTATACAAAGTACCAAAAATTGAAGGGTGCTTTACAGATGTTGGGTGCGCACGCATATGCGCAGAACATGAACGTACAACGTGCGCACACGTGCACGATGCGCGGTTGTTGGCGCAAAAAACCCGCGCACCTGCTAAACGACGCATTTATGGAATTGGTCGGCCTCCCAACCACTTGTGGATCAGCTCCCAAGCCGATTTGACTCCCAAATCTGAGCTGAATCCGCATGGTAGGCTGGTCAAAGACCTAATTAAGCCCTAAAGAGCCCCTTTTCACACCTCAAAAGAGTTACATAATCACCCAATGTAATGCTATAAAAAGCCATGAAGAAACATCATTTTCTCAAGGAATTTCATGTAATGTTATGCTGCTTAGATTGTTTTAAGGACTCACTCCTTGGCAATAACACATTAGCACCATTTCATTGAGCCATTCACCTCTCCATTGAGTGAATGTGCTTGGAGTTCTTTCACCATCATTCTCATTTTCTTATTGTAAGGAGAGCAAGTTTGTGAGGGCACAAGAGCCTTCCTTTAGAGGAAGAAGGGACTCACAGTCCCCTTTATTCATTGTGCTTTGATTTCATCAATTGATCAGCCTAAAAACATTGGTGATATTGGTCTTGTTGTCTTTTTTTTTTATTTCTTTATCCATATGCTCATAGTTTTAGTTTGTTTTAATTTAATTCTTGCTTATAGTTTTGTTTTGTTTTCTCTAACTCTTTCCTCTACATCTGTCATGCTCAACAAGACCCAATTGGGCATGTAAGCACCCTCTTATTTGCTCACAAGGTGACGAATTGGGTGCAAACAGATTGGCGACCATACTGGGGATAAGGTATCAATTCCTCCCTCATTTGGGTTTATTTTTCTTTCCTTTTGGTTTCATTAACTTGCAGGTGCACAAACCGACCTCTGCCAACCTGCTAACCAGTCAATTCACAAGAGAATTGAGAGAAATCCATTCGGATTTTTCTTTCCCGGTGGTTTGTCACAGGTGCGCGGGTATTCCACCCCATAGACGTGCATCGTGCATGCATGCACTTGAACAACAGTTTTCTTATGCGCGCATGCACTTTCGGTCTCAATTCTGATAGCGCACAGGCGCTCTGTGCGCCTCTGTCTACACTAGAGGCCACGCATCCGAGCTAAATTTTACATTGGAAGGTCTTTGGATGTGGGGAAAGTCATTTTCCTTCTTAAGAATGATGTTGTGCATGCTCTAAATACTGCACCACTTAGACCCCTCATCTTATAAAGGGGATAGTCAAACAAACATAGGCACTTAGGTGGATAAAAATCAATTTCCCTTATTTGCTTTTTGCCACGTGGATGGCTTTCTTTGATTTATAATCTAAGTTGGAAAATCATACTTAATCACATCTAACTCATGTTTAGGACTAGAAGTTGAAGTAACAATCCTTGAGTATGCTCTTCTCTTGCGCCTCCAAGCGATCTTGAGAACCAGAAAGAGGTTGTAAAACAATCTCATCTCCCTTAAATTCAAAAACCTTTAGGAAAGGACAAAGGCCCTTTTGGGACCCCTCTTAGTTTCATTTTTCAAACACATTTTAAATTTGTAATGGGCCCACACATGCCCACATGTTACAAAGATAGAATAGTGGTTGGAATTTTGCTTTCTTAGATCAAAAAACTAGGAGAGTTTAAAGGTTTGTAACGGGCCCACACATGCCCACATGTTCAATCTATGATAGTTTCATGCTTTTTCTAGATTAAATCACACATAGGGAGTTAAAGGATAGTAACGGACCACATGTCCACATGCTAGTTTCCTAGGGCTTTTAACATTCCGCAAGGTTGTACCAATGACATCTAGCTAATTAGGTAATCACACTCTTGTAAGGACCAAGCAAAGTCCACATGCAGCAAGATGACATCTAATTAACTAAAACTTGGCGCACTTTCACTCACACACAAAAGTCACTTCTCACTCACATAGATTCTTCTCGAAACGTGGAGGTCTAAGTACGTTTCCTCCAAAGGGATTCCGAAAGCACCCCATCTTTTCTTGACAGGACTATCCACTCCCACTTTTAATCAAACGAGGTTGGTTTTCACCCCCAGCCTCACAAAACAACTTCATCTAAAAACTTTCTAAAAATTCACTAAGTTTTCCTCCACAGGAGGTGCCAAAAGAAGTTTTTAGTCTAGGTAGGATTTCGGGGATAGGCATCCAAATAACTCCTCGTTATCTGGTTCTCACATTTTCAAGCATAGAAGTTGACAAATAGGGAACTTCAAATCCTCCAAGTCAAGTGTTCCAATCACCATAAGGCAGGGAGATACCTGTGAAGGGTCGAAGGTAGAGGTCTGGTTGTTCTGTGCGTCCCCCCTTGAGGCACCCACCTCTTGGACGGGATCCAGCCCGTGACCCATTTCTGAGGCCGGAAATCTAAATGCCGCACTTTGACCGAGGTACCTAGTGACCAACTTTAGGACATCTACCCAGGTGGTTATTGTGGGCTGCAATCGCACCTTGATTGGATTTTGTGTGGCTATTGGGAAGTATCG